>OZ005652.1:321232237-321757237 GCA_963930645.1 Salticus scenicus | reverse complement strand
ATTTTTTTGAGGTTTTCATATAACTTGTTCAATACTTTTGGCTATAAAACTATGCAACTGAATTTTTTTAAAAGCTTGCCCATGCGTAATAAAAAATTATTTCATAAAAATGTTCATATTTTTTTCGTAAGATATTTAAATATTAGCATTTTGATAGCAGTATGGTCTGTCTAATGTAGTATGCCAAATTTTCTAAAAATGGATTTTCACCAGGTCTAATACTTTGAGTGTTATAATCATAAAAGTTAATTTTTTTTATTTTAACCCTTATATCGCCGTGAATATATGTGGCAGCTTCATAAAAATTTAAAGGGATAATGAGAAAAATCCTCGTATTCACATGCCATAGCCAAAATGCATTTAAAGCATTACTTTTTACAGGGAGATCCGAAATATTTTGATTTTTGTTTACATTTTTACTGGTCCCCCTTTCTTTGTCAGGACACAACTTTTGCTGAAATATATGTAAGGTATAACATGTTCATTACACTACCAAAGTTTCAAGATGATTCCTAAGGAACTGTTCTAGAAATTTAATAAATCGTCTAAATTAGAAAGTGTTCAAATACTTGTTGATAGATAGTGTAGTTAAACTTTTCACTGGTTTAAAATTACACATTTTTTATTAAAGAGATCAGAGATATAAAGCCAAGCGAAATTCTAAAAGAATCTATTATATATATATTTTTTTTCCAAAATTGAAATTTAAACTTTACTATACATTATTCACAATTATTTGAATTATTTACAAAAATTTGGTATTATATCACAATTATTTACAAAAATTAAAAAATAGAGTATGAAAGTTTGCTTTGGTTTTTCTTATATAACCCTACATATTATCACACTGTGTGTGGGATTAAATCCAACTGACGGCGCTAAGTTGAGGGAGAGTGCCCACCGTGGGGGGGGGTCATTCCAAGGAGTCTCAGCACATATTTACGAAAGGTTCAGAGAAAACCACAGAAAACTCTGAACGGTTATGTCAACGACCGTGACCTGGAATTGAAGCGGCACTTTGCGTCTACCAGCTTTGAACGCAGAACCTCTTGGCCCTTTTATCACACTGAATACTATTTTCATTCAAATTTTCTGAAAATAAAAAATTGAAGTTGATTGTCCCCTCCCCATAGATTGTCTTATGTTATAAAAACTCAAATCAATAAATAAATTTAGTTTTAACATATACATTTTTTTAAATAAAACTAAAAAAAGAGAAAGAGGGGGATGAGTAGAAAATAAAGTAAGATTGTATGTGTGTCGGGGTTAAGGCCAATTGTCTACGCGAAGTTTCTAAGCATAAGGTGTGTGCTATGCGTGGGGGGATATCTTTCTAAGGGGTCTTAGACCGTATATAAGCGAGTTCGGGAGAAAAAAGAAATCTATAAAATGACATGAAATTTGTAAGTCTAGTTTTTATATATTTCAAGAGTTGTTTTACATGTTCACATTTTCCCCTCAAATGTTTAAAATTTAATATACGATTATTAATTCATTATAAAATACATATTTAGAAAGCATGTGTAAAACGCTTTTAATATATAGAAGTATTAAAGAGTGTAATTTTTCTTTTTTTCATACAATTTCAAGCTTGTGAAAAGAACCGTGTATAATCAACATTTCGGTCTAGACATTCTCGTTGAATTTTAAAATTCTTTTTAACTATCTTTAAAAACAAAACGTGAAAAACTATTTAAAAAAAAAAAAAAAAAAAAAAAAAAAAAAGGTGAATATTATGGTTATGTTTTGGTGATATCTATTTTCTTTTATGAAAAAAAAAAAAAAGAAGAGAAAGAAAAAAGCTGTTTTTTTAAATAATATTAATCGATGAAATTTTTACTTTGAATAATATTAATTGGTATTTTTTTTTTTTTTTAATTTATTTGTTCTATCTGATATCTTATGAAAATACAGTAAAAGTAAAAAGTTATATCTTTATTTTCCAAATGTATCCGATAGAATAAATAATTTTTTAAGCAATTAGCCATTTGATATTATTCAAAGTAAAAATTTTATCAATTAATATTATTTAAAGTAAAAATTGCTTTAACTTAAATGTCATATGCTTACAAGCTAATAAAATGTGTTTTTTGCAAATCAGTGATTTAGATCTTTACAATTTTCTCCAGATTTCACATTTACCTTAAATTTTTTATATTCTTTTTCACAATATAGTAATTGAACAAAGGTAGGTTTGAGAAAAATTATTTTACTAATGTTAAAAATTCATGGTAAAAAATCATGTAGTCATTTTCATTTTTCTTTATCTGTAAACAGGTTTTCTTTCATTCGAACCATTGATTTTGGTTGTTTAGAATTTACTTAAAAAACTTTTTATAGTTAAATTAAATTTTTGTAACATGAAATCTTGCATATGATAATGTAAAAATGAATTTTAAATTTTAGTGCAAATTAAATCAAATGCTGTAAAATTTTCAGTATGTACCTCTAGTAAGTTGAAAATATTGTACTTTTATTTCACTAGATAGCAGCACTAACATTAATAAAAATAGCTAACATATTCATTTTCATTAATAGATGGCAGCACTAAAAAATAAATAAATGAAATAAAATACTAATTTTACTATAATAAAATTCATCTTCGCCCCCCCCCCCTTTTCAAATAGAAAAATAACCTTTGTAAAAATAAAAAATGAATGAAAAGTTATAAATAAATTTACATGTTTTTATTTAACAGAAATAAACAGCATCTTTAAGGAAAAAATAATAAATGAAGTCAAAAGCGTAAATTTTAGATAATTTTAATGTATACAGAAACTCATATTTATTTTACATTCTAAATATTGTAGATATTAAATTTTATTCAAAGAAATTTTTCAGATTGAAATAATTGAATAACTTTTACACCCTTAAATAAACTCTAATTCACCCTTAAATAAACTCTAAGAGAGTATTCAGAAACAGAAGAAAAAAAAAAAAAAAAAAAAAAAGGAAATAAAAGACAAATGTATTTTTGTCTTAATATAACATTTATATTAAGAATTTACCCTTCGTTATATTTTCCTCAAAAATAAATATTTAATATATTTTAAACCTATGTAAATAACACAAGTAAATACAATATTACAATTATTTTCACAAAGTTATAAATATATTTATAGTAGTGTAATTTTTGGAAAGAAAAACGAAAATTGGACAGGATAAAAGAGGAAACCATGAAGAAAAAAATGCAAGTATTGAAATATTATATTTATATATCTATCTACATGTACATATAATGAATTAAAATTAATATAGTTATTTTTAAAAAGCCATGTAAAATGTAGATGTTTTGTGAACTTAAAAATTAAGAGCTGTGATTGAAAAGTCTACAATTTCATGTAGTCTGTTATGGATTAAAAGAAATAACTTCCTTTTATGGGAAAAATGCTATCCATTTATAAATGTATATTATATATGTATGTATATTGCTAGTTCTCAAACGTACTTTTTTGTGTTGAAATATACATTTTCTTTTCCTTTCTTTTTCTTTTTCTTTTTTTACCTCAAATGCAGCTTATAGCACCGCCTTATAAAATCTTAAGTTTTGTAACTCATAAAAAGTACCAATTTTGTCTTAAATAGCTACTCAGATGAAGAAGGAGAACTTTTAAAAGAACTTTAAATTCGAAATATATGCTTTTTGTGCAGAATTTTTGCGGTTTGCAAATTAACTGTTAAATGTGTATAATTAAAAACGGCTGGCATGTATGTGTACATCAAATTCTAAAATTATTCTATAACTTAGTCGATATTGGTGTTGGGAATTGGCAAATGTCTACACAGAAGATCTCAAAATGGATATGATGGAAGTCTTTCTGTGGAAGTCTTTTTAACAGATAACTAATTTAAATATTTTTCGAGATATGTTAAATAATATTATCAGCAATGGATTAATTTTAACATCATCAATATCATTAGAAAAAATAACTCCGTGATTCTACACATGCATAACTAAATAATAATAATAATAATAATTGAAAAAAAAAAAAAAAAAAAAGAGAGAGAGAGAACTAAATATAGATTATAATTTAACTTCCTATATTTATATATCAATGCTAACAAAAGTATTATTACAGAGTCCGTTAGATAAATTGTGTATTAAAAAATAATCAATATACCAATTAAATAAAATAATTAAATATATGTTTAATGATGCAATTAATATTGATTTTATAATCTTTTATATAAATTATACATTTTTACACTTTGGTGATTATATTCACGGGACACTAATTTCGTTTAGCTATTTATAATAGAAAACGAGAAATTAATATTCAATTAGACATTATTTTAGTCAGCGGTACAGCCCCCGGCTCACCGCTCGAAGAGCGGTGTTGAGCTAATTATTTTAGTCAGGGTGGTATTCAACACTATAATGTCTTACCTAATTATACACGGAAGGCACTCCCCCTCAGGCCTAGGACACTAGAGTATTCAATCGGCCTTATTCCCAAACACCAACACCAACATCTACCAAATTATAAGGGCGGCGGGTAATTTTTCAAAAATGCCATAGCGCACAGTACATTTTATTTCATATTTAAAGAATAACATGATAAAACTTTTTTATATAATCTTTATAATGCGCTTGTATATTGGTTTTTAGAATAAATTCCATACTAAATGAAAGCTATTTGAAAAGGTTGCTTAGCCTTTAAAACAAATTAATTTAAAATGAAACATTTATTTCCTGTTTCCTTTATTTAGAACATAAGTAAAAAAAAAAAAAAAAAAAAAAAAAAATCACGTAATCTTAATAATTTTCGGCAAATTATTAACGAGAGATTCCTCCTTTAAAAATATATACTGTTTTATTTACAATTTTTGTCCAAGTTGCAATATTTTTAAACTTTTGTTTTTAATAAAAGTTAAAAAAAAAAATAAAAATAAAAAAAATAAGAATATCAAATAATCGCTATATAAATATCATATGCGACACAATTGTATTTGTTAGTAATAAAATATATCGTCTGAAAATCAATTATATTCTAAATTCATATGATACAATTTTAAAAGTTTTTTAAATTAGGGCCACATATTAAAAGTAGTATTCAATCAAGCCGTTCAAGACAATTTAATTCATGCATGATATAAAGAAAATTAACCAAGTATACTTTCAGCATTTCAAAATATTTCGTAAACAAAGGTTTTGTACTTACAGAGATGATCAAGATATTGAGTGCCATTCTGAATTTCAGATAATTTTAAGCCACACTGGTTAAGCAGACTATATAAAGACCTAATTTCTCAAGTAAATCTTGATAATCCTTATCACTTAGTTTTTTCAAATCGTAATCCTTCGTGTGCAAAGAATGACTTTAAGATCTAAAACCAACCCAAAACAACTAAACTTATCACTATTTAAACATTACTGATAACCATTCTTTAAAATTATTCAGTAGCATGACTAAACTTTAGGTTTCTGGATGTAATGACTCTTACATGCCAGGGAGGATAGAGAAGGGGGAAGAAAGAATCTGTTCTTATCAAAATTGTAACAAAAGAAAATGCAGAAAAATGTTGGTTAAACAGTTTTTTTCCCTTTAAATTTAAAATTCAAACCAAAAAAGCTCTTAAATGATTTCTGTCAAAAGGAAGATTCATTACGAAAATATTAATTTATGTGTAACTTTTGAGACTTGTTCTTTTAGTGGTATTCCTCTCAATATTTTTAATTTATTCTTTTGACTTTTTCTGTTTATATTATGTAGGTTTTTATGCTAAAATCTAATTAGATTTCAGTTTATTTTTATTTGTAACTGATTTTTATTTCTTAGCAACAGAAAAATGCAATTAAAATTTCAAAACGTTTTACAGTTTTATATATATATATATAATCCTTTTATAGTAAAAGAAAAGAATGAGAACGAAGAATAGTCAGTCAAATAATTCACCAAAGAAACATACACAGGCCATCCAAAGTAACTAGATATCTTAAATTGATTTAATTTTTAAGGTTAATAATAGTATTTACCATAATTTTTATGACTACAATACCTGTTGAAAATTAAATAGGACCGTGTAATAAGATTCTGAAGAAAAGAAAATTGACACTACGATATTATTTTAAGGGGAAAAAAGAGAACAATGTTGTGAAATGAACCTATTAAGTTTGAGATGAGGAAAAGAATATTGGACCAAAACAGAACAAAACTGAATTTTTTCTTAAAAGCTCAGAATGCTTTAAGACGTTTTCGAGTGCTATCCTCATAGCATTGAACGAAGAATTGTAGGTTTTCTGTAATTGATATGCATTTTAGCAAAATACCAATTAATAGCACGAACCCACAAGAAAAATTAACCTGAAATGAAATAGATGAAATAATGACAAAATATTTTTCAGAATATATATATATATATATTAATTGGATATAAAATTGGGAATAATGTAAACACATTCTTGTGTTTGCATTATGACTATTCATTATTTTAATATGCATATTTATAAAATTCACAGAAATATAGAAAATTTGCTTTTCATAAAAAAAAATAATAATAATAAGATTTGGGAAACGATTCTTGATTTTAAGAAACGACGACCACCGAACTTCTGTAGACCACATCTTGAACTATTATTTGGGGCTTCTTTGGGAGGAAATTTATGTTTCTCCCCTTCTCGTCATCGATTTTTTGAGTGTCAACGGCTTCTTGAGTCTGGTCTGACACCGTCAGCCTACCGTTTTTTTTTTTTTTTTTTTTTTTTTGAGTAAGACCGATTGATTACTCTGAAATCCTGGCCTAAGGAGGAGCAGGTCCTTCTAAGGGGTCCTAGCGCGTATTTACACAAAATTTGGAGAAAACCACGGAAAGCTCCAAACGGTTAGGCCGACGAAAGACGATGGGCTCAGACTACGTTGGAGATTAACAACAATAATAACAAGATACGACGACAATTTTTCCAATATTCCAATGATTTTATTTCAAATAAATGCTATAACACTTCCCAAACCCTTAAAAAAAAAAAAAAAAAAGATTAGAATATCAGTATAGAAATAAAATTTAATTTTAAAATGAAAATGCTCTACTTTTATATCCTTTACAAAAAAGGAAAGTTTAAAACCTCAGATTTCTTACAAATAATGTCATACATTGCAATAAAATAATAATGATAATAAACGTTAAATTTGTTAAAATCAATCCACAAAATCCGTGAGTTTTGAAAAATATGATAGCTGAGCCGAAAAAACAATTTAACTAAAAATCAGCTAAAAATACTCATCTTACTGAAACGTAAATTTATACTCTGTGTATATGAATACAGTGTAAAATATTAGGTGAAATGCCTCTTCACCTATTTTCGGTTCACAAGCCGCCGCTGATATATGTATCTATATTAATATTTTTAATTTATTAAATATATGTTTGTTTACTTACTTATTTCATTTTGTGTGTGTGAACCATTTAAATTAAGAAAGATTAAAATGTTATATTGTCATTCGCTTACCTGAGATGCTATTTTCTAATTTTAAAGTAGTTCTCATCTTATGTAAAACCTCTTAAAATTAGAATATTTTATGAACAAAATAAATTTTCTATTTATGGAATGTAGTATAATTATTAATTTTAATTACGATAGTTTATTTCTCATAATTTATAGTATTTTTCAATTTTGATTATATTGTATTATAGTAATTTTGATTGTACGTTGTTGTAGTATTTTTCAATTTTGAATAATGTATAAAATTGTATTATTCCCAACATTAAAACTAATAAAAATATTTCAGCAGTGAATCAAGAGCTTTTTTGTTTATTAAAGCACATTTTTAGCCTGAGGAATTCATTTTAAAAGTATTATAAATAATTATTTTTAAATTGTTTTGATTAACTTTAACGTAATCAAGCATTCAACTACATCATTAATATTTGCTTTATTATATGGAAATCATTCCTGACAATTAAATGTACTTATCATTAATAAAATGAACTAAAATTTGCTTTTATTTTTAGCCTTCTATACTAATACATTTTATTTTATACTTTATAACGTGTTTTTTTACGTGTACATGTATTGCATAACACTGGAAATATATTATGTTGGTTTTGTTATTATAGCATTTTAAAGCAGTGTCTGAAAGTATCCATCTGTTATTGCCCACACTGTAAAAAAAAAAACAAAAAAAAAAACATGTAAAATCACAGTATTTGACCATATAATTTAAGGGGAAATGACCGTTTTGCAACCTAAATGGTCATAACCCGCAAATTAATGTTTTGAAAGTATAATTTAGAAGTGACCGAATAATATTACGGGAAATGACCGTTTTGCTATCTAAATGGTCGTAGCCCGTAAATTGAGGTTTTGAAAATATAATTTTGGAAAATTTATGAGAAAAAGCCGTTAATGTATGCAAATTGCTCTTATCTCCTACCAAATCATTTTCTTACGGGCAAATCCCCTCAAATGCTATCATTTCAGTGACGTCATAAGGGCTTCCATTTTCAAACTGAAACTATGATGGTTATTTATACTGATTGAATGTGCTTAATTATGCACGCATGACGCATAGAAACATCAATTGGTTTTAATAAGCTATTGTTTTCTTAATTTAATTCAAAGAATTTCCATCTGACTGAAACTAAATAATTGATATTAATGAAATTGATTTTCTTTGTTTATTGACACGAAACATTAAAAAAGAAAGCTAAAATGCTTTCTTGATTTGAAACCAGATTTATAAAACACGAACCTTATGGTTATTTTATCCACTAAACACTTTTTTTTTTTTTTTTTTTTTTTTTTTTTAGTTAACATGCAACATTCTAACTGCTCTTATCCGTTTAGTTAACCCTTATAAAACAGAAAATTTTGATGTTGTTTGTGCAATGTAATTTTTACAATATGATAAAATAAAGTTTATTTCAATATAAGATAAATATGTAATTAGCCATTTGAAGATAAGTCTTATGATTATTATGTATGATCGTTACTATTAAAAAACAAAACTGTTTTGTTTGAATATGACCATTAGATATGCACATGCACATCATGTATAATAGGTTCTGCTCTCTAAATACTGCAGTCCTTCTTCCGTTCAATGGAAAACAGAAATATATATATGTATATATATATTCTTCTGCTATTCTAAAAAGTGCAAATACGCCTAACACTTCATTTGAAATCGGTTCTATAATGAAAAACTGTTTGGATGAGTAAGAATTAGGTTCTAGTTAATTCTGTTTTGCACCCCCTACAGAAACCATAACCATCGAAAACAATGAAAAAAAAATCGTATTAATTGGAGATACAAATTCTCTGTGTCCATGTAAAAGATTTATTATTATTATTCGAAGTTTATTTGATGCCTAGATTAATTTTCAGAGATCTCACATAGTTTTCAAAAGCTTCATTTTGTTTTTGAAGAAGGGTGTGAAATTCTCACCCATTATTTTCCTCTAATGTGAACCTTGAAATAAGAGTACCTCTTTAGTACTAGTGTTTACGAATAAAAATGATTTCGAAAAATACATTAGATTTTCTTTCTCAAAAATCAATATCACAATCTTTATTTAAAAAAAAAAAAAAAAAAAAAAAAAGCTTTCGTTCTTACAATATGAGAATTGACTGACTTCTTAATTTTGTCAAAAATAGCAAATTTAGATTTTAAAATTGTCTGAAAAGAAAATAATTTTTATGCATAATTTGAACGTTAACAATATTCATATTAAAAGTATTCGAAAAACTCAAACTTTAACTTTTAATTTTACTGTTAATGCTACTGTTTTTATAGATTGGTTGTATGTTTTATTGCAACGTAAAATTACTGGTGATATATCATTCATTGTCTGAATGTTTTTTAACGGGCTTTGTCTGGAATCTCTGCTGCCGGGCTTTGCCCGTAATTTTACTGCAACATTTTTTACAGTGCATATGTAACCAAAATAGAATATAAAAAAGAAAAAGAAAAAAGAAATAGTATGCTGTGCTGTGCATATATTTCTTCTGTACCATTCCAATCCCATTTTATACGTACTGTTAAAAATTTTAAGAGAAAACTACTGGTAATGATTTATCTTAAGACTCATATAAAATTATAGAGAAAAATAAACAGTGATGTTGGAAAAATTATTTTAAGTATGCATTTTAATGAATAATATTAATTTAATTCATTTTTGACGAGAAAATATTTGGGACATAGAATGTTTTTTCTAAAATATAGACATGCATTTTTAATTTTTATTAATAAATTAAATTATTAAAATAGATAAAAATACAGAATAAAAATTGAGATTCTCGATTATTTACATTTAAATAAAAATTATTTTAACTTACAGATACACTGGATAAAGTTTTCAGTAAATTTACAGAATTTTTTTACAGTGTATATCAATTAGAAAACTACATTTGCCCTGAAAAAGATTGCATGAGAGATCAACCTAATTACTAATATTCACCAAAATTGAATCAACATAATTTTTCATAAGGACAGGACTATATGACATACAAAATTTGGAGTATTAATATGCAGTACGAAGCTCAAATATAGCTTTCCTGTACACGGAAATAAAATGCAGAATAGAGGTGGCGTCTTTCAGGCTATAAGCACAAAAGGTGAGCCAACGTAATTTTTCTTAACAACCAACTTACATGTGAAATTTGGTAATTTTGTATATAATAGAATTTTAGATATAAACTTTTTAATGTAGAACAAAGAAAATTGCTTTTGCTTCATATGCACTCAAATTAAACCAGCATATTTTTTTTATGATGACCTCCATCATAGTTTTGTGCAATTATACACAGGAGAAGATAGTCTCCTTTTAAATAAAGAAATTTGTAGCTCAACAGCTTCACTTTTCGACTCAACTTAAGTGTGCATAATTTTATGAGATATTCATATTACGTATCAAGCTTGATTCACTTGTACACTATACAAAATGAAATGTAGTCTTTCCCTAAGTGAGCAAGACTGCAGCATAAAAGTGCCTCCTATCCGCTGATATACAAGTAAATTGATTCAATGTAGTTTTGGGCGACAGACATCTGAAATGCTAAGTTTAGTATATTTATATACTATAGAAACTGAGGTATACCATTTCCGTAAATGGATAAAGTGTCAAAATAGTTTCGCTATCTATCAGCCGATACGCATAAAAAAATAATCAGCATAGTTTTTCAAAATAATCATCTTATATATAAAATTTGATGCACTTACACCCTATAAAAGGTGAAATATAGCTTTTCCGTTTAGCAAGAAAATTGCAGCACAGCAGCGCCAGCTATTTAAAGTTATACACCAAAATATGATACACGTCCATTTATATCAAAATGCAAATAATTATAAAATTTCCGAAAATTCTATGCACTAGTTCTAGATATACATCTGCCACAATTTTTTTTTTCATACATACAGCAACACACAGACACGAAGACAGGCATCTATTATTTAAAAAATGTTTAAAACGCGCTTAAAACGTCTTAAAATAAATAAAACTATTAAATTAGGCAAATAGAATATTTTTTAAAATTTAAAACTTTTTTTTTTTTTTTTTTTTTTTTTTTAATTTTTTTTTACCCATAAGGTAGAGAAAGCATTGTTTTTGGGTCAAATTTTCAAAATTGCGTATTTGTTATATTTACACGTTTTGAGGTCCTCTGAATCCAAAGATCATGTTTTTAACGGTTGGTCTGTGTGTGTGTCTGTATGTGTGTCTGTGTGTATGTGTCTCTGATTTTTATCAGCATATCTCAAAAACAAACTATAGTAGAAAGTTCAAACTTAGTATTCTAAATGTGTATTATATAAGAATGAAAAACTAAATTTTCGTTGGGATCAAGCAAATGGTTCGTGCATCGGGACATTCAAGTAATTCAAATACATTACGTCTATGGGGGAAATTGCAGGTAAGTAGAATTTAACATCTATAGACTGCACTAAACCAAATGAAACGAATGTATATTTTTTATATGCGTAAAAATATGTTTCATGTAGATTATGGTATAGGAATCATTCACTAACCGTTTACATGGCTACACAAAATAACTAGATTACAGAGCGACAATACTTGAAAATTGATGGAAGTGTATTTAAGGTTGTGCCGTGTGTAATTAATACAGGATTATATTTATGTCCACCATGTGATATGCAGTACATAACTTTCAGAAGATATACAGGGCTGCCAATATTTAAGCTATAACTTTCTTTTTCATTGTTAGTGAAAGCACTTTACTATAATATTTTACCATGTCCTGAAAAGCTGCTCAGAAATTGAAATTAATTCCTCATCGCCATATGGTAAATAATGTATTTTTTTAAGCTAAATATTCATTGCTTGGCTTTTGTATATTTACACGTTTTGAGGCTTCCTGAATACCGAAGTAAAGTTTCTAATGTTTGTTCTTTGTCTGTGTCTGTAAGAGTAAATTAAAAAAAAATAATTTCAGGCAATCCAAATATTGTATTAATACGTTTATTAATAGAAAAGTTTGTTCAAAATTGATAAATTTCAGGGAATACTGGGTGTGAATGTTGTCTGAATAGTTTAAAAGGAATTTATGAATTTAATAACAGATTTGAATTCTATATAAAATCTATGTTGGTACAATAATTAAATGGGGGTTGAGGGGCGGTAGCCCCCCCACCTAACGTTTGTCAAATACAGCTGTTCCGAAGGCTAATTGGAACTGTTTTAACATAGGTTTACATAACAGAACTCGTTATCTTACCTCTTAATCTCCAATCTGTATTTATAGTATTAAATTTCAGAGTAAAAGGATGTCGTGTGAGTGACCATCAGATTATTTTTAGAATATTGAAGAAAGTCATCTTTTACAGTTTATTTACAGTAGTGATTCTCAATTAAACTACACTGTGGGAGTCGAGATATTACGTGAATGTGTAATTCCTGAATAATCAAAAATCCATATAATAAAGAGCATTGGAATGTCATACATAAAATCTATAATAGAATAAGAACAAAAACAAAAACAACAAAACAAAATCAAATCTTATGTCTTAAATTAAAAAAATAACTTGACGTTCATAACTTTAATACCTTTACATCGATTACATTTTCTTCATTTTAATACTAAATTAAATTTTAGGAAGATTACACTTTCCTTTTAGGGCATAAAATTTATACACAGATTATCGAATCTAAATACTTAACAAATGTATTTCGTTTATGTTTGATTTTTCTTACATTTTAAAACAATTATCAAATAAAAAAACTTGTTGGTGCCCCACTTGTGGCCGAGAGGCTCTTTTATCGAAGCCAGGGCACATTCATCACTGAGAAAAAAAATGTACCACTTTCATCTAGGACGAATATGTAACCATTTTTCAAATCACTAAATCAAAATTATAGATTTCTGAGTTACGCGTATGAGGTAAACAAATAACCTGGATAGGCGAAATGATCGAGAATTTCTTGTCTATACTGTTCCAGATGAAATAATATTATGAATGCTATGAATCCTGTGTATTGCTAGAAATTTTAGTTGATTTCCTCGAATTGGGTTATAAAACAAAATTATAGTTACTAAAACGCGCCTCTTGTGTTAGCATTTATTTCCAGAGATTTTTAAATGCGATTGACCCCACGATAATATAGAAAAACAATCTCGAATTCTAACAGGGGTTTTTAGAACTCACTATCAAAGGAAACTAGAATTTATAAGGATGACATGAAACTATTTTTGCTAGAGCCGCAATTTAAATTCTAGATATCAGTCACATAATTTTTTCTCACTGAATCTCAATTACTAGATTTTTGGTGCTTTTTTTTTTTTTTTTTTTAACTTGCGTAAACAAAGGCTAGGATCCATTAGAATGAGCCCAGACCCTTCTCCTAAGCCTAGATCCTCATGTAGTCACTCAGCCTCAACACCTACACCATCATCCTTTTATTGTCAAAAATAGGGTTTCTGAATTCCAGTTTGTTTCTAAAATTTTAAATACAAACACTTTTGTACATTTAAAAAAAATAAATAAATGTTTTTAATAAAACAATTAACTGTGATAGGGAAAAGAAAAAAATATTTTACTCTATCCATCTACTTAAAAGCTGTACACATAAATTAATTGTACTTAGAGTTTTTAAATATCGTTTTAGTATATATAGGGAAACTACATACACTGAATACGCACTAAGAGTATCGAACTGATGCATTGAAAATATATATATATGTATATATATATATATATATATATATATATATATATGTATATATATATATATATATATATATATATATATATATATATATATATATATATATATATATATACCACTTTCATGTAGAACGATTTTTGGAACTTGCTATCAAAGGGAACTAGAATTTAGAAAGATGACATGAAACTATTTTTGCTAGAGCCACAATTTAGGTTCTAGATGTCAGTCACATAATTTTTTCACAGGGTAATTAATTCAGTGCACACTGTATAGTAAAATAACTCCCAGATTAAAAATATGTAACAGTATTGGCAAGCAGTGAAATATACTTACTGTAAATATTTTGATGGTTTGTATAAAAAACATTGATGGTATTTGTATTAATAAAAGAGATTAAAATTTAGTACAGTCAAAAAATTAATAATATATTTAAAAATGAATTCAGACCATTTACTAACAACAAATAATAGTTTATATTTTCTATAATGTTGATTATAAATCAAATTTTATGGATTAAATATACAATTTTCATAAGAAATATTTTTCAATTAAGTTGATAAATGAACTTTTCAATATTCACGCATAATTTAGCTATTATATATATAACCTTTCTTTTTATGTGTTTTCTTTTTCCTCTTCTAAAATTTATCCGGATATGATAATAATAATAATAATAAAACCAAATTCGATTTTTGTTTTTTAAGTAATGGATATAAAATTCAATACAAAATATAATTTAATATAGAACGACAGTTCCTTTTACTTAGTCTATTTTTCAAGATAGAAATATGTGGTAACTTTGATGAGTTCCTAATCAAAGGTTACTATACTCATTTCTTAAAATTTCTTTCTCATGTTTTCTGATAATTTCGTTTTTTATATATTTTAATTTGATGTAAAAGGAAAAGAGAGAAAAAAATATTTTATATTTCTCTAAATATGCAAAAATAAAAATTCTCTAAGTAATAATAATAATAAAAAAAAAAAAAAAAAAAAAAAAAAATATTTATTTTAAAGTATGAAGTTTCGTTCTTTATGAACAGTTGTTTTATACCTTCCTTAAATTTTCCACTGCGCATTTGCTTTAAATATTAATAGTTCCCCACCATACTGTAAGTATGGGGAACTTAGGTAATCGGAAAAATTTTCGACCTCGGTTTTTTGACTTTTTTACACGTTTTCAGGTGTGAGGAATCCGAAAATGACAAAATATGTATAATATCCGCCTGTAGGGTGTATGCTAATTTGTTAGTTTGTTAGTTAGTTTGTTAGACTGTGCACAAGATATCTCAAGAACATGTAGTCGCAGAGAAGTCAGATCAGTTTTAAAATATTACTTTCGACACTGGCAAGAACCCTATTCATTTGCAACATTCGAATTTAAAAACTTCGTAAGTTATTAGAAATTTACGATTTTCTTAACATGGGAGAATAGGACAAAAATTCGCTTAAACGTGCATTAAATGAAAACCTTTTACTGTAAAAATGTCAGACCAGTTTTAAAATATCAGTTTTGATGCCAGAATGAACATCATTGACTATAAACATGCTACATTTTAAATTTCTCAAGTTATTGGAAATTTACGAATTTCCTAACATGGCAGAATAGGGCAAAATTTCACATAAACTTCAATTTTGAGGGATATTTTCATCGTAAAGATGTCAGACCACTTTTGAAATATTATTTAAGATACTGGCATAAATATCATAGACTATGGATTTTCTAATTTAAAAATTTCGTAAGTTATTGAAAATTTACGAATTTCTTAACATGGCAGAATAGGGCATTATTTCACATAAACGTCAATCTTGAGGGATATTTTCAGTGTAAAGATGTCAGACCATTCTTGAAATATTATTTAGGATACTGGCATGAATATCATAGACTACGAATTTTTTAATTAAAACTTTTGTAACTAATTTAAATTTTACGATTTAGATACGATTTAGATACGATTTGGCTATACTTGGAAGTTGCTGGAATTGCAATTTATTTTGTGTTAGATATTTTTCATGTGAGAATAAATTTAAATACACAATACTTTTTAAAATGCGTATTGATTTTAGGCACTATACAGGGCTACCCAAAATTAAAGAAAGCGTTCTTTTTTACTGAATGTAATTGATGGAAGTGCTTTGTACATTTTACTATGTCGATGAACATTGCAAAAATAATTTTTCACACCCATACTGTAAACAAAGTATTTTTTGAAGTTCTATTTTCAACTCTGTTTTTTTTATATTATATCACGTTTTGAGGTGCACTGATTATGAAAGTCCTATTTTTAGCGGTTGATCTGTATGTGTATCTGCTATCAGCATAAATAAAAAAAAAAAAATAAAAAAAAAAAAAAAAAAAAACTGCAGGAAATTCAAATTTTTGCATTTTGAAACTCAGTTGTCACATACAAATTTGATCAAGACTGGCAAGTTTGAAAGCAAATTAATAACTTCCTTTTTTTTTTTTTTTTTTTTTTTTTTTAAATAATTGTAATGCACTGTGATTGAACGGGGAGTTGAGGGGGCCGGTATTCCCCCTTTTAGACATAATTACATGCCAAATAAAACTGTTCTTAAACCTGTTTTGATTATTAAAAAAAAAAGAAAAAAACATTAAACTTTTTTATCTTACGCTCTTGATCTTTAAACTTAAATGTAATGTATCATTATAGTATTGAATGCAGGGTAAGAGGAAGTCGTGTGAGGGACACACCAGGTTATTTTTAATATGGCAGAATATAATAAAGCTTAGTATAAATGTGCACAATGATAATTATTTTTATCGAATTATTGTGAAACTAATAAAAATTATTTATATTAGAAACAGTCGTCTTGGAATTTTTCCCCCTCTAAATGTAGAAGCATTGTAACGGACTGGGGGTGTAAAATTTCAGTACGAGTATCTTTTAAAAGAACTCGTCGATACCTTTAAAATGAATGGTTAATGACAGATCTGTGTTACTATAAAGCAAATTTTTCTATTTTATTTTCATTTATAACGAAAAAAATAGCATTGCTCTCACGGTGTCTATATGGCAGAAAATTGACTTTGTTTTGAGATTTAGTGTTATACTTCTATGAGATGTAAATCGTCTACTCTGATCATGGAAAAGAGTTTTAATAAACTAATAATTTAATAATAATTTTAATAATTGCACTGCGTGAATTTCTGTAAAATGTATAAAAGAAAATTTTGTGATGACCACGATATATTTATTTATTAACGACAGCATAGGTTTTAGTTGTAATATTTTAATTTGTATAATATCACAGAAATGAGATTTGTTGTCGCGTTATCTTTTATCGGCGAACTTATATGAAGGGTTGAGTTATTATCCTCGCAATAGAGCTACTTAGTAAGCTGTTGACGACTTTATATAAAGGTGTTAAGTTATAATGAAAAGCAGTGTTTCTGTCAGCGTATCTTTCTTGTTATATCTCTGGGACTTTTTATGATACAGTGCTGTAATACTGCTTAAAATAATTAACGTTATTAGTTTATGGAGCATATTATATATATAAAGGGAACCATATAAAACTTTAAATTTTGTAACATTGACAATAAATTCCATGAAATTTTTAATTCAATTCGTAAATTATTGCAGCATTTTTTAATGCAGTTTTAAAATTTTTAATACATTCCTAAGACCACTTTTAGAAAATTAAATCGAGGTCAAGATTATTGAGCTCCTTGTATGTGTATATATTTATATATATATACAAGGATGCACACACGCATGTGTGTGTGTGTGTGTGTGTGTGTGTGTGTGTGTGTGCGTGTTTCTTTTCATTTATATTTCTATCAATTCATCCACAACAAATAAAATCTTTACAAATATAATGTAAGAAGAAATATATTCTTGATTTTGCGGCATTAAAAAATCCGGGTCATCATTAAATCAGGGTCAAAAAGCTGATCTTTTTTATTGGTCTATATCAGCACATCATCTATGCTTTGTGAAGAAACAAATTCTGAATTGTCCATGTTTGTTTTTTATTTTATCATGATAGTCATTGGTCACGAGATGAAAACTACTGTTATCTGCTTCTGATTCGTGGACATTGTATGCCGTGGACATTGTATTCGTGGACATTGTGTGTATTTTTTTACGTTTCTCTGTCAATGTTTTGAATATATAAATAAAAGTGCAAAGCAGTTTCATAAATAATAATTTATCAAAATAAATATTAAAATAATCTCTTATTATTATTAGACAGAAATTCCATCTACATTAATAAAATCACATTTTATTTGAAAATGTCTTTGAATAAAAATACTTTGCGAAATTTTCCCGTTTCACATAGCATGAAAGTCAGAAACGACTCTTCAGAAAATTTTCGCTCTCTCTCTCTGTGTGTGTGTCGCTGTATCTATAAAGTCATGCCTGTAACGCTATTTGTGTCCGGGTATCACGTGTGAAGGGGTGGACGAAATTCAATGACGCTTAGCAGGAATTTAGGTCCGTATCCAACTTAAAATAGTATTTATCAACATTTGCAAAATTCGACCTTGTTTCCCCCTGGGGGGAGGGGGGGCAGCAGGCAAAGACACGTTTGTAAGCATTATTCGGCTCTAGATTATTTCACGGCAAAGAAATTTCACATGAGGAGACTAGACTTGAGTACAATAAATAAATAAGTAAATAAATAAAATAAAATAAAAATTTTCTGCTATTTTTGAATATTTGATTTTTAAGGGAGGGGGAGGGGGGTTGAGGAAAATTGATTTCCGGGGGGAAATTTCGCAAATTCAAAATTTTGAGAATGTTGAAAACAGCCATGCGTCTTTTCTAGGATATTTCTGTCTCCCGCCCCCAGCGTCCGTAAATATATATTAATGAAGTTCCCTATGGAATGTTCCCTATTTAAAATGACATTAATAGGTCCTGTACAACTAATTTGTGTACAGGGACTACCAAGAAAAAAAAAATGCCACTGCATTGCGTTTTAAGACAGACATTTTTAAAAATCACATTAAAATAACTCTCTACTGTAAAAATCATAAAGAAATTGACATGTTTGTTAATATTCTAAAATAATATTTTGTACAGAATATGATATGATTAACCTTCAGATTTAAAGGGCTACACTAAAATATTCAGATACATAAAGGGTTGCAATTATAATCTAACTGTTGGATTTTCTTTTTCATTAAGCGTTTTTAACACTTTCCAACAATGTCTGAGAGTGGTTTTAAATTCAATTAGTCAATCTGTATACATTTCAGCCCTTCTGTCTGTCTGCTGTGTGATAACGTAGGCAAAGAATATTGAAGGTTATACGATACAACAAGTACGTACAGTTGGAAAGTGTTAATCATCAAGGCGTACTGCGTGATTTTTTGTTCTTGTTCAATTATAACTCGTAGGGTATTAGACCCGCTGCAAAGTCGTTGCTAGGAAATTTGTCATACTACATTAGATACAGCATACTGAAATCAGAAGGTAAGAAATGTTAAATATCTTACGAAATATAAGCTATTTTACTAAATAATATTGAACTATGCATGCGCTACCTTTAAAAAAATATTTACATAACTTAATAGACAAAAGTATTAAGCAACGTACATGAAAACCTCAAACAAATATCGTTTAAATCCAAAAAGTTATGAAAGATAGAATAAATAGAATTTGAGTTCTCAAAAAAAAAAAAAAAAAAAAAAAAAAAAAAAAGAGAGAAAATAATAAGTGGTTTTATCAATATTCATTTATAGTGAACATTCTATTACCATTAGGCATTGATTGAATCAAAATAGAAATGGGGGTAATACACTTTATAATTAAGCTTTTGTTTTGAGAGAACTGAAATTCTGTTCATTCTACCTTTCACTACTTTTTGAATTTACCTAATATTTGTTTGGGGTTTCCATATAAGTTCCTCAATAACTTTGGCTATTAAAGTATGCAAATAAGTTTGTTTTAAAATTAAAAATTATTTAGTAAAAATGCTCATGTTTCGTAAGATATTGAACATTTTTCCATTCTGATTGCAGCCTACCGTGTCTAATGTATAAGGTGTGCCCATATGAAAAGGAGACTTTAGCTGTAGCGGCGTTACATCAAATCCCAGTGAGTTAATGTGTTGGCCGATATATGACATGGTGTAATTGCTACAATCACATGCGCAGTTAACGGCTTCACATCAATATCTTCATTGCTGGAAAGTCATTTCCGCCGTTCGTTGCATGATAGATTCCTCCAGATCAGCAGAAAAAGGTCGGCTGTGGATGAACTCATACGGCAGAATCGCCGGATTACCACACGTGAAATTGCTGTCGAACTGTCGATAAACAAAGGAACTGCGCATCACATAATCCACAAAAAGCTTGGTTATAGCAAAGTTTGTGCACAATGGGTGCCCAAGCATCTGTCATAGAATCAGAAGACGGAGAGAATGGATGTTTGCCTGACCCATCTGTTAAGCCATCCACTCCCTTCCTACGCGCTAGGATCAGTGTATCAAATGGCAATTATTTATAGTTGTACTATACCACATGAGCTGTAATAATATATTGTCATTAATATTTCTTCACGTATAACTTTAGTCTCCTTTTCATTTGGGCACAACTTTTGTCATGCAACGAACTGCAGAAATGACTCTCCAGCAATGAGGATATTGATGCGAAGCCGTTAACTGCGCATGCGCATGTAGCAATACCACCATGCCATATATCGGACAACACATTAACTCACTGGGATTTGATATAACGCCGCTACAGCTAAGGTCTCCTTTTCATTTGGGTACACCATATAGTATGCCAAAATTTCTTAAAATGTCTTTGCTCTGTGTTTAATACCCTACGTGTTATAATTAAAAAAAGTGGAATAAAATAAAAAAAACTATCTTCATGAATGTATATAGTAGTCTCATGAAAATTTATAAAGATAATGAGAAAATCTTCATAATCACCTTTCACCGCCAAAACGCATTTAAAGCGTTACTTTTCATAGGGTGATCCAAATCATTTTGTTCTTTTTAAATTTTTTACATGTCCTCTTTTTCTCTTCAGGACACAACTTTTGCTGAAATATATGAGGTAAAACATGTTCTTTACATTGCCAAAGTTTCAAGATGATTCCTAAAGAACTATTCTAGATATTTGGCAAAATGTCTAAATTCGGACGTGTTCAAAATTGGTAAAGAGTGTATTATATGCAATCACACATCCTGTGAATATAAATATTTCTTTTCAAATCCTGCTTGTACAGATTAATCTAAACTTAAGTAAAACTATACTGCAAATCTGGTTTGGTCATCTGTAATGTTTAAAAGTGCTTAATGACTGACATTTTTATAGTTGTGTATTTGAAATCGTATAGCAGCATATATATTAACAAAATTTATACAATATAACAAAATTATTTTTTTCTTCAATTTTCGTACTTCAGAAATGTGTGAATACACTTAAAATACTGTATAAAGAATTACACTTCAGGTCAATACAAATGATTGGCTTGAAACTCTGATTGTCCAAATTAAGCCAAAAGTAAGGATAAGTTCTCTGGTTTGGGTTGGAACTTTTTAAAGTGGCGTAGTTTTATGGAAAATATTATTAAAGCTGAATTTGGGAATATTTCACGAAAAAAGCCCAAGCGTAAAGACAATTTGACACATGTGGGTGCTATTTTCTATTTAATATGCGAGTTCATCTCCGTTTGTAATTATTATTATGCACAAATTACATGTATGTTATATTGGAACTTAAAATTATAATACACTATTTCTTGTTGTTATACCGTTTATCAATTATTGGTTGTTGCGTAATACAATCGACGTAACAATGGTAACTTTTTTCCCCACCAAAAAAGAGGACCTTTGTCTATTTGTGTTTGTATGTGTATGCGTCTGTCTGTGAAACTGTAGTACCGAATCAACCAAATCGATTTTAACGCTTTTTTTTTTTTTAGAACGCTGATTTTGTTGGGACGGTTTTTATTTATGTTTTATGAAAATACGTTTGTTAGATTTTCAAAAAGTAATTAAAATATGAGATTTTTTTTCTTTTCAGTCCAATTTATATTGAGATTTTTTATGAACTGACAATCTTACAACGGTCATTTCAAGTTAGACAAACAGTCGCATAGTTTTTGGATTAGAGTATAGGAAACCAACTTTATCAAAAAGATTGATTTTTCAACAGATTCGAGAAAAAATAAAAAAAATGGCTTTAAAACTTAATTATGAATTCTCATAAAAGAATTACAAGATAAAAAGAACTTTTTAAATACCACGTTTTTTTTAATCATATAAACTAGACAATTCTATGTATTAATAAATGCTTTTAAAAAGATTTTTGATGACATATCGCATCAACATTAAAGAAAATGATCAAATGCGTAATAAAAAGAGCAATTATAATAAATTTACAAATTTTTATTAATTGAATAGAAGTATTAAAAGAATGCATTGCCATCATGTTCTGAGCTATTCTAAAAGTTTCAAATGTTTAGCTAGTCGGGAAGTTAATTAAAAATCGATTGCAAAATTTCTACTGGATAAACAAACAAGAAAGCGAGTCAATAAAAACATGCCCCCCCCCCTTTCCCCGCAAAAAAAAAAAAAAAACTGAATTCGACTGAAAATTAGAGATTTTATAGAAAAATACTATTTAAATAAATTCATGTTCAATCATGCACTGTCAATTTATAACTTACGAAACACATTTCTTTCAACTGAAAATAGCAGATTTTATAAAACGAAATATGTAATAATAATGATAATAAAATTTATATAAAATGATGGTCAAGGTTAATAAAGCTACCTTTACACTTGTTTAAAATTTTATTGTCGTAGAAATTTTAAACCTTTATATTTTATTTTAATATAGATTCTATTTTGTGTTTTCGGTCACCAAAACAAGTTTTTAATAAGGAAAAAGACATTACATGAACAATTTTATTAATAACAAATTGTACTACAGAGATGCAGCTCCGGAAAATATGTCCCAAAATATATTTAAGCCAGAATCGAAACTATATCAACAACATTCCATTTGACCATTTGACTAGTCGCATTTTTGACACAAAAATAATATTTTATATCAAGAAAAAATTTAGCACTTAATACAAGAAGTTTTAATGAGACATTCTGTGCTTAAGAGGTGCAAAATATAAAAAAGGTGTAGAAAAGTAAATTGAATGGAGTATGAAAAAGAAAAATATTTTTAAGTAAATCAGAAAAATGGAGTCATTAAAGTAAAAAGTAAAAGTATAAATCAAACATTAGAAAACTCTTCAAAATAAAGATTTGTTTTAAGAAATCGTGTGAAAATATATTAAATGTATTAAGAGGCTGTAGGGGTGAATAAGTATAAACATAAATATAGAGGGAAAATATAGAAATTTGAATGCGACAAACATATAGAAATAAGTTAAACAAAAAATAAAAAAATACTAGTAAGTTTAGATCTTATTAAACTAATATTAAAATCATGCTTAAAAGTAAAGTTAAAAAAATTATAAATATGGCATTATTCAAAACAATGATTATACCGTGGTAGATATTAAATACATGCAAATTTATTTTACGAAAATTATAAAATTGAATCATGCTTGAAAATAATTGTAGACAAAGTCATGCAAGATCATGCTATAATTAAATCTCAGTAGAAAAGGATTACATATCTAGTAAAATAACGCATTAGATTACATTAGGAAATTGTGCAATTATTATAAATTAAAATCATCAAAACAGCGAGGAAGATCAATCATAGTAGATCATGCAGATCATGCAGATCATGCAAGAGAGGGGTTAAAACTTGATAACAATGATTACATGCATTTAAAAGAATACAAAGTAGTTTAGAGGAAGGAATTTTAGAATTAGTGTAAAATAAAATTAATTAAAAAAGTAAAGATGCATGCAAATTTTGTTTTCGTGGATGTTTTGAGTTGCTTCTTAAAGAGAAAATTCCTCAAAAACCTGGTAGGAAAAAAAAAAAAAAAAAAAAAAAAAAACATGCATTGGGCAAAGAAAACAAAGTAGTTTGCTGAAAGAAATTTCAGAAAGTTAGTTAAAATAGTAAAGTTGAATGGCAAAAAAAGGATTTTTCAAAGAGATTTTCGTAAAAAGAAGTTTGTCCCATTAAAAAGAAAAAAGTTTATGAAATGCGTGAATGCCTCATTAGAACCTTGTTAATTGTATGACTTCTAGGAAATTATTAACTTGTGGTATGGCTTAATAGATTTGTCCGTGATGAATTGGCTCATGATGCTGATATTGAGAAGCTGAAGAGTGAATTTTTACAGCTGCTGGATCTTGGTTGGCAGTTCCAGGTTCATTTGTCTTGATTTGTGCTCTAAATCCATGATGGTCAGCAACATAGTCAACGTGCCTGTGGATGCCCTTATGATCGACGTATCCATAACTGCCTTTTACTTGTCCGTGGCCATCACCTTCTTCATGACGGTATTGTGAACCTTCATGATCTTTCACTTCGTAGCCAAACTTATAAGGCTGAGGGTGATGGTGCTGAAACATAAATACATTAACAAATATACGATTAATTATTTTAAAGTAAAATTTTATTATTACTTTTTTATATAATATATTATATAATTAATTAAAGAAATAATGCATTCAGAATGCAGAACATTCCATACATAGCGTAAAGAAATAATTTTAAAAATGTAGGGGAAAAAATGAAGGAAGAAAGAAAGAAAAGAAAGAAAGAAGAAAAAGGAAACAAGAGTTTTGGCGACTGAATATGCGTTCTTATAAAAATGTCAAATAATAATAATAACAGTAAAATAAATAAATAATAATAGTAAATAATAATAAAAAAATCAAGCATAAAGCATAAAACAGTGATAAATATGATGCTTTTTAATAAGTACGTTAAAGCACATTGCTAATTAAGACAGAGGTTTTTCTCGGGAAAAATAAATAAATAAATAAATAAATAAAAATGATAGCTCCTCAGAATTTATTTATCTAATAATATCATGAAAATAGTAATTTAGTAGTGCAATAATTAATTATGTAAAATAATAAAAATTATAATTAATGATTGCAATAAATAAATATTAATTTTGTTAATAATTTTAAAAAAAATCTAATGCAAAAATATCTTTAAATTTTGTTTGTTAAATAAGTATTTATAATTCGCCCAATAAAAACACGTATCATTTAATAATAAAACTGCAAAACTATCAAAGTTTTACTTTAACAATTTGTAAATACATTTAATTATTATTTTACTTTATTATTTATTTATTTTAAATTTGACTAACATAGTAAAATTTATTTTTGGATATAATAAATAAAGTCTCTGTAATAAAGATTTGTGATTCATATTGTATAAAATATTGTTGTAATACATACTTCTTCGTGATGCTGGGGGATGTAACTGGCCAAGGCAGCCACTAATAGACTGAAAACGACAGCTGCCTAAACAATAAAAATAATAACCATTAAATTTCTATGCAACCAACTATTCAACATAAATTTTATAACTAAAAGATATCTAAAAATAGTTTTTGACTTTAGTTGTGATTCATAATTTTGCAATTAAGAGGTTTCTACACTGCAAATAAAGCAGTCTTAAAGTAAGACAAAAACAACAACAAAAAAAAAAAATTTAAAAAAAAAAATTTAAAAAAAATCTGAAAAAACGTTTAAGACACGTATATGTCTTAATATTCAACTTAGACATAACAGATAGCTTAATTTAAGACACTTTTTGTATCTTAATAAACCGGTGGTGCAAACGAACCAATATAAAATATCTTAATATAGTGCTATGTCTTAAAATGAGACACTCAAGACGGAAATCTTAAAATTTAAAATAATACATTTCGCATGACATCATTAGCAGTTCAAGACAAGAGTAGTTACACTACCTATTTATCATTACATTAAGATAAAGTTTTTATAAAATAATAACACTGACAATACTATATTAATTTATTTATAAGAATTTTTAACTTAACAGCGGAATTTTTTTTTCTAAAATTAAAATTATAATGAAAATATCAAATATTTAAATCTGTTTTATTGAAAAAAAAAAAAAAAAAAAATTGAGAAAGAAAATCATTAAGTGATTTTATTTAGGAGATTTTTCTGAAAATCGTATTATTCAAACATCGAGGTATGGAATTTTCACATAGTTGTTCTATAATTAAAAAAAATTTTAAGCCTCATGATATGTAATTTAAAATATTAATATATATTAACTTTCAAATACCATACTACACGAAGTTTTATGCCAAAAGATACGGATTAAAAGGACTTGACACCTTTGACTTGGAACAACTGAAGGTTTTACATAGAAGTTTATATTTCCATTTAATATTTAGAAATTAAATTCTATTAGTTTTTTTTTTCAATAAAACATATATAAAGACAACAATTTTTATGGTTATATATATATATATATATATATATATATATATATATACAGTCGACACCGGTTATAACGTACCTGGGATATAGCGTACTTTCGCTTATAACGTACTCAGATGCTTGGTCCCTAATGAAACCCTATATAATGCAATGGTTTACATCTTCGGCTATAACGGACTATGCAAAAGCCTTAATCTGGTTATAACGTACTTTTTAGACTGGAACGAAAAGACAAAATTGGATGTCAACCTTGTATTTCTGGTTTGGAAATCGGTATATTTTCTTGGATACCGTCTTTCAATGTCTCCTTTATCGCCGTATATCTCCTTTATACCTTTAAAACATTATCGCGGTTCGTTGAATTCCATACTGACTATTCACAGACTCTGCAAAGTTCCATTATAAATATTGAAAATGTAATTTTTACTGTGTCATCTAATCAAAGAAAACAACGAAAAATAACAGATTATTTTTCCAAATAAACATGTAAGTAGTAAAATGTTTTTTTTTTTTTTCCTTTTTCCTTATTTTATTTTGAGAAACTCATAAACCTTCTATTTAAAATCTCTATTATTGTGAGTGCTATTATGCACCTTTTTCTTTCGTTTGGCACTAAATTATATTGGAAATATTGCTTATAACGTACTTCGGTTATAACGTACCATATTTTCTGGTCCCCTGACAGTACGTTATAACCGGTGTCGACTGTATATATATATATATATATATATATATATATATATTAAAAATTTAGAACCTTTAAATTGCGTTTTCTGCGTGTGCATTTTTTCATGAATTTGAGATCTTCAAAATGTTAAAACTTCTATAGATATTTAAGAAAAACTTAATAATTTATTTGGATGTTTAATAGAACCTATTTTAAAGAATTTGGGGATGGATTTTGCAATATCATTAAAGAAAAATATTAAACATAAAAATGCAACAAAAATCATGTTTCATTGCACATTTTTTACACAGGCATGTACTGTTTATTTATTTATTTATTTATTTATTTTTTACTTAAAACTAAAAAGTAAATTTAAAAATCCCCGTCAATTTATTTATTTAGGCTTTTTTTAGAATACAAAAAAGAAAAAAGAAAAAAAAAAAAAACTATTACAATTTTCATTTATTATCTGTAGAAGTTTTAGCATTTTGAAAATCACAAATTAATGAAAAAATACAAACTGAGAAAACGCAAATTAAATATTTTAAATCTATAAAAATTACATCAAAAACCATAAGAATTGTTGCCTAGTATATATTTTATTGAAAAACCTAATCTAATTCAATTTATAAATATTAAACGGAAATATAAGCTTTTATATGAAACCTTCAGTTGTGCCAAGTCAAAGTTACCGAGTTCCCTTAAAACATAAACCTGCAATGTATATTATCCAATTTTGTTGTATTCTGAGGTGGCATGATTGATAAGACTTGTTTCTGACACCAGCTTTCCGATTCCATGTCCGGCATGGGTTTAAATCCACAGCCGGGTAATGGATATTTTCTTCTAAAAAATATTGATATTTTATTTATGCTCTAGAAAATCATAAAATCTATTTTTAACAGGAAAACAGAATCACACGCTACCTTTATTTATTTACTTGTTAAAAAAAAAAAAAAAAAAAAAAAAAAAAAAAACTTAAAATTGACGGTGTTTTTGAGCCTAATATGGCGGTATTTTTAAGCTAAACATGGCAGTATTTTCTAGTCTAAAATGATGGCGGTGTTGCCACATTTGCGATGTCTTGATTTTAGATGCAAAAAAGTAAGCCATTTTTTCGATTAAAATATGAATATCCGTGTAAGACACTTTTTAAACTGAATTTAAGATGTTTACGTTTACAGTGCAATAGCATTTTTATGACATTTTGTAACTTATCTAATAAGGACATACATGATACGCAGTAGGATTTTAAATAAATACTATTGATGATTTGGGTGTAATCTAATCCTTTATATAGACTTAGGTGGGAATATTATTAATACTTAATTTTTATACTAACTTTTTTTATGTTTTAGGTGAAGGGTGAAAGGTAAAGATTCATATATTATTTCTAAACGAAATAAATGCTTTTAAAGGTATTCGGGTACTTTAAAAGTAATTCATTTTTCTAAAAGAATAATAAAAATGTTATTATTTATTTTATAAATTATAATAAACGTCATATTAATTTTCTACGAATTTCGAATTTATTTTTTCATAAATGAACGTACACTGACATACAAATCAAAACAATTTCTCCATTTCTTGCTTTCAACCTTTGAACATAATTTTTAAATAAATTCAACATATAGACATAAAACTTCTCTAGCATTTTCATCACCAATTAATTAAGCGAATTTTGTATAATTTTAACTTAAGTATTAATTTAAAAACCTATATTACTTATATATATATATTCAAAAGTAAGTTTTTGGAACAATGAAAAGTTTAGACAATTTTAGGAAATAAATAAATAAATAAATAAATGAAAATAAATGAGAACGAGTGTTAAGGATGCGTTACAGATAGGTGAAAATACACATACCTCCAAATATCAAATTAAAGACGGATTTTTCTTCCTGCATTTATTTTTCATTTTCTTCCGCAAAGAGCTTTTCAAAAAATGTAAATTATTACTCTGTATTAGACTGTGAATTTCACAAAAATAATAAAGTTTCAATAAATAATTTTACAACTAACATCGCATCCGAATTGCATGTTTGTATGTAAAAAAAAAAAAAAAAAGTTATTCTTACAAGAAAAAAAGAAGAAGAGGAAAAAAGTAAATATAGAAAGAGAAATTCCATTTTAATTTAACATATGCTGAAGGTATGTGTATGTTCATTTATCTCTAATGCATAATGCGAACAATGCCTGATCTCACCGACAGTTAAGGCACATGTTATTCCATGGGAAAATTTGTTTCCACAGTTACTCATTCCCTAGTACTTTTTTTTAAATTACTTTTACACATTCAGGAGCTCATGATCTTTATATTAGTACTCATTTTCAAAAATTTGCTTTTTCACATTTTTAATAGATTATTTCCCAGCTAAAAAATACGAAAATATAGTTAATTATTTTTTTAAAACTCAAATAAAGAAATAAAGAAATAAAATAAAGAAATAAAAATAAATAAAAATAATACTAATTTAATGATTGTGAACTTTCTAAATGTGAAAACGAGAAAAAAAAAATAATAATAAAACCTTAAGTGAGGAGTAATTATGGAAATAAATTTTCCTATACAATAACATGGGACTTGGCTGTCGGCGAGATTAGGTATTGTCCAATCTTGACACTATGTCTCATTCAGTTTTATTTTATAAAACTGTATAAATTTTTCCTATACCGCATATTTTCGTTTTGAAAAAGTTTAAAAACAACTATTACTCGTGTTAAAGTTTTATAAGATCTGATCAATAATTTGACAATGAACATTTTATCCAAATTTTATGTTCAAACGTTCATTTGTTTAAATTTTATGCGTAGAAGAAGAAAACGAGAACGCGTGTTATCGCTTGAATCTTATATAGTCAGTAATTTTATAGCATTTTAAATTACTTAGAAACAATGATAGCAATTATAATGTCGTTAAAAATGCATTTGTATATTTTTTAAAAAGAAAATTACGTTTATATACTGTCGACAGTTAATCATTATTTTCCTTTTGATTAATGGTAACAGTAGGGAAATTGAGATTGGGTAAATACTAGAATTTTTTGCATGCTATCATTAATTTTTTTTTTAAACTTTAAAGTTATAGGATGTTATGACATTAATTTAATCTATGTTTCAATTTTACCGCAAATGTTCACTTAAAATTTAGTCAAAAATAAAATTAAATAAAAAAAATCGCGTTATTCTTGACCAAAAATTAATCACTCTTTACCTTTAGATTAAAGCTTAGTATGAAAATTCAGATTGGATAAATACTGTAACTTTTTTTTTATTTATTTTATTTATTTAACTTTATGTTTGTAGAGTGTTATGACATTAATTAAATTAAACTTTTATAATTTTATAGCAAATGTTTATTTAAAATTTAAATTTTGATTAAATTTTTCTGAATAAAATCAAAAATGCACAATTTTTTTTTTAAATACATTTTATGTTACATTTTAAAAATTTGTTAAAAAAAGAAGAAAAAATTCGTTATTCATGTCCAAAAATTATCACTATTTACCTTTATATTAACGATAATAGCATAAAAATTCAGATTGGATAAATAATTTTTTATTTTCTATTAAACTTTAGTTTTAGGGTATTATGACATTAATTAAACTATTTTTAAATTTATTTATTTTTATTTTTATTTTTATTTATTTATTTTTTTTTTTTTTACAGAAAATACTTATTTTAAATTCAAAAGATTAAATTCTTCCAAATAAAGTGAAACAAGTAAATATATATATATATATATGAAAATATATATATATATATTAAACAGTTTAATATCACATTTCTAAATTTAGCTAATATATATATATATATATAAAGCCGTTATTTATTTCTTAAACTTTTTACAGAAATTCACATTTTTTATGTATGTTTAAAGGACGAAATCCATAAAATTAAGTTACATTCATAGCATATTATTACAACGACAAATAAAATAAATAATAAAACATGTATAAATTAATTTGTACAAATACAGAATGAACAGTATGATAACTGTAAAATATACTGGGCCTGCTATATGTTTTGATATAAAATTTTTAACTAATTTTCTCTTTAAGTATTACATTTGCCACAAGCTTATAATTACCAAATGTCAAACTCTATAAAATAAATTAATTTAAACTTATCGCCGCAAATTAAAAACTTATCGCCGCAAATTAAAACTAGTACGTTGTGTCTATCACAAAGCTTTCTTCTATATTTCTTCTATGTAAATTCATGTAAAAATATTATTTATTAAAATTGTTATTTTTCATTTTTCTACGCGAATGCAGACAATTTTCTTCTGAGAAAAGTACAACACCCCCCCCTCCCTCCCTCCAAAAAAAATAAAAATAAATAAAAATAAAAATAAATAAAAATAAAAATAAATAAATAAATAAATAAATAAAATAAAATAAAATAAAATAAAAATGTACTGTACATAGACGATATCTTAGAAAAGGCATTTTCTCCTCAAAAACAAAAAAAAAAAACAAAAAAAAAAAGAAGAAGATTGATAATTTTTCTTCAAATTATAACACATATTGTTTGTTTTCGTTAGCTGTGACCCTGCTCACCTATGCGCATGCGTGAGGTCTGCATTGATTTTGTTAAAATAGGGTAGAAGCGTAGAAGATGAGAGAATGTTTACATTTTACGAGTGAGAGATAAGTTGCGGTTTCTTTTTTCTTTTTTTTTTCTTTTCAGGACATTATTGAATTTTGAGGCGATACTTCTTCGTTATATTCGTATAAAGGCAAAATGCTGATTTTTCCCCCTTGTAATTTTTAAATAAGTGTAGAAGATCAGTTTTATTCTTCGATGCAAAATAAAATCCGTAAACTTAAAAGTAAATGCCTGTTTTCTTTCTTCTTCTTCTTTTTTTTTTTCAGTTAAAATTATTTTTATTTGCTTACTTGATCTCTAAATTCGTACTATATCTGTCATACCTGAACACTTGTTTCATGCACTGATTATAGTAGTAAATTAATTAAAAATGACTTAAATTAGGTAAAATTTACATAATTCATTAATAAAAGAAGAGAAAAAGAACAACGTTTACAGTAGACTTTACCTGTAGTAAAAGTAATATATTTTTTTCTTTTAAATTATACTGCTAAAATAAAAATACCATATTTTTGGATCTCTATTTTACAGAAATTTACAGAAAATCGTATTTAAATCAAATCATTAGATTTTTTTATCATGATTATTTTACACCTTTTATTTTTCGCGCATATTGTCATATAAATTACATTAAATAAAATATTGTTAATTAAAATTTAAGACTCATAAAAAGAAAACGAACACGTGTAGAACGAAAAGCGCATTTGGCTAAGTGCCCATCTCATTCAACGCATCACCCCTTTTCCGAGTAGGATCGTTCCGCGAGAGGTAGACATGGTTTACGAAAACGGACAGTACATGGATATAAATTCATTTTCAACGGCATTGACGAGTATTTTTTAATATACCCACTCTGAAAATTTGCACCCGTAAGCGAAGGAAGGAGAATCGATGCTTCTTACATACACAAAAATCTTATCCCAGTGAACTGTTACAATCGTATATATATCGGGTATCACATAAGTCTGTAGACACTTCATAAAAATCATAAAAATTGAAGGAATTGGCAAAATCTAACGCGGTTTGCAAAAAAGTTATTCTTGATGTTTTTTTTTTTTTTTTTTTTTTTTTTTTTTTGTAAAGGAAAAAAAATAAAAAGTTATGCTTTTCCTCAAATAAGAACCGCCACGACGACTGAAACTGCAGTTGGTAGTGTTGTAACGCATTTGGAAACTGCAATTTGTGGTGATAACGAACACATAGAATAGAATTTATACGAAATGAAACATTTGCATGTAAATAAATATTGTTTTTCACGGAAATGTTTGATTTACAAAAGTTCAACGCCCTCTAGCGATGAAAATTTTAAAATTTTAAATATTCTTTTTTTTTTTTTTTTTAAATCCCCCTTTACTAGAAGTACTTTTTCGCAAACCGCGTTCAATTCTACCGATTCCTTCAATTTTTATGAATTTTTTAAATGTCTACAGACTTATGGGATACCCGGTATATAAATATATATAATTTTCAAAATGATTGGTTAAAAATAATCATCATTTTGTGCATTCACACGGATCTTTGCCAATGCTACCACATTAAAAAGTATGATAAAATAGGGTTAAAGTGTCGTATCTTGAGCAACACGCATCAAATTTTATAAGTACCAATTTATGGCTAAAAATAATTTTTATGAGATATTATTTCTCGAGATGAAGTTGTCATAGAATTTTCGTCCCCCACACACAGACAGACTGGCGTTTAAAAAAAAGTGGTTAAATCGTGTTCAGGAGATCTCAAAATGTGTAAATTCATTGAAAACTGGGAGTCAATTTTTTTTTTTTATAAATCCAATGCCTTAAATAGTAATAAATATTTTTTACAATATATCAAATGTGTATAACATTGATTTATATATAACAAAATATTTTCTGAAATGATAATAATAATAATAATAATAATAATAATGTATATAAGAAAAACATGAAAATACTAAACTAAATTATTTATTAAGTTTTATTCTTTTCTTAGTCTTTCCTTTTAACTATTTCATGATTCTTATTTTCTACTAATTTACATAATTAATATATATTTTATGTCATTTTGAACGTGATAACTTTAAATATATTTAATACTAACTGTAAAATTTTCAATTTTCGATTTTTTTGTTTTTTGTGAAACAAATGTCAAAAACAATTTCCTTTTAGCGCTTCGCAAAAATGAACAATTATTGGTAAGCTTTATTGTAAATATACTGTAAAAAGTTTAAAATGTGTTTACTTTAGGTGAATATAATGTTATTTTGTGCATTGAAGTATAAGTACGCAGAATAAGGGGCTTTTGAGGGAAATTATTGAGAAATTAGTTTTCGGATTTCGCCGTACAATGTCGCCCGGACGTGAAAACTCATATAATCTCATATTCAAAAATTGTTATATTTTAAAGCTTTTTCCTTTTTGCTCCCTTTTAAAGAAAATAATAAATAAAAGTATAAATATAAATTGCATTTTGAGTATTATTATTATTATTTTTTTTTTTTTTTTTTTTTTTTTTTGTGATACAAATGAGAAAAACAATTTCCTTTTAGCGCTTCGCAAAAATGAGCAATTATTAGTAAGTTTTATTGTAAATATACTGTAAAAAGTTTAAAATGTGTTTACTTTAGGTGAATATAATGTTCCTTTTGTGCACTGAAGTATATGTATGCAGAATAAGGGGCTTTTGAAGGAAATTTTTTAGAAATTAGTTTTCGTATTTCGCGGTACAATGTCGCCCTAACGTAAAATCTCATATCTCATATTCAAAATTTATATATTTGAAAGCTTTTTTTTTTTTTTTTTTTTTGCTTCATTTTAAAGAATGTAATAGATAAAAGGATAGAGTAGTTACAGATTGCATTTTCAGTATGGATTTTTTTTTCGTTTTTGTTTTTTGTGAAACAAATGTGAAAAAATAAATTTCCTTTTCGCGCTTCGCAAAAATTAGCAGTTATCGGTAAGTTTTATTGTAAATATACAGTAAAAGGTTTGAAAATGTTTTCACTTCAGATGAATTTCATGTTCCTTTTGTGCATTGAAATATAAATAAGCAAAATATGGTGCTTTTTATAAAATTTTTTAACAAATTAGGTTTCACATTTCGAGATACTGTGTCGATCGAAAGCCAAAAACTGATATGCGCTCATATTCAAAAATCGATACATTTAAAAACTTTTTTTTGCTTCATTTTAAAGAAAATAGTAGATAGCATTATTAAATAGATATAAATTGGAGTTTGATTAGTATATATATATATATATTTTTTTTTTAATTAGCAGTTTTTTTTTTTTTTTTGTAAATATACAGTAAACCACTTTCATGGTATGTTTTGTTTAAGTAAATTACATGTTTCGTTTGTGCACATACATGTATAAATATGCATAATAAGGTGATTTTTATAAAGATCAAAATAAAAGCATTGGCATAAGTTTTTAAACAGACACACACACATACAAAATAGTCTGAATTTTGTAGAACATGTCTCATAGTAACATTAAAATAGGGATTAAAACTCATTTAGAATGATGAATGTCAATTGTTTGTGATACTTTTTATTAATTATTTTCAAAAATTTCGCGATTTTTTTTTTTATTACAAAGCTATTTTTTTGTTGTTGTTGTTTAAGCATTTTTAATGTAGTTATATAACTAAATTTTTGCTAATAACTATTAATGTTTTTGAAAAATTCTTTCCCTTTTTGTTATGAGTGTAAATAAAATCAGATTTTCTAAGATTTTTTTTTTTTTTTTTTTTCAATTTTAAATCTAGCCTAAAAATATATAAATAAAACAAGTTAAAGTTTGAATGTATAACTTATTTAACGGCTTTTTAAACGTTTTGATTAATTGATAACTTTTAATTAACTTTACATTTTATATTTTATCTTTTATTGTATAAACAGATCTGAATTATTTGTCTGTTATTTTTCATAATAGAAAATTTCAAAAAAAAGAAAAATTTCATGACAACTAAATTATATTTTATTCTGAATATCGAGCACCGTTTTTAAAAAGCTTTTTTAACTAATATACAAGTGGATAGAATGTTAAATAAAAAATAAATAAACTAAAATTTGTATTTTATTATTTATTTATTTATATTTCTTGTAATTATTTACCATGTATGTGAAAAATTGCAGATTTTCTGTAGATTTTACTGAAACCTCTTAAAAATATCTTTAAAAATATAATCTGCAGAATATCTTAAGTCATTTGGCCCACTTTTAAGCCTATATATTTTGAAAAAAAATCTTAAGATTATATTCTGTAAATATTCTTCAGAAATATGAAGAAAATCTGCAGAATATGTAGGCTTAAGAAGTGGGCCAAATAACTTAAGATGTTCTGTAGATTTTTTTTAAAGATTAATTTAAGATTATTTGTAGTGGGGCAGAATCCCACGCTACCTTTATTTATATGCTTGTTAAAAAACCTTAAAAATGCCGGTGTTTTATATATATTGTCAATATTTAATTTTTATACTAACTTTTTTTATGTTTTAGGTGAAGGGTAAAAGATAAAGATTTGTTATTTCTAAACGAAATAAATGCTTTAAAAGGTATTTGGGTACTTTAAAAGATAGTAATTGTTCTAAAAGAATAATAAAAGTATTATTATTTATTTTATAAATTATAATAAACGTCGAATTAAATTTCTACGAATTTCGAATTAAATTTTTCATAAATGAACGTACACTGACATGCAAATCAGAACAATTTCCCCATTTCTTGCTTTCAACCTTTGAACATAATTTTTAAATAAATTCAACATATAGACATAAAATTTCTCTAGCAGGTTCATCACCAATTAATTAAGCGAATTTTGTATAACTTTAACTTAAGTATTAATTTAAAAACCTATATTACTTATATATATATTCAAAAGTAAGTTTTTGAAACAATGAAAAGTTTAGACAATTTTAGGAAATAAATAAATAAATAAATAAATAAATGAGAACGAGTGTTAAGGATGCGTTACAGATAGGTGAAAATACACATACCTCCAAATATCAAATTAAAGACGGATTTTTCTTCCTGCATTTATTTTTCATTTTCTTCCACAAAGAGCTTTTCAAAAAATGTAAATTATTACTCTGTATTAGACTGTGAATTTCACGAGAATAATAAAGTTTCAATAAATAATTTTGTAACTAATATTGCATCCGAACTGCATGTTTGTATGAAAAAAAAAAAAAAAAAAAAAAATTATTCGTACAAGAAAAAAAGAAAAGGAAAGTAAATATAGGAAGAAAAATTCTGTTTTCATTTAACATATGCTGAAGGTATGTGTATGTTCATTTATCTGTAATGCATTCTTAAGAGCGGACAATGCCTAATCTCACCAACAGTTAAGGCCCGTGTTATTCCATGGGAAAATTTGTTTCCACAATTACTCACTCCCTAATACATTTTTTTAATTACTTTTTTACATTCTGGAGTTCATTGATCTTAATATTAGTACTCATTTTTGAAAACTTGCTTTTTCACATTTTTAATAGATTATTTCCCAGTTAAAAAATGCGAAAATATAGTTTTTTTTTTTTTTTTTTTTAAACTCAAATAAATAAACAAATAAATAAATAAATAATACTAATTTAATGATTGAAAATTTTCTGAATGTGAAAACGGAACACTGAGAAAAAAATATATACCGCTTTTCTCTACAATGAATAAGTAAATATTTTCTAAAGCCCTTAACTAGAAATGTAGATTTCCAAGCTATGCGCATAAGGCACGCCAATAAACTGAATAGACGGAATCATCGATAATTTCTAGTGTATTTCTAGATGATGAAACAATATTCTGAATACTCTAAATATACTGAATCATTTATGTTGCGAGAAATTCTCGCTTGATTTTCTAGAATGTGGTATTAAACCAAGATTATAGTTGCAGAAACCCGCCTCTTGTAGTCTCATTTATTTGCAGAGATTTTTAAATAATTTTGCCCACGAGAATATAGGCAAACGCTCTAGAATTCTAATAGGGGCTTCTAGAACTAGCTTTCCAAGGGGACTATAATTTCTATTTTTTCTAGAGTCACAATTTAGATTCTAGATGTCAGTTACAGAATTTTTTCTCAGCGAATAATAATAATAATAAAAATACATTAGGTAATGAGTAATTGTGGAAATAAATTTTCCCATACAATAACATGGAACTTGGCTGTCGGCGAGATTAGGTATTGTCCAATCTTAACACGATTTCTCATTCAGTTTTATCGCATAAAACTGTATATATATATTTTTTAATGTATATACATTTTTTACTTGTATATATTTTCTTTTTGAAAAAGTTTGAAAACAACTATTACTCTCGTTAAAAATTATAAGGTCTGATTAATGATTTGTCAACAAACATTTTATCTAAAATTTATGTTCATATGTTCATTTGCATAGAACAAGAAAACGAGAAAACGGGTTATCGCTTTAATTTTATATAATCAATAATTTTATAGTATTTTAAATCACTTGGAAACAATGATAGCAATAACAATGTCTTTAAAAATGCATTTGTATATTTTTAAAAAGAAAATTACGCTTATACTGTCAACAGATTATCACTGTTTTCCTTTAGATTAATGATAACAGCATGGAAATTGAGATTGGATAAATACTACAATTTTTTGCCTGCTATAATTAAGTTTTTTTTTTTAACTTTAAAGTTATAGGGTGATATGACATTAATTTAATCTGTTATTCAATTTTACAGAAAATGTTAACTTAAAATTTAGTCAAAAATAAAATAAAAAATCGCATTATTTTTGACCAAAAATTAATCACCCTTTACCTTTAGATTAACGCTTAGTATGGAAATTTAGATTGGATAAACACTATAACTTTTTTTTCGTTGTTTAACTTTATGTTTGTACAGTGTTATGATATTAATTAAATTAATCTTTTACAATTTTACAGCAAATGTTTACTTAAAATTTTGATTAAATTTTTCTAAATAAAATAAAAAATGCACAACATCTTTTTTTTTTTTTTTACATTTTGTGTTAAATTTTTAAAATTTATTTAAAAAAGAAGAAAAAATTCGTTATTCATGTCCAAAAAATATCACTATTTACTTTAATAATAACGATAATAGCATAAAATTTCAGATTGGATAAATACTTTTTTATTTTCTATTAAACTTTAGTTTTAGGGTATTATGACATTAATTAAACTTTTTTTAAATTTATTTATTTATTTTACAGAAAATACTTATTTTAAATTTAAAAGATTAAATTCTTCCAAATAAAGTGAAACAAGTAAATATATATATATATATATCTATATTTTTTAAATCAGTTTAATATCACATTTCTAAATTTAGTTAAAAAAATATAAAAAGCCGTTATTTATTTCTTAAACTTTTACAGAAATTCCCATTTTTTATGTTTAAAGGACGAAATCCATAAAATTAAGTTACATTCATTTCTCCACCGGATTTTCTCAATACATTTACGGGAAACTTCCTTTTTAAAGAAAACTGCCACAAAAATCACATAATTTGCAGTTTTTATTTTTTTTTATTTTTTTTTTTATTAATGTTCAGCTTAGCAAAAGAAATATACATCATAAAAGTAAAGAAGGCAATAGAATATATTATTACAACGACAAATAAAATAAATAATAAAACATGTATAAATTAATTTGTACAAATATAGAATGAACAGTATGATAACTGTAAAATATACTGGGCCTGCTATATGTTTTGATATAAAATTTTTTACTAATTTTCTCTTTAAGTATTACATTTACCACAAGCTTATAATTACCAAAGGTCAAACTCTATAAAATGAATTAATTTAAACTTATCGCCCCAAATTAAAAACTAGTACGTTGTGTCTATCACAAAGCTTTCTTCTATATTTATTCTATGTAAATTCCTGTAAAAATATTATTTATTAAAATTATTTTTTTTCATTTTTCTACTCGAATACAGACAATTTTCATCTGAGAAAAGTACCCCCCCCCAAAAAAAAAAAAAAAAAAAAAAAAAAAAAATGTACTCGACATAGCCGATATTTTAGAAAAGGCATTTTTCCTTAAAAAAAAAAAAAAAAAAGAAGAAGAAGAAGATTGATAATTTTCCTTCAAATTATAACATAGACATATTTCAAAAATTCATTTTCAACGGCATTGACGAGTTTTTTTTTTTTTTTTTTTTTTTTTTAAATATACCCACTTTGACAATTTTCACCCGTAAGCGAAGGAAGGAGAAGCGATGCTTTTTACATACACAAAAATTTTATCCCAGTGAACTGTTACAATCGTATATATATATATATATCGGGTATCACATAAGTCTGTAGACATTTCAAAAAATCATAAAAATTGAAGGAATTGGCAAAATTTAACGCGGTTTGCAAAAAAGTTATTCCTGATGTTTTTTTTTTTTTTTTTGTAAAGAAACAAAAAAGTTATGCTTTTCCTCAAGTAAGAACCTCCACGACGACTGAAACTGCAGTTGGTAGTGTTGTAACGTATTTGGAAACTGTAATTTGTGGTGATAACGAACACATAGAATAGAATTTATACGAATTGAAACATTTGCATGTAAATAAATATTGTTTTTCACGGAAATGTTTGATTTGAACACGTTCAGTGCCCTCTAGCGACGAAAATTTTAAAATTTTAAATACTCTTTCGTTTTTTTTAAAATCCCCCTTTACTAGAAGTACTTTTTCGCAAATTGCGTTCAATTCTACCGATTCCTTCAATTTTTATGAATTTTGGAAATGTCTACAGACTTATGGGACACCCGGTATATAAATATATATAATTTTCAAAATGATTGGTTAAAAACAATCATCATTTTGTACATTCACACGGAATTTTGCCAATGCTACCACATTAAAAAATATGATAAAACAGGGTTAAAGTGTCGTATCTTGAGCAACACGCATCAAATTTTATAAGTACCAATTTATGTCTAAAAATAATTTTTATGAGATATTATTTCTCGAGAGGAAGTTGTCATAGAATTTTCGTCCCCCACACACAGACAGACTGGCGTTTAAAAAAAAGTGGTTAAATCGTGTTCAGGAGATCTCAAAATGTGTAAATTCATTGAAAACTGAAAGTCAAAATTTTTTTTATAAATCCAATGCCTTGAATAATAATGATTTTTTTTCTTTTTACAATATATGAAATGTGTATAACATTTATTTGCATATAACAAAATATTTTATGAAAAGATGATAATAATAATAATAATAATAATAATAATAAATATATAATGTATATATATATATATATATATATATATATATATATATATATTCTAATTATTCACAAAAATGTGGCAAAGAAAGTTTTATTTATAAACAAGAAAAACATGAAATTATTAAACTAACTTATTTATTCAGTCACACAACTTTTCAAGATAACAAAATTTCTTGTTCATAGCAAGATCACATCTGATTGGATTATACTGTGAAACTAACCACTTTCCATTATCATATATTTATTAATTCTCTTAAATCACATTAGAATAATTATAAAAATTCATATCTTATTTCATATGTAAATCAGTATAGACAATTTTTCAGGATTAACTGCATACTTCTAAAGTATGTATATTTCCATACGGATAATAGAAAAAAGCGACTATAAACAAAAAATCAAAGAAATATATTTACATATTATTCATTTTTTTTTTTTTTTTTTAATAATCATAAAATTAATTAAATCATGATTTATATAAATTATTTCATATTAATAAATTTCATTTGTTTAGCATTAAAGGGAATGGTACTATTAATGATTTTATTATAATTTTTTTCTAAATCATATCAGTAGTTATTTAGTTAAACATTGATGTTTGAATTATCCGAAACTTATAAAAATAAATTCATATAAATTTTTTAATATAATTTAAAATTAAAGAAACCAAGAATTAAGTATCTGCAAAACTTTTCTTGTTCAGAGATGTATGTTTCTCATATGGGTGTATTACATTTTTAATAATTACAAAAGTAATTAAATCATGACTAATATAATATTTTATAGAAATAAACGTTATTTATTTACTATAAGTATGATGATATGACCAATGATTTTATTATATACATTTTTAAATATCATATTAAGTTTCTAAAAATTTTTGAATATATAGTTAAATATTATTCAAATTATAATTTTAATATATTTTGAACACGAAAGTTTAAAAATAAATATTAAATCTCGGATAAATTTTTCTTACTTGAAGGTGCATCTCTCTTATATGGGTGTATTACTTTTGGAATGACTACTGTAGGAACAGACACTTTTCCGAAAATGATTTCCGACAGCGGGCGGACCTTATTTATATATTGGTACAGATTTTTACACACTGCGATTGGTACGCTAGGCGCCCAGCTGATAGAATATTGCGATTTCACTTTGTAACGGGTCACTAGCTGTTGCTCATCTGGTTCTTTTTAGCGTATCCAATCAAGCTTAGGAAATTATGAAAGTTTCGAGAGAAAGTGACGTATGTTTTAGCAGCTCCTTTTGTGTTCTGTATGGATGCTTGATGAGATTACCTGAGGCAAATCGCAGATAAACGGCAAAGATAACAAGCAAATTGGATTTTAAAGGCATTAACACACATTTTTTAAAAGAGGCTAAATGTTTGAAAATTATATATACTGATTTGCGAGTAATTGGAATGGTTTGACTGCCGGAATGAGTTTGTCACAGTGTCAAAAACGATTTTATTTTTGATTGTTTTTTTAATAGTCGAGTTTAATATATAGATTTATTTTTATTCCTGATATATAGATTTATTTTTAATGCATGGAAGAATCGTTTTCAAGATTTAAATATAACCAAATATATAACAAATCCTGAATTTATTTGGGCTAGATTTCATAAACGCAAATAAAATGCTGATCCCACCAGTGGCCGAACGGTTCTGTGCTCAAAGCTGCTAGATGTGAACGCCTGGTTCGATCTCAGGCCGTGCTCACCGACAAGCCAATAAGAGTTTTCCATGGTCTTCGCCGAAACTCGCGTACATACGGGCTAGGACCACTTGCGAAGACCCCCACGGATGTAATTTCACCTATAGGCCTAGGCACCTGAGGTACAGTCGGTAACAAAAGTGTCCAAACACTAGCAAAAATTCCTATGTAAAAAAAGTACACTTCATACGATTTCGTTAAATAAATCCTTATCGAATCGTGTTCTTACACTGACTAAGGACAGGATTCGATAAGGATTTATTTAACAAAACCGTATGAAGTGTACTTTTTTTACATAGGAATTTTTGCTAGTGTTCGGACACTTTTGTTACCGACTGTATTTAATCGGCTTTAAGCCACACAACCAACCATTCAAGTGAAAGGTTGTACATAATAAAAGCAAATGGTAATGATTATTGAATAAATGCAAAATATAATGATATGTTTAATAAATATAAACGATAATACTATATATGAAGAAGTCGAATTGAAAAAATAATTTGTTAAAAAAAAAAAAAATTCTGTTTATTAATACTAAGTTCTATATATATCTTAAATACATCAAACTTTAAAAAATTGGCACATGTTTGAAAAATTCATGACAATGACAAGTGTAGTGGCCATTTAATAACATAGGATTTATGTAAAAATTATGCAAATTTTTAAAAGTTTTATGAAACGGAGTAGGAATTAGAAATTATTGTAAATTAATTAAATTTCTATTTTAAGAAGCTACCTGGATTCAATCTGCCCTTTTTTTTTTCTTTAAAACTGCATCATTAATAGTTATTTGTTTTCACTAGACATGTGCTGTAGCTCCGTATCCGTATATGTATCCGCATCAATGCAAAAAAAAATTTCCGTATCCGTTTTTTTTTTCTTCAACGGATCTAATACGGATCTTTTATAGAAATTTTATGGAAATTAGAAAGAAACTGTTATAAATCGTTAATGCAGAAATAGTATAATAATTTCTTTTCTTATTAATTTAATCTTTTCAATGAAATACACAAATTTTTTAAACCAATGTTAAATTTTACAGTTGGTAGCATGCATGCAATATCAGCTAATAATTTTTGTTATATATATGGCAGTAAAAGTACAGCAAGATTATGATGTCATGATTTCCAGGGGAGAAGAACTATTGTGCTACGGCCATCACAAAAGATTCTTTTGTATTATTCTGATATAACAATTGGTTGGAAGATTACGTAAAACATGAAAAAGGCTGCATAATAGCAATACTTATCGGTTGATATGCACTGAAATTGGTTCAGCATAGCGTTACACATTACCATTTTTATATGTCAAGTTTGATGTCTTTATTAAGAGTTATGATATTGCCTTCAAGGAAATAGAAAAACATACAACATAGTAGCACTACCTATAAACCGATATGCACACTAATTAAATCGGCATAGTTTTTTTATATTAACCAACTTAGATGTAGGACATGATGTGCAGGACATGTATACTGTTCCGCACATGGGGGTTATCGCAGCATAACAGTGCCACCTACAGTGCGATATACTAAAATCTAATCAGTACCATTAATATGGTTCCAAATTGCGATCCAAGCAAATATAAAGTTTTGTGACATCTCATGCATTTTTTCGTGAGATACGGATCTTACAAAATTTTGCCAATTTACATACACCAGACATATAGGCGCTTTCTAAAAATGGTTAAGCAGTCTTCAGAAAATTTTAAAATCAGCAAACCCGCCAAAAACAGGAAGTCGAAAATTTTCATATTAAAACACTTTTATCTTAAGTATATATTTACCAAAATGTATTTGGACACTTTCTAATTTAGACGTTTTGTTAAATACCTAGAATAAAACTGCAGGAATTATCTTGAATCTTTGGGAGTATAAAGAATATGTTATACCTCATACATTTCAGTAAAAGTTTGTTCCGAAGAGGAGTCCTAATACTCATTGGTAGATAGTGTGGAAAGAATTAAAAATATTTACCGAAATAATGAGTGGTATATGAATGAAATCTTTATTTAAAAAATGTATATTGTAGGAAATGCACAAAAAGAAGACATAAACATATAATAAAATATTTTTAGAGAGAGAGTGGTCAGAAGACATAAAATTGACCTAATCAATCACATGTCTAACAATTTTAATATAATGGAAAACTAATACATACGTCATAAAACATATAAAAAAAGTTTATATGGCTAGTTAAAAGAAAATCGGTGGAGCCATTTTAATGAAGCGCTGATTTCCGAGATCTAAAGTTGAATTGTCTAAATAAGGTCATCTATTTAGACAGGGACGAGGAGCCGCTCACCACTCTAGAAGCAGTGTCGAGCGATTCTAGCTATTCTAGGACCCTCCTCAGGAACGTTTATTAAAAAATAAAATAAAATAAATAAATTCAAAGGCCACCAGAGATAGGTCTCCCACGCTATAAGAAGCGGCAGTGAAAGATGTAGGAACAAATCGCCTTTTGATAACGTTTGTGCCGGGATTAACCTTACTGCAGTTACAATGTACACAATCAGAAAAATCCAAGCAATATTATGGGGAAAGTCCCGCAGCAGAGATTCCAGGCAAAACCTCTAAAAAACATTTGGACCCCGTAATTTTACATTGGGACAAACATACAGGAAAACAAAAATTATATACATAGAGACGTCAAAAAAGATGCTAATATGGCAAATTTGATGAAAATACGTTGAGCCGTTTTTTAAGAAACAAACAGGTGAGATCTAAAATTCACTTATTCAGGATGTCTATCAATTTTTCTCAAGAAACCGACTTATGCACAGGGAAGGATATCTAAAAGAGGTTTTATGTAACAACATTAAAAATATATACATTTTAGAACCGTTTTTGATATGCAGATTTGTATTCTTTTTGGTTTTCCTTGTCAGATTTTCGGTATTTCAATTTTCACCAAAAGTTGGCAAAATCTGTATACTGGACCTGTCTTAAATATGAAGTTTCGTCGTGAATCTTGTTTCGTTTCGCACATCTGATTTTCAGAAGATTCATCACCCCTCCACACACACACATAAACACAATGACAATTTTCTAAAAACCTCTTTTTTGGACTCAGACACTTTAAAACACGTAAAACATGCGAAAAATTGCTGCCGATTTTTTTTATTGAATACAATGCTTCCATTACCTACGGTATTCGGCTAATAGAAGTAAAAATGTTACATATTTATATATTATATATTTTTGAAAGATCCGTATCCGTATCCGCGGATCTAGAAACAAAAGATCGTATTATTCGTATCCGAGAATACAGAATAACTGATATCCGTATTTATATCCGTATTCGGACATAATATTTTTTCACGATCAGGCACAACCCTAGTTATCACCCTTCCTGGTGACTTACCCTTTTGAGTTTGAAGTTGGCATAAGCCCAAGGCCAGGTGGGAAGAGCGTATAGACTATAGAAATGCAGAAAGTATCTTATTTAAATTTCTATATATTTTATTTATTACCTTACTTAAATTTCAATATATTTTTTTTGTTATCTTACTTAAAAATTTCTCTCTCTCTCTCTATATATATATTTAAATTACTTCAGTCAAATATGACTGCCAACACTTATTTATTTATTTTATCATGGATGTGCCGACAAGAGATTATCTTGATAAAGGTAATGCAAAACTTATATGCAATTTGGAGGATTAGGATAATATACGAATGAAAATCATCAATGTTTAAAGAAAGCTATAGATGGAATTCCTCCGCTGATGAAAGGCAAAGGTTCCTGTGGGACACTGATGATGAAATATTGTGTATGACAATATTTTATCTATGACATCATAATGTTATATGTATGACAATTTTCCTCTATTGCATATTTGACAATATTGAATGTATGACAATATTGTATGTCAATAATGTATGATACTCGAATGAAATATGGAGCTACTGCAAGATTAATGTTAATGCCTTTTCTACGTGTAATTTTATGTGAATTATTTTCATTTTGGAAAGTATTCTTATTCATAATGGAACACATTTTAATGCATTGGTTAATTTCATTTAACCAACGTCATATTATTTTTATTAGCTAAATGTTAGCAATTTCACTTATTTTATTGTGTTATAAAAATATGTTAAAGCTTTATTTTGCAAAGTTATAATATTTTGTTTTCAATTATATTTCTTTCTTCTTTTACAATGTGATGAATTTGTGTTAGTTTATTGGGTATGTAGTTTATGAATATTTCTTAATATTGTTGATAAAAGTTTGTATGTTGTTACTTATAATTTTAAATATGGCACGTAACGGTCCCATCATGTATATATATGCATATTGACACCGTTATAATAAAGAAATATTATAAATATATATAAGAAAAAAACCTACTAATTAATCAGATTTATATTTAATTGAATAAGTCACATGTCTGTTAAAAAAATTAGCATAAAAGTCGCCTTAATATTAAAATTAATCCCAATAGAAAGTTAGAAGCAATTAAAACTAAAATTAAATCAACTAAAGAAAATTATCTGGGAAAATTGCATTATATTTTGACACCGAAAACACAAAACAGTCCATTATTCAAATGCTAATTTTTATATATTTATAAATTATCTAAATATAGATTTGGTTCAATCTATTATCATTTTTTCTTCAACATTTAGTGAAGCATCTCCATATATAACCAAAACAAAGTAGTTAAAAATGAAGTTAGTTTTTCGCTGAATAGCTTAAATTGATGAAATTGTCGGTGAAAATCGTAATATTGCAACTCTTTGCCTTCATCTATGTACTGGCTTTAAATTGATACGCTTTAATAATAATTAAACAAGTAAACTTTTTTAACGTTTAAACCAATATCTGCATTAAAAAAAAATGAAATTTTAAGATCTTTTTTTTTTTTTTTAATCTGTTGAAATTTTAACCTTCCTCTCTCTTCAGATCTATATTAATAAAATCAGACTTTTGTCTGTAAATTTGTCAGAATCAAAAACTTTTACAATGTCTTCATGTTTCACACACCATGAAAGCCAAAAATGACTTCAGATAATTTTGTCTCTCTCTCTGTGTGTGTGTCGTTGTGTCTGTATGTAACGCTATATTTGTCCTGGTATCACGTGAGAACTTCTCCTCGGAATTCAATGGTGCTTGGCAGAAATTTAAGTCTTTACCCAACTTAAAATTATATTTATCAACCTTTTCGATATTCCCCCGTTCTCTCCTGGGGGGGGGGGAGTCAGAATCACTTTTATAAGCATAACTCGGCTACAAAATACTTCAGGGTAAAGAAATTGCACATGGGGACACTAGGCATGAGTGTAAATAAAACGTACATTATTTGCGAATTAGGAATTTTCAGTTTTTAAGGGGAGGGAGGGTAAAAATCGATTTTTGGTGGGAAATTTCGCAAATTCCGAATTTTTGAGTAGAATTGTACCAAAAATGGAACAAAGATGTTGAAAAAAGCTATGCGACTTCCTTAGGATATTTGCAAAAATGCATTTTTAGTTTTTTGTGATTCAGGGGAGAGGGGTTTACGAGGGGGCAAAATTGGCACACCTCTTTTAGCGCTAAATTTGTCCTGAGAAATCTATGGGAGCTGCGCTCACGAATTTTGGTGTTTGGATTGTTTATATATATCCGACACCTAAAGTAACGGGATTTATCAAAATTAACCCCCATTTCCCGCTTAGAGGGATAGAAGGCAAAAGCATAGAGGAGGCAATAGGAGAGAGCCGAAGCATAGCTCGGCTTCAAAAGACTTCACAGTGAAGAAATTGCGCATGGGGAGACTACACATGAGTACAAATAAAACACTATCTGCGATTTTGGAAATTTCGATTTTTAAGGGGAGGGAGGGGAAAATCGATTTTTGGCGGGAAATTTTGTAAATTCCGGATCTTTGAGTATAACTCTACCAAGTGTGTGGAACCAAGATGTTAAAAACAGCCATTCATCTCTTAAGATATTTCCAAAACCAATTTTTCATTTTTTGTGATCTGCCATACATTATATATATATATATATATATTTTTTTTTTTTTTTGGGGGGGGGGGAGGTGTGTGTTACGAGGGCAAATTCAAGACACCCCTTTTAGCGCTAAAATTGTCCTGGGCAATTTATAAGAGCTGTGATCACAAAGATTGGTGCTTGGATTGTATATATGTATCCGGAACCTAAAGTAACGGTATTTATGGAAATTCTTCCGCCCTTCCCCACTGGGCGGCAGGAAGCGAAATAAGTTTGTAAGCATAACTCGGCCCCAAATTACTTCACGGTGAAGAAATTACACATGAGGAGACTAGACTTGAGTATAAATAAAACATATGTACGATTTTGGAATTCTTGGTTCTTAAGGGAAAGAGGGAAAAATCGTTTTTTGGGGGGAAATTTCAGAAATTCCGGATTTTTGAGTAAAACTCTACTAAAAATGGTACAAAGGTATTGAAAATAGTCATGTGTCTTCTTTAGGAGTTTTCCCAAAACAGATTTCCTTTCTTTTTTTTTTTTTTTTTTTTGTGATTTTCAATTTTATTTATTATTATTATTATTATTATTTTTTTTTTTTTTATGGGGGGGGGGGGGAGGTATGAAGGAGCAAATTCCAGACCTCAATTTTAGCGCTATATTTGTCTTGGTAAATCTATGGGATCTGCGACCACGAAATTTGGTGTGTAAATTGTTTATATGTATCCGACACTTATAGTAACGGGAGTTTACGAAATCCCCCCCCCCCTTGGAGTCGAGGGACAGGAAGATTTTGAGAAGTGTGATTTAACAGTAAATTGGTTCTTTTAGCTTTGCTGTCACATTTAATCAAATTATGAAAAAGATTCTTAACAATAAAACCGCAGTCCAAAATATTACATAATTGTCGAAAATTTTTAAGTTATACTTCATTTTTAACACTTAAAATAACTTACTTAAGTTTAAACTCACACCGAAAAGTTTTTCTGTCAATGACGTTGCTTTACAATGCTATTAAAAACATGTAAAAGAGACCTTCATATGATAACCTCCACAACGGTATGTGCTTTTTATCAATATATGGCATCACACAGTATCATTAAATTAATGACACGATTCTCAGTAAGAAATGTTTAAATATAACTATAGGCTGAGATTCTGATCACCGTCGATTAACGTCGTTGGTAGTGTAAACATGAAAATATACAGTTTCGTATTACTTTTCCTAATCGGATTACATGACAAGAAAAAGTGTAAAAAAAAATAACGCTGACAAAAGTGTATTTAAAAATAAATTTTGATATTATTAATGATTAAAAATATCACAAAAATTCTTGAATGAAACTCTACAGCTAAATCAGCTCAATAGACGCATGATCTGATTATGCGAGTTTTAATTATTTACTCTGAGGAGAGAAAGAGAGAGAGACTTTTTTAAAAATATTTTCTTATAACTTTTTTATTTATAGTAATTTTAAAAATGAGTATTGAAACAAACAGTATTATTATATTGCCATATTACTGAACAGATAAAACGATACCTATGTACATTTGTAATTTATTAACTATTTTTAGAATTTTTCACAAAATTCTCAATAAAAACCGACATAAAACTTCATTTTTTAAAATAATATAACAAATAATATTAAACAAACCTGTTCTATTAAAAATCTTAAATAATAATACAATAGAAGTATTATTTATACTTTGTATTCTATTATGGTTAAAATATGAAATAACTATTTATTGTTATATGCAAACAAGTACTAAATAACAAATACTATTCAGTACTGAGTTATTCCATCTTTATATGCAATTACTGTTTTAATGCGTAACAACTTTTATTGTGTCAAACACCGTAAATATTTTTGTTTATATATTTTTTCAAAATGGTAGGCTGCAAATTTGGAATTTCTACTCCTTATAGAGTAAAAATTTTTGATCGTATTGCGATCGGTCTTAATCCAAGTCATGGAAAAAAAAAATCTTATTTTTTTTTTTTTTTTTTTTTTTTTTTTGCAAAATTTATCTTAATGTGAATAAAATAATGATTACATACAGATTAATAAGTGCTCATGAGTAAAGGTACGTAAATTTCAAATAAGCAAATTCAAATTGATTTCAAATTAATTGATTTCAAATTCATTAATTGATTTCAAATTGAAATCAAATAAGCTTACCACAGCGGAAGTGTGGCAAGGTGTATCTTGAAATATTGGTTGCGAAAATGTTAGAGATAACGCCAAAAAAGTCGGATAAACACTTTCTTTTATAATAGCCCTGTATTTTTTCGAGTTACTTGATCCTTGAGCACAAAATTTCCCCAACTCTTTCAAAAGTTATGCACCTCATATCATAATATACGAAGTATGTTTCGCTGTGTTAAGAGTGCAATTTTCTTTCAACTGCTCACTTTTTTTGTCGTCCGATTAGCTTGTTTCTGTCAGCTCCAAATAAGATGAATTTGTCATCAAAGAAAAAAACTGGAGTTTAATAATAAACTGACTTTTTAAAAAAATATTTTGACCAACTAAAGTCTTGTTTCCTTAATTATTTTTGTTTATAATAGATTTTGTGCAGATCGTGTGGTTTTTAAATCTGCTTCGTTTAATCATCGCTACACTGTTTTTGAAGAAATTCTTTTCCCAAATTCTTGTAAATTCTGAATATGCTGCACATCGATTTTTTAAACATAGTCTTTTTAACATGCGCTCATCTCATTCCGATGTGCGATTTTCCACCCAGAACCAAATTGCAGTTTAAACCGTCAAACAAATTTATATCGATTATTTTATCATTTTGTGCTTTGAAACAGTTTTTTTTTTTTCATTATAAAATTAACTAGTCAATATTCACCTGCCTAGTGATCGATGTTTCCAAATGCACTTATTTTCAAATTTACCGTATTCGCCAGATCAAAAAATGCGGTCAAATGTCGTGATAAATATGCAATACTGAAAATAAATAAATAAATAAAATTTAACCGTGTTCTTTTATAACAAAATACTGGAGTTCGAGTAATTAAACGTAATTTAATTTTAATTATTTACGAAAATAAGCTCCAGTGAAAAACCACCAAAACCGTCTCTAGTTTATCTTTTGAAAGGATAATATCTAAATACCCCGAATTTATTACTGTTTAGGACTCTACCTAAATCTGATTCCGATATATAAATATATATTAAAAAAAAAAAAAAAAAAAAAAAAAAAGAGAGAGAAAAAAAGAAAAAAAAAAGTCTCTCCCTCTCTCTCTCTCTCTATATATATATATATATATATATAAATCTAAATAGAATGAAAAAGAAAAACATCAACATATCTAACTTAAGAGGAGCGAAAGAAAAAATGGAGACAAAAGTATCTAAATGGCAGGGGGGAGTTGTGACCACCCCACTCCGGTTAAACATGTTTTACGACCGGTCAACACTCCCGGATACCAGATACTTTGTCAAAACTTAGAATAAACTTACATGAAAATGGTAAAATAAGGAATAAATCCCAAATAAAAACCTTTAAAACAATTTATAAGAAAAACCAAATCACAATTTAAAACGACATACAAGAAAAATCATGAAGCAATATGCCACCCATTCAACACAATTCAAACTTAGAAACAAACAGTTAATGAAAGTTACAGTTAGTGAAAGGAAGAAACCTTAAAATCGAATTGATAAACGAATCAAAAAACGTGATTTACAAGTAATATAATCTAATTGGTAATATTGTTTAAGAATATTTAACAGAAAATAAAGAGGATAATTATTATCTATGGCAATTTGTATAAAATTAACTACAAAAGAGTCACTGTCATAACTATAAGTAAAAATTCGACTGCATCGAATAAGTTGGTTAATTATAATATTTCTGAATATATTTTTATGTAAACAAGAAGACCAAGGAGAAATTCGGTTAATTTTAAATTTAAAAGCATCACGTTTATCATAGATTTTAATTACTATTGTTTCATTATTAATACAAATATTAAGGTCTAAGAAATCAACACTATAATCATTGTTAGGTTCAGTTTCAATTAAATTTAAATTATTGGGGTAAAAATAAAAATTTAGTTTAAATTCTTCTTGTTCATATCCAATTAGAATATCATCTACATATCTTATATACAAAATTTCATTTAAAAAATGAGTACCAAATTCATAATGATGTAAATAGATATCTGCAAGGGCAGAGGAACATCCTCCCCCCATAGGAATACCGTAAATTTGTTGGTAATATCCAATCCCATTATATAAAATGTTTTCATTTAAGACGATAGTCAAAAGGGCTTTAAATTTTAGAAATATAATGAATTCTTGTAAATCATATTGTTCAAAGTAATTTAATAAAACCTGAAATAAAATCTGAATGTCTATAGTATTAAATAAATCAGCAAAATCAAAACTTACAACTTTTTTAACTGTGCTATTTGAAATTAATTTAACTACATTATAACTATTTTTAACAAAAAAAACAGCCATCGATCCTAAATTTGTCAATTAGTTTATTTAAAATTTTTAACAGTTTGTCGTTAGCTAGAGTAAGATATGTATTACATGCTATTGTGACAGGACGAAACTTGATAGGGTTTTTATGTAATTTGGGAATGAGAGCTAAGTAGGGAAATTTAAAATTCTTGATTGTAAGACCAGTTTTTTTATATAAAGCAGTAATTCGATTTTTAATTTCACGTTCACTGACATTTAAAGGTTTATATAAATTGATGTCATTATAAGACTGAATTAATAAATCGTAATAATATTTTTTACAAGTAAAAGCATAATTAGATGCAACTTTATCTAAATAGGAAATTACATAATTATTTTGTAGATCATTAATAGCACATTTTAATAAACGCATATTTAAATGTTGGCCTGTATATTGATGTGGATAATAACTAAGAAAATGCACTATAAATTTATCTTTCCATTCATCAAATGAACATAATGGTAAACTATATTTTACAGCCATTTTATATATGAAACAGTCTAGATTAGTTGTAATAGAAGTTTTAATATTTCGGTTTTTTTCAATTTTAAAATTTGTGCCCAATTTCATAAATTTTTTTAAAGTAGAATTCTTTACAATATCTAAATTACCAGTTACAATATGATTATGATTATTGTCAAAACCTATAGAATCCGGTTTACAACAACATTGAAGTGGAGAATTACAATTTAAATTGCGTGAGATTTCATTATAGTTAAAAATTGATCTACCAAGAGGGGTTTCATATTTAAAAGCTGCACTTATATTTATATTATTTAACGGAAAAGATTTTTTAATATTTCTAAAAATGTTTGCAAATGGAATATAATTAAAAGATTTATTGTAAAAATTAAAGATACAGAATTCTTTAGAATAAGTAATTTGATTGTCATTATATTTTAAATCGATATTGTATTGAATAGCTCTAACCTTAAGGTGTTCTAATACTATAGCATAAACTGTAGTACTCAAATCTGTATTGGTTTGAATAACATCTTGGCAGTAATGCCACATATGTTTAATAAGTTTAATTCTTATACTATAAACGAAGTTTTTAATCCAATTTGTTTTTATCAATTGAAATTGTTTTAACTTGTTAACTAAGTTTGTTAAAGTGGTTTTTGTAAAATCTAAAGAACATTTATTTCTACGACCACCCCTGCGATGTCGTTTAACTTTGGTTTGATCATTCAGAGATGTAGAATCATTAATTAATGGATTATTATTGTTTATAACAGATGAAATGGAAACAGTTTTGTCAAAAACTTGAGTATTTAACCCAAATGGAAATAAAGTTTTAAATTGATGCATATGAAAACTCTCCCACCATTTACGAGTATTTTCATTACTGACAATGTCTATTATTCTATCAATCATGTTTTCAATACCGTGATCTGAAAAGTGTTTAATTTCTAGAGAAGGGGGGGGGGGGATTTTTAGTATTGACATGATTAATTTGACTTCGGTGTAAATTGATTCTAATGTTAAGAAAGTTTTTAGTTTGTCCTATATAACTAAAATTACATTTTTTACAAGTAAGTTTATATATACAATTGAAAGTTTTACAAAAAATCTTATTTTTATGTGAATTATCGATTTGTGTTGGATCTGAAACGGGACATAATTTACAACGTAAATTATTACAAAGTTTATATTTAAAGCTACACATTTTAGGGTAGAAACTTTCGTACAATAGAGTGTTATTACTAGATGTATTTAAGTTATTAGGAGTTGAATGAACAGAAGATTGACTAGGCAACACACCACTTCCATGACATTCATTACTTAAGACAGTTTATTTTGTATGGGGTTCCTTGATGCAACAGGTTTAAAAAAGCTAGTAATTTTGGTAAGGTAACATTTTAACGATCCAGCAGTACACCCAATACCACTCGACCGGGCAGTTGTTACCTTGGTACCAACGTTGCCAGGCGCTTTACTTAGATTTTTTGACATTTCATAAATTTTTTTTCAAAAAAAGCTAAAATTTAAAAAAGAATCAACAGAGACTCTCATTAAGTAAGCTTGATTAAAAAAAACGTGAAATTAAAAAAGAACGTGAAATTAAAAATCGAATTACTGCTTTATATAAAAAAACTGGTCTTACAATCAAGAATTTTAAATTTCCCTACTTAGCTCTCATTCCCAAATTACATAAAAACCCTATCAAGTTTCGTCCTGTCACAATAGCATGTAATACATATCTTACTCTAGCTAACGACAAACTGTTAAAAATTTTAAATAAACTAATTGACAAATTTAGGATCGATGGCTGTTTTTTTGTTAAAAATAGTTATAATGTAGTTAAATTAATTTCAAATAGCACAGTTAAAAAAGTTGTAAGTTTTGATTTTGCTGATTTATTTAATACTATAGACATTCAGATTTTATTTCAAGTTTTATTAAATTACTTTGAACAATATGATTTACAAGAATTCATTACATTTCCAAAATTTAAAGCCCTTTTGACTATCGTCTTAAATGAAAACATTTTATATAATGGGATTGGATATTACCAACAAATTTACGGTATTCCTATGGGGGGAGGATGTTCCTCTGCCCTTGCAGATATCTATTTACATCATTCTGAATTTGGTACTCATGTTTTAAATGAAATTTTGTATATAAGATATGTAGATGATATTCTAATTGGATATGAACAAGAAGAATTTAAACTAAATTTTAATTTTTACCCCAATAGTTTAAATTTAATTGAAACTGAACCTAACAATGATTATAGTGTTGATTTCTTAGACCTTAATATTTGTATTAATAATGAAACAATAGTAATTAAAATCTATGATAAACGTGATGCTTTTAAATTTAAAATTAGCCGAATTTCTCCTTGGTCTTCTTGTTTACATAAAAATATATTCAGAAATATTATAATTAACCAACTTATTCGATGCAGTCGAATTTTTACTTATAGTTATGACAGTGACTATTTTGTAGTTAATTTTATACAAATTGCCATAGATAATAATTATCCTCTTTATTTTCTGTTAAATATTCTTAAACAATATTACCAATTAGATTATATTACTTGTAAATCACGTTTTTTGAATCGTTTATCAATTCGATTTTAAGGTTTCTTCCTTTCACTAACTGTAACTTTCATTAACTGTTTGTTTCTAAGTTTGAATTGTGTTGAATGGGTGGCATATTGCTTCATGATTTTTCTTGTATGTCGTTTTAAATTGTGATTTGGTTTTTCTTATAAATTGTTTTAAAGGTTTTTATTTGGGATTTATTCCTTATTTTACCATTTTCATGTAAGTTTATTCTAAGTTTTGACAAAGTATCTGGTATCCGGGAGTGTTGACCGGTCGTAAAACATGTTTAACCGGAGTGGGGTGGTCACAACTCCCCCCTGCCATTTAGATACTTTTGTCTCCATTTTTTCTTTCGCTCCCCTTAAGTTAGATATGTTGATGTTTTTCTTTTTCATTCTATTTAGATTTATATTGTACATTAGCAAGGAGCAGCATTGCGCTCATCTAATGTTACTTTTTTGTATTTAAAATTAAAGTTTCCACATTCCTACATTTGTACAATATATATATATATATATATATTTGGTCTAAATTCATTTTCATTTATATTAGTTTTAATACACTTACGTTTTCCTCTAAACGTTTTGACCCATTTGGCGTCTCATAGATGTGGCCAAGAAAGAAATTAAATACTTTTTTTTTTTTTTTAAATCACGGGTAAAACTTTTTTTTTTCTATGCATTTTTGTAATTTTCAGACCATTTTTTTCATCAAAATCTTCTTTTTTTCCTTATTTTATTAATTTTTGCAATCCAAGGATAAAAATTATATTCCTTATTTTATACATTTTTGTGGCAATGCCGTTAGTTTCGAGTGGTAATTTTATGAAACTTGGGTTTTATTATTGAGAAGACACCTTGTAGCAAAGTTTTTCTTTGAAACCTTGTGGCAAAGTTATATATATGTATATATATATATATATATATATATATATATCCTTTGCATTTTTGAAATACATTTCAATATTCAATTACGACGCGTCATACTATTTCTTTCAGTCTGCGATTTTGAGTTATCGCCGTTCGTTGTGTTCTACCGTAAATATGCCAGGATATCTGTCAATATCCAATTTTACCATTTAAATTCCAAAACTAATTTCAGAGATTATGTCAAATCTGTAAAAACCAAATATAAATAAATAAATAAATAAATATAAATAAATAAATCTTAGTGTCGTTTTTTTTTTAATATTTCTTAAAATTCTGTGACTCGCATAAAATTTCATGGAATAATGGTGATACTATTCAGTTTTCTACGAACATGTTCTATCTTTTCTTTTTTAAAAAGATTTTAGGTGTTTCATGTGTATCAATCTTTCTACTGCAGAATTTTTTCAACAATTGAGCTTTATTTATCTATTTTTCAACGGTGTGGTTAGATATTGAAATATATTTTTGAATTAATTTGTTCTTTCTTTAATCCTATCATATACTTTTTATCAAAATATTTTTAAATATCTTTTTCCCATGACTTTCACCCATTCTGATGAAAGAAAAAAAAATAACATGTTATTGACCTAAAAATTTAGTTTTAAATAATTCTGTAGATTACGTCAATTACATAATATTAGCAAACCGATTACAACAGCAAATGATATAATCCGATTAACGTGGTGTGTTATTGTTTTTGCAGATTATCGTGTATTGATAAATTTGTTACCAGCTCTTATTTTTTGCTTTCGAAATAAGAAAACATTTAACTGTTACCGATATCAGGCTTTACACAGAACCAATTACACATTTTTTTTTTTCTTTCAGAGTGTTAATAAAGTAAAGCTGACATAAAACACAGCTTTATTTTATTTTAATGACGCGTAATTCAGAGCTATTTATTGTCGCAAAATTTCACTCAATTTTAATTTTTTCCGTTCTTTTGCAGTTTAAGAAAATTAAAAATCCAAAGTAAGGACTTGCCTTTCTAAATAAATTTGTTTAAAATGGTAGACAGTTGACAGATAAATGTTCTTTATAATCATGAATTGTTACAAATGTTACATGAAATCGTACTGATTGATTAATTCTGAACATAATAGGTTAATTTAATTAAGAGCAAAACTTGTAAATCAATCAACCATATTGTTCATTTTGTGTAAATTCGGTATTCAATATCTGTATCATATCGTGAGATTATTTTAAAGATTTTACTGAGATCAAGCAAATAATTCGTGTAAGGGTCATACAGATAAATTCAAATAAAGTATGGTCTATGGGCGAATATTCTTCTACATTTTAACATCTTTAGACTGCACTAAACAAAATGATACTATTAATTCTATTTATATATACACACACACACATACGCAGACACATACATATATATATATATATATATATATAGTAGGTAACAAATGTCTCAGAATACTAGCAAAAATTTCTATTAAAAAAAAGTACACTTAATATAATTTTGTTAAATCCTTGTCGAATCCCGTTTTTAAACTAGGCTGAGCAGATTAAAGTACTTTTATAACTGAGAAGCGTTAAAAATTGCTACAATTATCCAATTATGCATGCATTTTTTCATTTCGAATAAATAAGGATTAAAAATAAAGTGTTACTGATAATTAATTTACTTAATAGAATTTTTTAAAACTTAGAAAAATGCCTTAAAACAATAGAAGTCCCCATTTGTCCCCAGAAAATGAGGACGTTTGATCAGTATATTTTATATCAGTATATTTGTATATTGGTATATAGATGTCATTCATCATTCGTTTACAGCACTATCCTAAATAATTGAATATATATTGGGGCTATACTTGGAAGTTGCTGGAAGTGTATTTCATTTTGTATTATTAAGCGTTTTTCATTTAACACTAAGTTTGATTGCACAATGTAAAGTGTACATAATTTATAAGCAGTATACAGAGCAAAATTAAGCTAAACATGCTTTCTATTGAATGTAATTTATGGAATTACATTTTACTGTGTTGACGGACATTGCTCAGGGAGGAAAATTAATTTCTCATACCCATACTCGTTTTTTGAAGTTTAAATTTTCACTTTGGTTATTATATAATATTACGTTTTGAGATACTCGAATTTGTATGCGGTTGATTTATATCCGTATTTGGAATCTGCATAACTTATAACGAAATAACTATAAGGAATTAAAATTTGGTATTTTGATGTTCATATTAAATTTTCACTTGAAAAATTTGATTAAAATTGGCAAGTTTGTTAAGCAAATTAATAACAGCCTTGATTGGCGTAAAAGTATTAATGTTGGCAAAATAATTGAACCAGGTGTTGACACAGAATTTTATGTGAAATAAAATTGATTCTAAACCAATTTTAGATTATTTTTTAAAGTAGATTAAACTTTGTTATTTTACCTTATTGATTGTTCGACTTAATCTGCAATCTACAGTCGGTAACAAAAGTCTCCGAACACTAGCAAAAATTCTTATATAAAAAAAGTAAACTTAATACAGTTTTGTTAAACAAATCCTTGCCAGATCCTCTTTTTAGGCTGACAAAGAGCAGGATTCGACAAGGATTTATTTAACAAAACTGTATAAAGTGTACTTTTTTTACATAGGGATTTTTGCTAGTGTTCGGAGACTTTTGTTACCGATAGTATTGAAATATAGGGTAAAAGAAAGTCGTGTGAATGACACACTAGATTATTTTTTAAATCTCATAAGTAGTTATTTTTTTTTTTTCATAATGCATTGTTATTATTTATCAACAGTATGTACTTACTTTCTTACTTATTTTCCTAATTCGAAATTTTTTTCCCATAAAGTATTTTGTTACAATGAATCAATAAATATTTTTCAGAAAACTGAAATTTTTTGGGAACAATTAACATACAAATCATTAACACGAAAACAAAAATAGAATGGCGTCAGTTCTCTCCTGAGTCCTTCGATTGCTAATTAAGTTTTAGACTATTTAAATGCCCATGAGTAATGTAACCATTACTTTTTGTTATATCCTCTATTGAGTTTTTCTAATTATATTGCAGGCGTGCCAGCAGGTGTCATCGATGCGTAAATATACACCCAAGTGTGCCTCAGAACAGTTTTTTTTCCGAACTGTCAATGCTGTGTTCCAAAAAAACTTAGAATTGCTCAACCAGAAATAAAAACAATGCATTAGCACTCATGAATAAAACAACATATTTTATTAAGAAAATAAAAGATCTATTTACGATTCTTATTTGAAAAGATGCTAAAGATTTAAAAGTACTATATTTATCTTTTTAATATAAATAGTTAAGTAAGGAAAATTAATTGTTCTTAGAGTGAGAGAAAAGCAACAATATAAGAATGTGTTGTTTTTTTTATTAAAAATTAACATACATTGTCTTTGATAAAACACACAGTGGTTATTTTATCAACATTTTTATTGTTCATAGGAGTTATAATTCCGAGACTGATTTCAAATTCCGGGATTAAGGGATTACAGAGATTCAAATACATGGTTGATCTCGGTAATGAGAAAATGAGCATTTCTCTTATATCACTTACAATTGCATCAGCTAAATGTCACAAAATCCCTATAAAAATATCAATTAAAGCAGCAGTATAGTCTAAAGTACGCATTAAAACATTTTTGCTTAAAAAAGCATAACTTTTATTATTTTAATGACGTACCGAAAGATATATAATAAATTACAATAATTAAAAGTTAAAATAAGTATGCTGTTGATGATTGATAATGCAACAGAAATAATGTATTGGCTATGCTCCATTTTCTGGATAACAGACCATCGCATATCAGCAATGCTAAAACCCACAGAAAAAGCGTTTGAAGCACGCTGATATATACACCTCCTAATCGGCTAGTATATTGAAAAAATAAAAACGGGCAAGACGCGATTCCGCCATAGTGTATGACGATTCCGCTGTAAATTTCATCTGAGGTTTCCCTCCATAGGGTAACTTCGCCGCATTCCTTCCCACCTTTTTCTCTCGATAGGACAATTCCGCCGAATAAGAGGGGAAGGCATTATCTTCGTCAAAGTAAAGGTTGGCGAGTACTTTCTATTTTCTTTCCATGCTAAAAGTTCAGGCATTAAAACTTTGTTAATAATAAATATAAATAACCAAAAGAATGGTAATAATCTATATATTAATACGCAAACATGAATTTGTCATACGTTATTAATATATTAACTATAGGAATGGAGGATTGAAAGAAGTATCGTTAGAAAATTATAATTTACGAGGGAGTTTGAGAGAAAAAAGAAAATATTCTCATAATAGGATGTGAAAAAGGCATTCAAGAATATTTCATTTTTATGCTCTTTTTAACATTTTCCAACAAGGTTGAAAAGTGGTTATGACTTTGGTTTGTTTGTCTGTCTGTCCTTCTGTCCTTCTATGTGTCCGTCCTTCTGTCTTCTGCCTGTCTGTCCGCGCTCTAACTCCCGTAAATTTTCATGGAATTTCTTGAAACTGATATATATTATTCAAGTTCATTATCGGATGTTGCCCATTGAAAATGGAGTAAATACCTTTAATGGTTTGTGTACAGGGATACCCGAAAGTATTCCAAAGCATAATGTTCTATGAGAGGCATTTCTATAAACCAAATTTTAAGAACTTCATACAAATCTTAATAAAACTAAAATATATTATTCATATACAGAAAAGGATGTTTTCCATAGAATACAGTGTGATTAGCATTAGATTTACAAGGCCACGCAAAAATATTAATGGGTATTTAATGGGTAATTTAATGGGTAATTATTGTAAATTTGCTGGAATTGCATTTTCGTTTGTATTAATCGTTTTCACAACTTTCTAAATGTTTTTAGTACTTTCCAATAAGATTGAAAAAGGTTAATGACTTAGGTTTGTCCATCTGTCTATTTGCCTATCCGCGCTCTAACTCAAGTAAACATTCATAGAATTTTTTTAAACTGATGTATGATATTCATGTTCAATATCGGATGTTCCCTATTGAAAATAGAGTCAATATCTCCACTGGATTGTGTGCAGGACACCCAAAAGTATTCCAAAGAATTGTGTTCTATGAGAGGTATTTTAATGAAGTGTATTTTAGTTTTTTCATTTTACACATATTTCAATGAAATTGAAATATGTTGTTCAAGTTCACTGTCGGTTGTTCTTTATAGAAAATGGAGTAAATACCATTGGTTTGAGCACAGGGAAACCCGAAATTCCAAAGCATTCGTAAAATACTAAAACGTTCTATGAGGGGTTTTCTATAAACCAAATTTATTAACTTTACTTTGAACAAATATTAATAAAATCGAAATATGTTATTCATATCCACACAAATTCAGTTATACTGAGGGCTTTCATTGGAAATTTTTTGGAACTGCATTTTCGATTACATTAAGCGACTTTCTCTTACCCATAAGGTAGAGAAAGTATTGTTTTTGGGTCAAATTTTCGAACGCGAGATTTTGTTATATTTACACGTTTTAAGTTCCCCTGAATACGAAATTCATGTTTTTAGCAAATGGTCTGTGTGTGTGTCTGTGTGTGTGTCTGTCTGTTATCAGCATACCTCAAGAACAAATAGTAGCAGACATTCCAAACTTGGCATTCTAAATGTGTATCATATATAGATGCTACAGTAACCTTTTCGTTAAGATCAAGGAAATGGTTCGTGTACAGGGACAATAAAGATAATTCTAATACATTACGTCTATGGGCGAAATTGTAGGTAAGTAGAGTTTAACGTCTATAGAATGCACTAAACCAAATGAAACGAATATATATATATATATTGTAATAGAGATAGTCAACTGGGAAAAAAAATTTGTGTATGTAGGAGCCTCGCCTCCCCCGCTGGGGGGAGTAAATTTTCATGATGGGTATCTTTCAAAAGAGTTCGCCAATACCTTTAAAACGAATGGTTGAACCATCGATCTGCGTTAATTTGAAACAGTTATCGATTTTTTTTTTTACTTTTAACGAAAAAAAAAAAAAAAAATCGTATTCTTTTTTTTAAATATTGAGAATAAAATGGACTTTTTTTGGATATTTGGTGTTATATTACTTCTCTAATATGGAAATCGTCTGCATTATCATAAAAGATAATTTTTTTAAAATAATAATTTTAATAAATTATTTTTTAAAAAACAGAATTATTTTTTAATAACTGAATTAAATTTTATATAAATCTAGATGCATTAATGAAACGGGAAGGAGGGATTTGAGGGGGACGGTAGCCCCCCTCACACAGAATTAATTTCATATAAAACTCTTCCGAAGCTTAATTTGAATATTTTAATATAGGTTTACATAACATCGTTATCTTACTTCTTAATCTCCAACCTGTATTTATAGTATTAAATTTCAGGGTAAGAGAAAGTCGTGTGCGTGACACCCCAGATTATTTTAAGTGTGAATATGATTTCAACTTGTGGATCTGTGTGTCCGACTGTCCATCTGTCAAAATATCCGTCTGTTCGCCCCTATCATCCGTAAATATTTTCAAAAATTAAAAAAAATTATTTATGTTATTGAAATTTACTATGGCATGTTCCCTATTTCGAATGATATTAATAGGTCCTGTTCAACTGGTGTGCGTACAGGGACACCCAAAAAATGCCAATGCGTTGCATTTCAGGATAGACATTTCTATAAATTACATTTGAAGATCTTTCTATTGTAAAAATCGTAAAGAAATTAACATTTATTGTTAATATGCTAAATAATATTTTGCATAAAATATGATTTTGTTAACCTTCAGATTTACAGAGCTACACTAAAACATTCAGATACATTAAGGGCTGTAATTAGAATATAAGGGCTACGTTTTCTTTTGTGTTAAGCATTTTTAACACTTTCAAACAGTATTTCAGAATGATTAGAAATTCAATTAATCTATCTGTATGCTTTTCAAAACTATTGTCTGTCCATTGTGTGACTACGTATTCAAAGAGCATTGAAAGTTATATCATACAACAATTACATACATTTGAAAAGTGTTAATAATCAATGCGGTACGCATGATTTTTCGTTCTTGTTTATTTTATACGCGTAATCTTTTGTATTAATAGTTCCTATAGAAGAGAGCTGTTTAATTAGTCAATTTATTAGAATTCAATAAAAACCCTAGACACAGTGATTTGCATAGATCCCTTTACTCTTAATTACAGATGTTTCATTCTTAGAAGTCACAACCATTAGAGTAGTAGAAATGGTTATTGACTGAATGAGTGGCAGATTAGAATATAATACAATTGAATATATAAGCCAAAAAGAGGAACAAACAAATAAATAAATAAATAATAATAAAATGTTTGATTTATGAAAGTTCTAATTATTTTTTTCTAACTTATGATTTATTTTTATTTATTTATTTTTGTATTTTATATTCAGCTATAATTGAAATATTGGAAGTCAGCTATAATTTTGTGAATGTTATCAAAAAAAAATTAAGAAGGGCAATTTAATTAACTAGAAGGGCGGTGTTTTCCTTAAATTAACTGTTGTTTGAATTTCATGATATTCAAATTTTACACGATAATTAGAAATAAATTACCAATAATAGCAGAATTTATTATTGCAATTAAACAATAGGATATAAACAGTAATAATGAAAAATAAAATTAAATGTATGTTTCTGAGTACATTTTATTTCTTCATATTACAGTTAAAACCTACTTTTTGATAGAATGGAGTAGAAGGCTGATTTTTACCAACTATGTGAAAAATACCAGAGCCGGGAGCCGAACCCCGGGCCTTCCGCTTAACGCGCGGGTGCTCTAACCACCGAGCTACCCTGGATCATATCCAGGGCTATATCAAGTGACAAAGCTGCTTTAATGCAGACTCGGTGACCTTGCCAACGTAAATTATGTGAGAAGTGCCGAGCTGGTTATGATCCAGTGTAGCTCAGTGGTTAGAGCATCCGTGCGTTAAACGGAAGGCCCGGGGTTCGATTCCCGGCTCTGGTATTTTTCACATAGTTGGTAAAAATCAGCCTTCTACTCCATTCTATAAAAAATTAATTTCCAGGTTGAGGAATTAAATTTCTGTATTAAAACCTTCTTTACTTTTACTTAAATTTCCAAAGAGAGTTAAAGCGATTCATGTAATGCACGATATGTCGCCAAAGTGCAATGCTTTGCCAAAAGTGAAAATGTTATTGCAGTGGATTTGCACTGGATTTAATACCTTTCGTGTAATAGTTAAAAAAGTGACAACTTCTTTTTCAATTTTTTAAATAAACGGTTATATCTTCATAAATATACAAGATAGCTTCATATAAATTTATGCATAAAATAAGGAGGAATCTCAAAATCACATACTACAGCTAGATTGCATTTCAAGCATTATTTTTTACAGGGTGATCCCAAACATTTTCTTTTTTATTTAATTTTTTACCGATCCCCTTTTTATTTTCGAAGAAAACGTTTCACTGAAATATATGAGGTGTAACATATTATACTCACTCCTAAAATTTCAAGTACTTTTTGAGATATTTGAAAAAACGTCCTAAATCGAAAATGTATGGTCATTTATGGAAAAGTAGTGTACTACTATTATCATTAATTCGTTTTAATTTTAAAATAATTCGCTAAAAATAAATCTCATTATGTACATTTATATGAAAATATGCCCTATACTGATATTGTGAATGTTTTATTAAAAGAAATCAGATGACAGCGCCACCTGTTGAGAGATTGATTTCAAAATGTAATCAGCACTAGTTTAGACCAAGGTTTAACTAAATATTAAGTTTAGTTAAATTTCATTATTTGGTTCATGAGATTGTAATTTGCGTCCACAAAATTTATGATACAGAAACATTAACACACAGACAGACAGGTATTTTCGAAGAATGGTCAAATCGTGTTCAAAACATCTTATAGCGTGTAAATACATTGAAAGCCGGAGTTCGGAACTTTTCAGGAATCTTATATATATATATATATATATATATTTATATATATAGAAGCAAGTAATAATATTGAAAGTATACGGAACAGGAAAAAGAATATATTTACCAAAAAAAAATCTTACATATCTCAAATATCATGTAAAATGGTATAAATCTCGAATTATTCAAAATTTTAGTTTGTATGTAAATTATAGAGGAGAAGGTGTAAAAACGGGCACAGGTGTAAATATGGACAATCCTCCAGAAGTGGCTATGGGAGGGTCTGAAGGCTGGGGACGAGGAATATATATGGTACCACTTAATGATATAAGATAGTAAAGAGCTCTTCCACGAGCTCTATACTATCTTATATCATTAAGTGGTACCATATACATTCCTCGCGGGTGGAGGTCGATTCCCCTGATGTATGATATCTTGACAGAAAAATGGGTCGTTTCCCCTCACCCTTTTTTCGAAGGCACATGTCGTTTGTCCTGATATGCCTTCCTCTGTAAATGCTTATGACTGACATGTACTAATTAACAGGGGGGTGTTCTTCATTCCCCTACAAATCACTTAAATTGTACACACACACAAGAGAAAACAAATTCTGTGATATATTTATAGCATTTATAAATAATCTCTCGGAAGAAAGTAGTTTTATTTGCATACGTATATTGCATAATTGGTCTTCATGTATAGCGTAATTATTTATATATGTGCTGTACTGTTATTTTACCAGAAATTCAAGTATTGGTTTATCAGGTTATGATATTAAAATATAAATTTATTATTTTTATATTAAGAATATTAATAAGTTATTTTGTAAAGATTTCACAAGGAATACAATGGGGATATTTCATTTTCTTACTTTTAAGTTTTAAAATAAAATTTTTGTTTGTAATAATTTGCGATAAAAAATACAAAACTAGGTTGAAGAGAAAAAAGATAATCTTAAATGTGTTCCTTTTTTTCTTTTTGTTTTTTAATTATCACAATAAATAATTATTTATAACCAACTAGTGGTGAAAGAAAAGAGAAAGTTTGAATAAATAATGTATATATGTAGTTTATCATTACTGTCATCAAACATAAGGAAAGAAAGTTTGAGTTAATCAATAAACAGTTACATATAGAAGTATAGCATATTAAAAAATGTTAATGATTTGTATCTACTATATTGACTGATGAGTTATTTTTAAAAATACAAGCAAACTGCAACAGAAAAAAAAAAAAAAATACTAGAAGAAGAATAAGGAGCAGAGTCCACCACAGACAAGTGGAGACGGTTAAACCAGTTTGTTGGGTGCTTAACCCTTTTCAAAGTCTCTGACAGACTTTATTGTAGTTAAAATGAAGATAACAATTACTATAAATATAAAAAAAATTAACGAGTGAAAATTAAAACTTAACGAGATAGCTTTGAAAAAATGTAATTAATATGCATAGTAATTTTATGACCACAATGAGAAAAGTTCTTTTCTTTTTTGGAGGGGGGGGGGGTAAATGAGATTAGAGACAATTATAGAATATCAACACATGTGTTAGACAACATTTTATATTATGTTATTGAAAGACACTCGTTAAAATGAATTTTTATTTGATATTATAATTCAACTATTATCTTCTAAAACACCTTCATCAATAATTTTACTTTTAAAAAAATACAATTACTGTGATGATAATTTAAACTTATTACGCATTAAATAAAGTTATAGCCCTCATATTAAAGCTAAAATAGTTATTTAAATCCTTAATTCTTATATAGTAGTGTTAATAATTTGTAAAAAAAAATAAAAAATTTTACAATATACTTCAATTGAAATAAATTTGCAGTATGAAATACATAAGATCAAAAATAAAGAAATAATTGAAGTACGGTAATTTTTCTTTTCACTTTATACATATACATATAGATAGCCGTAGGGGCTTCTGCTCCTTCTTCTAGTTATCATTTATTTATTTCTGTTATACTTGTTTCATATTTGTTATTATGTATGATCAAATCATACAGGCTCCAAATACATCAGGCTCCCAGAAAAGCTCATTAACTTTTCAATATCTATTGCTTTATATAAAGTTTCATTCCCGTGTATAATTGTTTAATGATTAAAGTATAAGTACTATGGATTAATTCATATTTCATTTGAATCCTGAATATATATTTTTAAATTTATAGATATTTTTGGTAACTGTTCATTTGTTTCTCTTGAATTCTATAATTATATTACATCATAAATAGGCATATATTTTTTATTGATGGGAGAGAAGGGTGGGGTTTAAAAAATTGTTTTGTTTTTATTATTTTAGCTTTATAGAAATTTAGGAAAATAATTATATCCGGAATTTTACTTATGTATTACGTATTTAATTTTCACAAGCATTCCAGTTTTTTAAAGTTGGCTAATTTATGCAATGTTGTTTATTAATGTTAATTGTTTAATTAACAAAAAAGTATTCTCCATTTTTGCTAAATATCAAATGAAGTTTTTAAAAATATATTTATTCTGTGTTCATAAATACTAAAGTCTTACAATTTCCAATTGCGTTTGACAAATCTGACATTAACTTTACAAAACTGAACTCTAATTAAAAATTTTTGCATTATACATCAATAATAAAGGCATGCGTTTTGAGAAGAAAAGTCTTATTTCATCAGGCAAGAAATGCGTACTATTCTATAAAGAAGCGTAGGAAATCATACTCCGTATTTTACCGCAAGGTAAAAGGCGTTTCTTTCCTAATGAAGGAATATTTTGTTCTTTCGAAATACGTTGCCTATATTAATATTTTATAGCGCATTCAAAAACTTTTCTGTTTTAATTTATGACTCTGCACTTATTTTGTACTACACTCCTTCTCATAATTATAAGGACACCCGTTTTTCTATATTAACTTAACACTGAACACTATTATTTAAACAAATATATTTTTTATTAATTTGAATTTCATTAATAGACGAAATTTAAAAAGTTTAATCGTTTTTCTATCTTAAAAAACTTTAAATACGGTAAAAAAAAATTATTTTTCAGGTGTTCACAATTATAAGGACAGCTCGAATCTTAGTATTTTTTTTTTTCAATTATTTTTTCAATTAATATTTTTTGGGGTCTTTTTTTAGGATAAAACAGTCAGACATTCTCTCTGGTATATATATATATATATACTTTTTCTTTAATATTCAGTTTCAATACCATTTCATACAGCATAGATGATATTCTGAATACATTTAAACTATTTAAAATTGTTTTGCACTTGCATGCACTTTTCTAATATGATAATTTAAGTTTTTTTTCAACTTTTAGGCCACGGGAAAGGCAACAATAAGGAAGTTTTTTTTTTTCTTTAAACTATTTCCTATTGCTCTAGAAGTAGAGCAAAAATATAAGTCTTGTTGAAAAAATTATTATTACCCCCCAAAATCTAACAAAAACCTGAGAAATCCAAGTTTAAAATTTGCGGATATTCTCTTGATGTTCGTAACAATAGAAAAAAATTACTAAATTCATTCTGCCTTCAGTAGAAGCAGCTCCTCAGAGTTCCACAGATCCACCTTTAAAATGCCCCATTCATATCTACCTTTAAAAAATCTGCTTTGTCTTTCGTTATCTTCAGATCGTGCCAGTGACTATTAAAACCATTTGATTAATCAAGAATAAAATGTTTTTCATCCGAAAATGCAACATTTTACCATTTAATATTGTCTGTATTGAATTTTAACACATACGTTCTTTCCCCCATTAAATGCTTATTGATTATTACAGGTTTTTTATTCATTTTAACATATTATTAATTATTTTAAACATGCATAAATGTGGACCACAACTTTTCGTTAAAAATTACGAGCAAATTCAGCAGCAGTCATTATGAGTAGAACAGTAAGAGGAATTATGAGTCTTCGTTCTCTGTAAAACAACTATGATTTTGCATCAGATCTCTCTCCTATCGAACCAGCAGTTCAAAATTTGATCACATTTCCTTTAGCAATTTTAGATCTTTGAATTTCATTAGAAATTCGGCGGATTGAAATTATCCTTCCACTTAAAAAACACATTTATCATACTTCACTACATGAACGTTCTTCTTTTATCAGTAATCAGGAATTATCAGTATTGTCTGTCCAAGAAAAATTGAAGGCTTGTATGTGAATTAATCTAGCCCAGTAGTTAACGAATTCGCATGTCAACTGTAATTTATCCGCTTATAAGTTAAAACAAAAAAATCTTGATTATCCCTATAATTATGAACATCTAAAAACGTGGAGAAAAAAATATTTTGCATTATTTTTTATTAGTTTTGTTTCATATTAAAAAAATTATAGCAGTTTTGGTTTATAGAATACTAGATATATTAAGTGCACTAGTATAATCTTGTTCACAATTATTTTTACATTAGTTATTTCAAAATATAAGTGTCCTTATAAATATGAGAAGGAGTGTATGTGCTTGGCATACCTTTTAGATCTTTGAAAATAAAGAAAATATTTCATGCGCACAAATTCAAAATTTTACCAAAATCTGTACTTTCATATTTAAAATTTCAAGTAATTATTTTCATTCTCTAGTGTATATATATATATATATATATATGTGTGTGTGTGTGTGTGTGTATGTGTGTGTGTGTGTGTGTGTGTGTGTGTGTATTGCAAAAGTGGAAAAGAGGTTTGCTTTCATTAATAATTAGAAAAGGGATGGATTAATTAAAATAGTTATTATTATTATTATTTCCCTGAGCAGTACTAGTTTAAACGGCAATAATAAGGCAGTATGGTTGTTCCCAAATTTATATAATTAGTAATGTTATAAATGTAAAAGAAATTTTTAGAGAAACCAGAAATTTTCATGGCTCTCATTTAAAATGTGTGTGCTTTCTACGACTTTTAAATATACTAGTAATTTATTTTTTTATTAGAAACCGAATTTTGCTTTAAAAGTTAAAGTTCTTGCTTTTGAAGTTTAACTTTTTTATTTAAAATTGGTGTATGAAAATAAACTTTTATTATTATGTATTATATATATAAAAAGAAAAGAAAAAAAATTGTAGGATTTAAAAAAAAATAGTTTGTAAAAATGGAAATTTTTTAATTCAAGGAGTCAAAATTGCCAATATTAGCATTCGTGTTTCCTATAGATAAAAAGTTCTAATCCCTTTGAGAAGTAAATAAATATTTTTAGTTATCTTGAAAAAGAAGTGGTGGTGGGGAGATGCGGAAAGAAATGTGGGGGAACTCATCGGCGCAATCGACCTGTAAGGGAAAAACGAAATTTCTCCCACCCCCTTTAAATCAGGGCAAACGACCAGTCCCCCAAGAGGTGTGGGTAGCGTGTGAGTTATTGTGCAAATTGGTGCTTGTTCTCGACTCCAAACTTTTGACAGGTACCTTAAATCCTTTTCTTTTCATGTACTTGTGGTTATTTTAAAATAATTTCACAGTGATAACCAGAAAGCTGAGATCCTAAGCTTCTTTTAGAAGCACGCTTTTAGTCACGCACGCCTTAAGGTTACATGTGGTAAAGGCTATTTTTCTTAGATGGGGTTAGTATTCAGTAACTCTAGGATAAATTGCCATAGAGGAGAGACGGCCAGTCTAAATATTTTCTAAACTTAATTATAGGTGGCAACATAAACTTTGTTCGGAGGAAATAATTCAATGAATTCATTCATTGCGACGTGCAGCCGTCTTTTTTGATTATAAAAAATAATCTATGATTATAAAAAATATCTGTATGATTACCATGATGTAATTGCATCATTGCAAATTAATACTGAAAATTTTTCACGGTTACCAATGTAAAATGTTTTTTTTTTTTTTTTTTTTTTTTTGCTAGTTTATCTTTTCTGTCTTAAATTGGATGGCCATTCTGGTTGACTTGAAGGAGAGATGGTCATCTGCCATTTTACTTTCAAACTGTATTTACCTCTTTTTGTTCTCAATACATTTATTTCTTGCACAAAACATGATGAGTAGATGCATAAGAATTTTAAATATGCATGAATATGCATAATTACTTCTCATAACTGAATTCTAATAATTTTTATTTAAATCTTTGTAAACTATTGCCGTCAATCCTAGACTTACCCTGTATATAAGCATCTTTCATTAAGTAAATAGGGCCCCGGGAACTTCAAATGCAGTTTTTTCGTTCGATATATCGCATGTCTTCAACATTAAGAAGAGAACCACTATTGGTTCATGCAAAGCAGCAAGGTCCTGCTTCACCATTTGATAACCCTACAAAGATCAATTAACTAAGTCGCTTGACAAAAGAGCTTTCAAGAAGACATCTTTGAGTTTTTCCGGAGTAAGGTACAGGCCAGGGTCCAGTAAAGTAAAAAAAAACCGGCCAGTAGTGGGGAAACCAAAGGCTTTCAAAGAAAGAATATTCGACCCACGAAACGATAAGTTCATCATTGAACTTATCAGACTACCTTTATGGACAGCGATGATGATATCAACCTGGATATAGACGATAGGAGTAAACTAAAATCAGCGATGCAACTTGAATCTTTTGTGATGGAATGATCTCTGAACACACTCGCCGAGAAGAGTTGAATAAAAGATTATGTGTCAAATGTGAGCATACTTAGATTCTACCGGGTTTGAAAGATCCAGTTACATCCGCAATTTCTGTAAAATTTTTATTCTCCTTCATAAATAAATTCTCTACATTTTTCTATTGTTTTATCATTTTTAAAACAATTTAAACTATTTTTTGTGACTTTCCTGGAAAGGACTCATACCTGCACCTCATTATTTTTAGGTGCTTTTTAAAAAGTTTTTGTAAATATTCGTTTTAGAATTGATATAAATGATAATAATTATTGTTTTGCTTCCTCTCACTTAAAAAAACGTGTTACAGTTGCTAATTAAAGTCAAAAACTCAGAATTCTTTAAAATAAAAGTAACTTTAAGTCAGAAGAAAACCAGGGTGCCCATATTTACACTTTTTCCTCCTCTAATGTTATTATTACTTTCTTCTATATCTATAAGAAGAAAGCATTGGATCCGTGAAAATTTTCGAACTCCAGTTTTCAATAGATTTAAACATTTTGAGATGCCCTGAACACGATTTCACTGCTTTTAGAAAATGTCTGTCTCTCTGTGTGCATCACAAACTTTATGGACGCTGTATCTCACGAATCAATGAACGAAATGTTATCAAACTTGGTGTTTAGTTGGATCCTGACCTTAATTAGTGCTGATTAGGTATGAGGATTAATTGCTTAACAGGTGATGCTGTGATATAATCTTCTCTAAATTTTTAACATGGCCTTTATAGGACAAAATTTCGTATAAATGTACATAATGAGAGTTACTTTTAACGTGTGATTGTAAAATTATTTCGAATTACTGATAATTGTAGCAGTAAACTGGGAAAAAATGCTTGTGCATGTAGGAGCATCGCCTTCGTCCTGGGGATGCAAATTTTCAATATGGATATCTTATTGAATGAACTCGTCAGTACCTTTAAAACGAATGGTTAAACCATAGTTCAGTGATAATTTAAAATAAAGTTATCGATTTTTTTTTTTTTTTTTTATAAAAAAAAAAAAAAAAAAAAAAAAAAAAAAAAAAAATCGCATTTATTATGATTTTCACAAAATTGACTTTCATTCGACATTTAAAGTTATAATTCTGTGAGATAGAAATTGTTTGCATTCATCATAAAAAGAATTTTCATAAATAATAATTTAATAAATAATTTGTACTGCCTGAATTTGTTAAAATTATATGAAGAAAGTCTTGTGGTAGCCACAACATACTAGTTTTATGTTATGACAAAAGCTTACACCATATTTCTCACAAACTGTCTGTTTCACCTCTTGATATTTTGTATATTTACATCTGAATATTGATTCTGGATAAATTAAACATTCGTATGAAAACATAATATAGCATCGCCATTTTTATAAGAAATATATGTTAATTGCAATGTTACAGGTTAGTAACAAAAACATATGTTTCAAAAGCTTGTTATATTAATGATATTGACTTTATGAATAGGGTAAAAAAGGTTAAATTTAATACATTTCAAATATTTTATATTCGAAATCACTGACGAAATTCAGTATGATGATAAAAGATTTTTTTTCCATATAGGGTGAAGTGGTGTAACTGTAACAACGTTTTGGCATAACCTCATTTGCTATTATATTTACATCTCTAAAAATTTAAAAAATAAAAAAAACTATTAATTTGCTTTTAAAAATATGATATTTTTATAATTTAATACTGAGTCACTTGAGGGAAATAAATGAAATTTTTGTATTTAGTGGTTGCACTTGCCTTGTACTTGCCTCATGACTTGAATAATATGAAACCTCAGAATACTATAATTTACATCTCTAAAAATTTTAAAAATAAAAAAAAACGATTAATTTGCTTTTAAAAATAGGATATTTGTATAATTTAATACTGAGTCACTTGAGGGAAATAAATGAAATTTTTGTATTTAGTGGTTGCACTTGCCTTGTACTTGCCTCATGACTTAAAGAATGTGAAACCTCAGAATACTATACCCATATACAATGCATTAATGGCAGTATTCACCATTAACTTCAGCTCCCGGTTCGAAGCAAAACCTTCCGACGCATCTAAAATCAGGGTGCAGCTTTCCATAAAAAAAAAAAAAAAAAAAAAAAAAATGGCACACTACTTCTACCATTTAGCTTTGAAGATTTCATATAATTTTTGCTTGGTTTAATTTCAGCTAAAAATCTCAAAATAACGATGCCACTAGATAGTAGAACCAATGTGTCAAATTTTGCTGAGAAGTTTCATCCTGACTTTATACCCTTTTGATATTTTTGTGCTCAACTGGGAGTTGAAGTTATTGGTCAATACAGACATAATAGATATGCAGACATAAGTCGATTTTCCCTATAGGGAATGAAAACCTTGATGAATACAGGACTTTTTGAATTCTTAAAATATCACTAGACAAAAGGCACCTATTACCTAAGCAAAGGACACTCAAAAACGATACAAGTACGTGGAAATGGAAAGTGTTAACAATCAATGCGAGCCGTATGATTTTTCGTTCTTGTTTTACTTTTAAATTAATCGTTTCGCTTATTTGAATAAAATTTTAGAGTGAAATCTGTTATTTGAATGACTTGGATACATATATACAGTACCCGCTGCTTATTAAAGTCACATTCGTTCTGAGCAAAAGTGATTTTATTAAGCGGCTGATTTTTATATGCGGCGAACTTCTGCACTCAAGAAAAGAGTATTATTTATCTGAATTCGGAAAGACATTTCAAAAGGTACCAAATAATAGCACTAATAAACAATATTAATTATTTTTTAACAGATAATTATTCGATTGTTCCTTCAAAATTAGTGAATTAAACTCATCCCAAGTTCTGATGCGCTCTCCTTTGAGGAAAATCATCAATACTTTGCTAAATGTTCACGCTTTTCTTTTAAATTTAAAATCTTCCCGTTTAAGCATCTTACTTTTTAATTATTTCAGAATAAGAACAAAAAATTGTCTTTTTATTAAACATTGCCAAAGAAAAATAATAACAATAATAAATAAATAAATAAAAAAATAAAAAAAATAAAAAAATAATGCAAATGAGAGCAAATTTGTCACTTATTTTACCGCTCTTTGAAGAATACATTCCTTGAAATTATTATTAAAACAAGTGATGGGGCGAGTTTAACTGCTGTAAATGCAAAATTTAATGCTGTAAATGTAAAAGTTTCGACAAAGAGAGATAACGAAGGAATTGTTGTACTTTATTTTCTATTTTATTTCAAAAATAAAAAAATCACAGTGTAAATAAAATTTTTTTTAGCGTGCATGAATGGCAGTTTTGCTGCTGAAGAGATTTTTTTGAGTTTATTAACCGGCGATGCTGATTTTATTAAGCGGCAGTTTTAAAATTAGCTTGCATTGATTTGATTCCGGTGCTGGCAATTTGATCAGATTAAACGGCAGATTTTTATTAATCAGTGATTTTTTTAAGCGGCGGTTACTGTATATATTATCTTTTGGGCTATATATTTATAATTAATATCTAAAAAAAAAAAAAAATCCATATGTGTTATAATTGAAAAAGTTTGAACTTATTCTTAGGTAAAAATATCAGAAGGAATCAGAATGATAATATATGATGTATTGTAAGGTTTGCCCGGGGTACAATGTACCATAACCAAATAAAATTGAAAAAATATATTTAAAGACTGTAAATTGTCATCAGATTGGGGAAATTTTTGTTAGAAATCTATACAGATTTCTCTATATTTTCTTAATGTTAACATAATGAGAAATATGTGAAAAATAAAGTTAAATCTATTTTTATATAACTATTATTATTATTTAGTAACGTGTAATCCTTAGGTACCGGGATATAATTATTTTTTAGTAAAAATAGTAAAATTATTGAAGTTAACCAATCACTTACTTCATAACATTCAATAAAAAGAAAACAAAAAAAGAAAAAATATGAAAAAAATCATTTTTCTTTAAAATTTTATTGAAATCCTAATACATGTAAATTAGTATAAAGGATAAAGAAATTCATCATTATAGTGCACAAAATCGTTTTTTTTTTTTTTTTTTTTTTTTTTTTTTTTTTTTAAATACCATTTTATAAGGAGTTAATATTAAATTAAAGGCCCTATAAGCACCAACAAGTTCTCATATGAGAAATAAATTAAATTCATGGAGAAATGACAGATGAGAATGGAAATGTGTGTGCATATACAAAGATAAAGAAAACAAAAACGAAATTACATAGAATACAGTTCTTTTTTTCAGTTTTATATAAGATATAAAAGAAAACATAACGGCTGGCCTTGTCGGGTATGAACAAAAATAAGGCTACATTAATAGTTGTAATTTAGTTATTAAAGTCACTATCAGATGATCTGGAATATTTATGATCTCCTATGTTTCTGAATTCTTTGAAGTGGTAATCATTGTTGCCATTAAAATCACCGTGATTTCTAGAATAAGTATGCCTATTTTGATGTTTTGCTTCTTCAAGTAGCTTTTCAATGTTGTCTTTACTTATTCCACCGAATCCATATGTACTACCTAATCCTCCAGTATTACTATATCCACCAATGTTATTGTATCCTTTGAAGTTACTAAAATCCTCCAAATCATCTAAGTTAAAATTATTAAATCCATTATTATTACCAAAATTGTCAAAATTACTAAAACCTTCAATGTTGCTATGATGTTTTTTGCTCTTCAGTTTTTCAACGATTTTGTCGAAATCATCTTGGTTGTAATTATCTAAACTACTAAAACTATTGCCAAGACCGGTGTATCCCAAATTATTATAATTATTGAAGCTGCCAGAATTACTTCCAAAGTTACTTCTGAAACCGCTATTAAAACTTGATGTGGGGATTGAGAAAGGCTTGTAACTGAAACCATGAATAGGAGAAAAATTGTTGAAGTTGAAATTTTTGTAATTATGGCTATGCTTCAGCGGTTGAATAGGTTCCACTTCTATTTTGTGGTAAACGGGTATTACTTCTTCTTTGTGATAAACAGGAATGTGATGTTGATGATGCACGTGATGTACAGGAATGTGATGTTCCTGGTGCTTAGCATTGGATTTAATTTCGACGTTGGCAGAATCTTGGTTAGATGTCCCCGGTTCGTTTGTGTTTATTTTAGCTCTGAATCCTTGTTTGTCAGCAACATAGTGAACTTCTCTATATATACCTTTGTCGTCTGTATATCCATAGCTGCCTTTCACAGACCCGTGACCGTCACCTTCTTCATGGCGATACTGAGAACTTTCTTTGTCTTTCACTTCATATCCAAAGAGGTAGGGCTGAGGTGCACTATGCTAAAATTGAAAATATAAATATAAATAAATTAAGAAATATATATATATATATATATATGTATACTTTTTCTTTTAATTTACCCAAACTTAAAATGTAGTTATTAAATTACGAATAATACTTAATTTTATAATAAAATTGTCGAAAGTTTAAATTAATACATGCAATGCTTCAAAAAACATAAGAATTTAGTACAAGATTCTGACGCATTCATAACAGTAAAAGTAATAAAATATATTATTATTATTATTTAATTGCCATTCTACAAACTACTAATTAAGTATCGTAAACGACATAATTGACCACTTATCATTTATTTGATCATCACTTTGACGTAAAGTGTTAAAAAATTGCTTTTTGGATGAGTTCTGAGAGGTTAGGAATTCACTTTAAAATACAGTTTTTAACTCTCAGACTAAATTACTTTAACTAAAAGTAAATTATACCCGTAACATTTTTCCAAACTCTGTCTAAAATCACTGAAAAAAAATGAAAAAAAGAAAGAATGAATGAAAGAAAGAAAGAAATTGCAAAAATATAAATATTTTTAGTAAAATACTGAAAAAATGTTTGTCGTTCTACAAAACTTTAAATACATACTGTAATCAAAATAATTTATCATTTATTATTAACTCGAACATCATTTTGACGTAAAGTCTTAAGAAAAAAAAAAAAAAAAAAAAAAAAAAAATGCTTTATAGACGATTTTCGAGTGTTGGAGATTTATTTTAAGCAACAATTTTTTATGTTCGAAGCAAAATATGTTAATTCAAAGCAAATAATTTCTATAAACATTTCCAATCTTAATATTACTTATATATCATTGTAAATAAAAATATATTTTGAATAAAGTATAATCTCAAAATGTTAGCTATGAATTCTGCATTTATTTATTGAAATTTTTATCGTAATTTTGGATTATTTGATGTACACTGTTAAAAATTTTGTCCTGGATCGAACCACTGTAGCTTGAACCATGCGATGGTGAGACCCTATGCAATTATTTGGTGTTTCGTTAAGACAAGGCTTGGTGCTGTAATAGATACATACATAAAGTAGAAAAATCTTTTACCATAATTTGGTGTTTTTTTTATTTTTTTATTTTTTCAACAAGCATTAAATCATAGTAGAAGGTTTCACCATCGCATGGCTGCAGTTACAGTAGTACCAAGTTTTGGTACCTAGCAAATTGAAGCTATTGTAATATCAGCATTTGGTTCAATCTTGAACTGAAATTTTTCACAGTGTATTGCGTATGCTTCAAAAATGCCATCATGGAAATTGTAAGAGTTTTTAAAGATAAGTTCTACAGTCAGTTCCAGTTAGCATACACAACGTTTGTTTGCCAGTTTATAAAAAAAAAAAAAAAAATCTAAACAACTTTCAGTTTTATTTACAATAGTATAATTAATAAATTTATCCTGTTGAATGTATAAGTTGTGGTTATGAAAAAATTTAAACAATTCTTTCCTTTTTCTAATACCAGACATTCTAAATTAGACGGAGAAATAAATAAAAAAATGAAAAAATAATAATGTACAATCTTTATTTATTTATTATTTTTTTTTTTTTTGACAAGAAGTTTTGGCTTTTCTATTTTTTTTTTAATAATCTGGTATGTCACTCGCACGACTTTCTCTTACCCTGAAATTTAATACTATAAATATTGGTTGGAGATTAAAAGGTAAGATAACGAGAACCTATAAACCTATGTTAAAACAATTCAAATTAGGCTTCGAAAGAGTTTTATATGATAATTAGATTTGTCCCGTTCCATTACTACACTTACACTTATATAGAATTTAAATCTGTTTTTAAAATTTAAAGTTCACTTAAAATTATTCAAACAACCTTTACACACAACATTCTTTGAAACTTAACAGTCTTGTTCAAACTTTTACAGTAACAAATTTTTATTAACTTGAAAATACAACTTTTGGATCTCCTGAATTTATTCGTTTTTAAGTTACTCTAAGAGACACAGACAAAGAACAAATGCTAAAAATTTGACTTCGGTACTCAAGAAGCCTCGAAACGTGTAAATATAGCAAAAACAAGCGATGAATGTTTAGCTTTAAAACATATATTATTTACCGTATGTTTATGAGGAATTCATTTTAATTCCTGGGCAGCTTTCTAGGACATGATAATATATTATAGTAAATAAGCACTTCCACTAACAATAAAAAAGAATGTTAACGCTTGAATATTTGCAGCCATGTATATCTTTTGAAGATTATGTACAGACCACATGGTGCACTTAAATATGATCCTACAGTAATAACACACGGCACAACCTGAAATACACTTCCATCAATTTCCAGCTATTATCGCATTATAATCCAGTTGTTTCGTGTAGCGCTGTAAATGAACAGTGAATGATTTCCCAACCATAAACTACATGAGACATGTTTTTACGTATATAAAAAACATATATTCATGTCATTTGTTTTACTGCAGTCTATAGCTATTAAACTCTACTTACCTGCAATTTCTCCCATAGACGTAATGTATTTGAATTTTCTTGGGAGTCCCTGTACACGAACCATTTGCTTCATCTCAACGAAAGGATTAGTGTAGCAACCCTATATCATACACATTTAGAATACCAAGTTTGGACTTTCTGCTACGATTTTTTCTTGAGATATGCTGATAACAGACACACAGACTGACAGATAGACACACACACACTCAGAGACACACAGACCAACCGCTAAAAACATGATTTTCGGATTCAGGGGACCTCAAAACGTGTAAATATAACAAAAACTCGCTTTCGAAAATTTACTTTTTCTACCTTAAGGGTAAGAGAAACTAATAGAAACTAATAAAGTGCACATAGTGGATAATTTTATTACCTTATCTTCAAAATAATGGGATCCAGTCACCAAACTGCCAAGTGTAGCTAGCGCAATAATCTGAAAAATAAGTAAATAAATAAATAAAGTAAAATATAAGTAAAAAAATAATATAGAAATTGCTAATAAATTATTAACAATAAATATCAGAAAATATTTCATAGAAAAATAATTAAAATTGGCAAATAAACTCATTCTAAACCGAATTCTTTAAATTCTTTATTTCGGGTATAGATAAAATTTTATTACACTGTGAAAGTATCGATTAAAAAAACTTAAATAATTCTTTAAAAAATAATTTAGAGCTTTTTCTTGTATTTAAATTTTCTAATATTTTTATTTGAATTGCACAACTGAAGCATGCGTATACATATTTTTACTTTCTCTTACCCATAAGGTAGAGAAAGTATTGTTTTTGGGTCAAATTTTCGAACGAGAGATTTTGTTATATTTACACATTTTGAGGTCCCCTGAATACGAAAATAATGTTTTTAGCAAATGGTCTGTGTGTATGTCTGTATGTCTGTGTGTCTGTCTGTTATCAGCATATCTCAAAAACAAATTAAGGCAGAAAGTTCAAACTTGGTATTCTAAATGTGTATCATATAGGGATGTTACAGTAAGCTTTTCGTTAAGATCAAGCTAATGGTTTGTGTACAGGGACAATCAAGAGAATTCTAATACATTACGTCTATGGGGGAAATTGCAGGAAAGTAGAGTTTAACGTCTATAGACTGCACTAAACCAAATGAAACGAATATATATATATTGTAATAGAGATAGTTAACTGGGAAATTTTTTTTGTGTATGTAGGAGCCTCGCCTCCCCCCCTGGGGGGAAGTCCCCCCTCGAAGGGAGTAAATTTTCATGATGGGTATCTTTCAAAAGAGCTCGCCAATACCTTTAAAACGAATGGTTGAACCATCGATCTGCGATAATTTAAAACAAAGTTATCGATTTTTTTTACTTTTAACGAAAAAAAAAAACTTAGAAAAAAAATCGTACTTTTTTTTTTTTTTTTTTTTTTAATTTTGAGAATAAAATGGACTTTTTTTTGGATATTTGGTGTTATACTACTTCTCTAATATGGAAATCGTCTGCATTATCATGAAAGATAATTTTTTTAAATAATAATTTTAGTAAATTATTTTTTAAAAACAGACTTATTTTTTAATAACCGAATTAAATTCTATATAAATGTAGGTGCAATTATGAAACGGTCAGAACTAATTATCATATAAAACTCTTCAGAAGCCTAATATGAATTGTTTAACATAGGTTTACATAACAGTACTCGTTATCTTACCTATTAATCTGCAACCTGTATTTATTGTATTAAATTTCAGGGTAAGAGAAAGTCGTGTGAGTGACACACCAGATTATTTACTAACATTAAATTCTTCATAACCTTATGTTTTGAACATGTATCGTGCGAGGTAGATATTGAAATAATGAATAATCTGAATATAAGCTTTTACTGCGTCTATATATTTTGAGTTATCTTTCATTTTTGCTTTTTTACGGCGATGTATGCACGTGTTAAAGTGTGTGAGTGAACATGGTAGTATCTAAATGGTTTGTTTGATACAGCTCAAATTTGGTAAGTGTGTTGAAATACACAGTCGCACGAAATGTGCTGATTTGCATTAGCGTAAGATTAATAGTTCTTTTTGTAAGGCTCGGGATTAAAAAGAAGAATTATTATACCTTGAATCCTATGCAATGAAATTATTTGAAACGTTCTAGCGTATAAATTGCACACTGGATTAGGATTAAATTGTTTAAGTATGTTTTAAAGCCATAGTTACAAAAAATAAAAGATATTTTACTGAATGTCGGACTTATTATTAATATAAGAATTATTACATATTATAGTCTATAAATTAAAATTACATAAACACTGATATATACAAACAACCAGTAAACAATTACAAGGTTACAAGGCTCGAATGAAGATCACGGATTGAAAACTTAGTTTTTCGGAATATTTCGTCCAGGTCTAAGAAACTCGCGTAAAGTATTAGTTGCATTAAATTGTTTAGAAAATGTTACAGTGTTTTGCTATGATCAATATGGGAAATTATGTGCGGATTATTTATAGTTTTTTTTTTTTTTTTCTGGGGATAATAACTAAAGAATTTACACATGTTACTTTCTACAGGGATAATCATTTGAAATTCAGTAAATTATTATCCGAAATTATCTTAAATATCTGAAACTCAGTAATTTCTCCTTTTTTCGAAAAATACGGCCTTTTCTGTTAATTTATTAAATATTCATATTTGTCTTATACCATAATTTCAAAATTACGAAAAAATACCGTAGATAAAACGTCATAAAATCAATTAAAAATTCAAATGATTAAATTTAAAGAATTACGTATTATAAATTATTATTGCGTACCACACAAAAGCGATTTCTAATTAATAAAAGTGACCCATATGATAATGAACATATGTACAAAATTTTAATAGTATATCATAAAAAGTCACAGAAATATGAACAAAAGAATAAAACTGACTTACATAATTTTTCAGTATTATGACATAAGTTCTCGGATGAAAAATGCATAGTATTTCTTACCGACAAATCTTATTTCAGGAAGCCATACACAAACTACCAGTAAAAACAATTACAATAACGTATAACGCAAATAAATAAATTAACATTTCAGTTTATGACTTATTCCTGAACCCCAGTTTGCAAGCATATTTCTAGGATTTTTATAACACAATTCTAAAATTTTGTACATCACTTTTTTCAGCCATGTGGCACTTGTAACTAATTGCTTTTTTTTTTTTTTTTTTTTTTTTTTTTTTTTTTTTTTACAGTGCAGCGGTATATAAATTTAAATTATATAAGTTATTTAAAGTTCCTTGAAATTTTTGATCGATTTAATAAATTTGTGTATACCTTTTTAAACATATCCATAATTTGAAATTTGAGATCAATATGCCCGAAATAAAAAAAAATGGAAATTTTTCGAACACTTTTTATAAGTAAAGAAGAAATTCTTATGTTATCCATAAGAATTCTCCCACATATTCCCGTACCCATATGAATAATTATATTATCCGCATATAGACATATAGATAATTACATTATCCATAAAAATATCTATATCCATAGTGTTTGATTTCTAAAATTTGAATTTGCAACACTTGAAATCCTTAAAACTTTTTATCCATGAGAGGATGAATAAGTTTTTAATAGCATTGTAACTCTTTACAGGTGTTAAGGATCAAGAGTAGTAATTTTCTTTCCAATCTGTCGAAGAGTGTGACTTTTGTACAGCGGTCAAACAAAAAATGAGTTTTCACATTTATATATATGAAGATTCAGTCAGTACTATATATATATATGAAAACAACGGAACAAGTTTTTAGAACATTTTGTTTTTTATTTTGAAAAATTTTAATGCATTGTACAGGGCATATACAATATAGAAACAATATTAGAGGGACATTTAAAAGTAAGCTAATGTTTTGCTGTCTAAAAAGTTGGTAAGAATTCTGTTTGAATTATTCTACTCGTAAAATAACAGGCAGAAAAAAAATTATATGTACAGGGTGTTCCAGAAAGATATAAATACGATTTAATTCGTTACCCGTTAAAAATAAGTAAGCAGTGTAATTTGAAAAAAAAAGTTTCAAATAAGGAAGAAAAGTAGATTAAATTTTTTTCGACAACTAAGAAAATTTGGTCATTTAAAAAGTTTTTATTTTCTAACCAGTAAAACAATTAGAAAAAAAAATCCCGCATAAATCTATCTTTAAAATCAGATGAATTGCGGAACAGAAAATATATTGGCGTATGCTACATTTCCATATAGATTAAGGTAATGCTTTTTCAGTGAAAACAGAGATGATATGCAAATTAATAATGGAAAGTTTCAGACTGAAAATTGAATATGCATGTAAAAAAAAAAAAAAATAAATAAATAAATAAAATCTCAATGTATAGATGTATATAATAGGCAGACGCCCATGGGAGCCTAACGCAGACAAATTCCTTTAAGATTCGCAAGACACGTGGGATCTTCATTTATAATTTATCGTAGTAGAGTCGTAGTGGAAAGGCACAATACTGGTAATTAATAAGTTCTTAAAAGAAATCGCTTGCATTTTATTATAACTCAACAAAATTATAAAATAGCTTAATTTATAAAATAGCGTAACGAAATTATTTGAAACGGCTGAATAATATTTAAATTAAAGAACAAAAATATCTGTGAGTTAATTTGTTGAAAGCTCGTTTTCGGAAGAGAAATAATCTGATGTGTCACACGCATAATTTTCTCTTACCCTGCATTTCAAAATATATTGCATATTAAGTCTTAAGATCATTAGCGCAAGATAATGAAGTCCAATGTACTTTTAAAATAATCTAAAATAGGTTTAAGAACAGTTTTATTTGACTTATAATTCAGTGCGAGGGGCTACCTCCCTCTCAACAGACCGTTCAATTAAAGTGCATACAATTATTTAAAAAAATCAAAACTGTTATTAATTTCCCTTTAAACTTGCCAATCTTGATCAAAGTTTTAAGTGCTAACCTAATATGCACTTCAAAATACTAAATTTGAATTTCCTGCAGCTATTTGTTTTTAAGTTATGCTGATAACAGATACACATGCAGAACGACTGATAACAGAGCAACCACTAAAAATGGGACTTTCGTAATGAGGGCACCTCAAAACGTGATATTATAGAAAAAAACAGAGTAGAAAATAGAACTTCAAAAAAAAAAAAAATCTTTGTTTATAATATGGGTATGAAAATTTAATATTTCTTCCGTAGCAGTGTTCGTCGACATTGTTAAATGTAGAAAAGCACTTCCATCAATTATATTCAGTAAAAAAAAACGTTTAGCTTAATTTTGAGTAGTCCTATATATTGTCTATAAACAATAGGCACTACACACTCTCAAAAAAAGTCCTGTTTGCTGCCAGAAATTTTCTGTAATTCAGAAAAATACGTTCTATCAACGAAAAAATTATGTTGATAGAACGTATTTTTCTGAATTACAGAAAATTTCTGCAACAAGCTGCAGCAAACAGGACTTTTTGTTTGACAGTGTAAACAATACTGTGTACTTAAATTTAGACTTAAGGAAAAAACATCTAATGCAAAAAGAATTACAATTCCAGCAATTTCCAAGTGTAACTCCAATATATCCAAATACTTTGGGCAGCCTTGTAAATGAATGATGAGTGATTTCTATATCCCAATCTATACAAAACATGATTTTATGCATACAATACATTTTATTCATTCCGTTTAATTTAAGTCAACCTATATATGATACACTGTACTTAACATAAATTTTCCTATATACATAATGTATTTGAAATCCATTGGATGTCCCTGTACACGAACCATTTGCTTGATTTCAATGAAAAGTTTGGTGTATCATCCCTATTAGATACACGTTTAGAGTACCAAGTTTAGATTTTCTGCTACCATTTGTTCTTGATATATGCTGATAACAGACAGACACGCAAACGCACATACACAGACAAACACAGAGCCCACACACTAAAAACAAAAATTTTTGATTCAGGGGACCTCAAAACGTGTAAATATAACAAAAATTAAATTTCAAAAATTTGACCCAAAAACAAAACTTTTTCTACCTTACTTATATATGGGTATAAGATAAAGGTAAACAATCTGGTGTGCCGCTCACACGACATTCTCTTACACTGCATTTCAGTACTATAAAGATAGATTGCATATTAAGCCTTAAAATCATAAGATGCCTTAAAATCAATAGCATATAATAATAAAGTTCAATGTACATTTAAAATAATATCTAAATTAGGTTTAGAAATAGTTTTATTTGACATATAATTCCTTGTGTGTGTGTGTGGGGGGGGGGAATGGGGGGAGGGGCTACTGCCCTCCTCTGTTTAATTATTGTGTATACAATTATATAAAAAAATAATCAAGGCTGTTATTAATTTGCCTCCACACTTGCCAATCTTGATCAAATTTTTAGGTGGCAGCCTAATACGAACTACAAAATACCCAAATTTGAATTTCCAGCAGTTATTTGTTTTTAAGTTATGCTAATAACAGATATAGATAAAAATCGACCGCTAAAAATTGGACTGCCGTAATCAGGGGACCTCAAAACGCAATATTATAGAAAAAGGTCAGAGTGGAAAATAAAACTTCAAAAATGCTTTGTTTACAGTATAGGTATAAAATAGTCTTTTTCCGGAGCACAGAGCAGCGTTCGTCGACATAGTAAAATGCAACACAACACTTCCATAAATTAATTTCAATAGAAAAAAGAAAAATTAGTTTAATTTTGGGAAGTGTGCATAGTGCATATTGTCTTTAATCAATATGCACTATAAACAGTATTGTGTACTTGAATTTAGACTTACTTGAAAAACATCTTACACAAACGGAATTTCAATTCCAGCAATTTTCAAATAAAGCCTAATATAACAAAATACTTTGAGTAGCCCTGTAAACAAATGATGAATGATTTCTATACCACAATTTACACAAATTATGCTTTTATGCCTACAATAAATTTGCTTAATCCGTTTGTTTTAAGTCTGCCTATAGATGTTACACTATACTTAACATTTTCTATAGATATAATGTATTTGAATTGTGCTGGTGTGCCTGTATACGAATTATTTGCATGATCTCAACGAAAGGATGTGTGTAGCATGCCTATATAATATACATTTAGAATATCAAGTTTGGATTTTGTGCTGTATTCTGTTCTTGAGATATGTTCATAACAGACAGACAGACACGCACACACAGACCAACCGATAAAAACACGAGTTTCGCATTCAGGGGACCTTGAAACGTGTAAATATAACAAAAACTAAATTTTGAAAATTTCAAACAAAAACAATACCAGTACATAAGGTCATTGTGCCTAAATGCGATAACCCATATATGCGACAAAGTGCTTCTACTGAAAATCTAAAGGCAGGAATCGCATACTTATGAATCATAATGGAACAGACACATTTCAAGAACGGTTCGCGAAACTTTTCATTTAATTTTAAAGGTTTTTTCTAGTAGAATTTTCTTTTGCAGTAAACATTGCCCATTATGGCTTTCCGACGTCTTTTCCTAATTGCGATGAAAAATTTTCAAATAGTAACTGTAATTTTATCTTTTTATTTTTCAAGGTCAAATAACCACTGTTACGTCATGTGCTTGAATACCATTTACACCTATCAGAAGAAAATTAAAGAAAATACTACAAATTTTTAAAAAGAGGGGTTTAAAATTTTTTATTGCATTTAAGGGTTTGTTTACACCATATTCCTAAATGCGACAAATTTTATCCCTTAAATGCGGAGAGATTTACAGTTGATATATAAAGGTAACTTTAAGCATTTTTTCCTTTTTAACACTTTCCAACAAGGTTTAAAAGTGACTTCGGTTTGTCTGTCTGTCTGTCTGCCTGTCTGTCCGCGCTCTAACTCCTGTAGGGACACCCGAAGGTATTCAAAAGCATTGTGTTCTATGAGTGGTATTTCTGTAAGCCATATTTAATACCTTAACTGTATAATCTTAGTGATATTGAATCATGTTATTCAAGTTCACTATCTGATGTTTCATATATAAAATGGAACAAATATCAACACTAGTTTGTGTACAGAGACACTCGAAAGTATTCCAAAGCATCGCGTTCTATGAGAGGTATTTCTATAAACCAATTTTTAATAACTTTACTTTCCACAAAGCTTAATGAAATTGAAATATGTTATTCATATGCACAAAAGAGTGCTTTCTATAGAATATAGTAAGATCAGCATTAGATTTACAGGGTCACACAGAAATATTCAGTTACATTATGAGCTGTTAATAAAAATTTACTAGAATTGCAATTTCGTTTACATTAAGCGTTTTTAACACTGTCTTATAATTTTTATGTGTGAATATGATTTCAATTTAAGTATCTGTCTGTTCGTCTGTCCATGTGTTTGTTCGTCTGTCCATCCGTCTGTTCGTCTGTCCGCGCTCCAACTCCCGTAAATATTTATGTAATTTCTTGAAACTGATATATGTTATTTAAGTTCACTATTGGATGTTCCCTATTGAAAAGGAGTTAATCTCTCTACTGGTTTGTGTACAGGGACACTCAAACCTTTTCCAAAGCAATGTGTTCTACAACTGGTGTGGGCACAGAGACACTTGAAAGCATACCAAAGCATATCGTTATATGAGAAGTATTTCTATAAACCAAATTTTAATAACTTTACTTTCCACAAAGCTTAATGAAATTGAAATATGTTATTCATACGCACAAAAGACTGCTTTGTATAGAATATAGTATGTTTAATATTAGATTTACAGAGCAACACAAAAATATTCAGATACATTAAAAGCTATTAATAAAAGTTTGCTGGAATTGCACTTTCGTTTACATTAAGCGTTTTTAGCATTTTCTAATAATTTTTAAGTGTGAATATAATTTAAATTTGTGTATTTGTGTATCTGTCCATCTGTCTGTCTTTCGGCACTCTAACTCCGGTAAATATTTATGGAATATCTTGAAACTAATATATGTTTTTCAGGTTCACTATCGGATGTCCCCTATTGAAAATGGAGTGAATACCTCTACTGGTTTTTCTACATTGGCATCGGAAATTACTGCAAACTATTGTTTTCTATGAGAGGTCTTTCTATAAACCATATTTTAATACCGTTACTTTACACAAATCATAATGAAATTGAAATATGTTATTCAGTTTCACTATCGGATATTTCCTATGTAAAATGGATACAATATTTCCACTGGTTTGAGTACAGGTTGACACGAAAGTATGCATTGTATGAGAGGTATTTCGAGAAACCAAATTTTAATAACTTTACTTTGCACAAAGCTTAATGAAATAGAAATATGTTATTCATTTGCACAAAAGAATGCTTTTTATAAAATACAGTATGATTAGTATTAGTCTTACAGGGTCACATAAAAATATTAAGTTACATTAAGAGCTATTAATAAAAACTTGCTGTAATTGCATTTTCTTTTACAACGAGCGTTTTTAACACTTTCTAACAATTTTTAAGCGTGAATATGATTTTTATTTGTTTATATTTCTGTCCGATTGTCTATCTTTCTATCTTTCTCTCTGGTTGTCTCTCGTCTCGAGAGTTCTTAAATATTTTCAGAATTTTTAAAAATTGATATAAGTTATTCAAGTTCACTATGGAATGTTTCCTATTTAAAATGCCATTAATATGCCCTGAACAAGTGTACAGGAAACTTCCAATACTTTGCGTTTTAGGACAGATATTTTTATAAATCACATTTAAATAACTTTCTACCGTAAAAATTATAAATAAATTGAAATGTATTTTAATATTCTAAAATAATGTTTTTTATAGAATATGATATGATCAACCTTCAGATTTACAGGACTACACTAAAATATTCAAATACATTAAGGGCAGCAATTATAACCTAATGGCTGGATTTTCTTTTGCATTAAGCCTTTTCAAGGTTCTTGAACGATGTTTAAGAGCGGTTTTAAATTCAATTAGTCAGTCTGTATATTTTTCTGTTCTTCTGTCTTTTGTTTGATAATGCAAAGAATATTGAAAGTTATACGATACAATAGGCACGTACTGTTGGAGAGTGTTAATAACCAGTGCGTAGTGCATGATTTTTCTTTCTTGTTTTAACCCTTTTCAAAAAGGTTGAAAAGCGTTAATGCCTTCGGTTTGTCTGTCTGTCCGCGCTCTAACTCCCGTAAATATTTAAACTAATTATATAAAACTTGCTGTAATTGCATTTTCTTTTACAACGAGCGTTTTTAACACTTTCTAACAATTTTTAAGCGTGAATATGATTTTTATTTGTTTATCTTTCTGTCCGATTGTCTATCTTTCTATCTGGTTGTCTCTCGTCTCGAGAGTTCTTAAATATTTTCAGAATTTTTAAAAATTGATATAAGTTATTCAAGTTCACTATGGAATGTTTCCTATTTAAAATGCCATTAATATGCCCTGAACAAGTGTACAGGAAACTTCCAATACTTTGCGTTTTAGGACAGATATTTTTATAAATCACATTTAAATAACTTTCTACCGTAAAAATTATAAATAAATTGAAATGTATTTCAATATTCTAAAATAATGTTTTGTATAGAATATGATACGATCAACCTTCAGATTTACAGGACTACACTAAAATATTCAAATACATTAAGGGCAGCAATTATAACCTAATGGCTGGATTTTCTTTTGCATTAAGCCTTTTTAAGGTTCTTGAACGATGTTTAAGAGCGGTTTTAAATTCAATTAGTCAGTCTGTATATTTTTCTGTTCTTCTGTCTTTTGTTTGATAATGCAGGCAAAGGATATTGAAAGTTATACGATACAATAGGCACGTACTGTTGGAGAGTGTTAATAACCAGTGCGTAGTGCATGATTTTTCTTTCTTGTTTTAACCCTTTTCTAAAAGGTAGAAAAGCGTTAATGCCTTCTGTTTGTCTGTCTGTCCGCGCTCTAACTTCCGTAAATATTTATGGAATTTCTTGAAACTGATAAATCGTATTCAAATTCACTATCGAATGTTCCCTATTGAAAATGGAGTGAATTCCTCTCATGGTTTGTCTACAGGGACACCCAAAATTTTCCAAAGCATTGCGTTCCATGAGAGATATTTCTATAAACCGTATTTTGATACGTTTACTTTACACAAATCTTAATGAAATTGATATATCATTTAAGTCCACTCTCGATGTACCCCATGTAAATTGAAGTAAATACCATCACTGGTTTGTATACAGGGAATCCGAATGTATTTAAAAGCATTGCGTTCTTTGGAAGGTATTTCTAAACACCAAATTTTAATGACTTTACTTTGCATAAGTCTTAAAAAATTAAAATATATTATTCATATGCACTAAAGACTGTCTTCCATAAAATACAATATTATTAGCATTATATTTACAAGGCCACACAAAAATATTCAGCTACATTAAGGGGTATTAATTGGAAATTTGCTGGAATTGCATTTTCGTTTACATTAAGCGTTTTTATCACTTTCTATGTGTTTTTAACACTTTCCAACAAACCTGAAAAGTGTTAGTGACTTAGGTTTGTCTGTCTGTCTGTGCTCTATCTCCCGTAAATATTCATGGAATAAACAGAGTTACACATACACTATTCAGAAAAGAAGTGTTAAACACGGAGTTACACACTCTGTTAGAAAAAGGCAAAGTTACACAAACAATTACACACAAGCTGGCAGAGTTACACACAGAGCTACATACACACTGTTAGCAAAAAATTAGCGATACACACAGCGTTACACACATTGTCAAAAAAAAGAGATTTACATACGGAGTTACACACACTGTTAATAAAAAGGCGAAATTATACAGAGTTACATACTCAGTTAATAAAAAGGCAGGGTCACACACACACACAGTTAAAAAGAAGGCAGAGTTACACAGAGAGTTACACTCGTACTGTTAATTATATACAGGGTTGCGCACACACTGTTAGTTACACATAGAATTACACACACTGTTAGCAAAAAATAAGTGATACACACAGAGTTACACACATTGTTCAAAAAAAAAGAATTAAAAATTGAATTACACACGCCTTTAATAAAAAGGCAGAATTATACACAGAGTTAATAAGAAGGCAGAGTTACCCACATACTTTTAATTGCATACAGGGTTACGCAAACACTGTTAGTTACACATAAGTATAATTACACACGTTGTTTGCAAAAAATCAGCGATACACACAGTGTTACACACACAATGTTCAAAAAAGAGGAGTTACACACACTGTTAATAAAAAGCAGAGTTACACACACTGTTAATAAGAAAGAAGACATACACACATACACACTGTTAATTGCATACAGGGTTACACACACAAAATGAGTTTCACATAGCGTTACGTACACTTTTAGAAAAGTTCAGCAATACACAATGTTAAAAAAAAAAGAAGAGTTACACACTGTTAACAAACAGCAGAGTTACACACAAAGTTCCACACACTGTTAATAAAAAGCAAGAGTTTCACACACTATTAAAGGCAGAGTTACACGTAGAGTTACACAACACTTCATCTTCAAATAGTTATGTGGTATTTAATGTTTTATAAAATAAAAAAAAAGACGAAAAACCATGCATTACGCAATGATTATTAACACTTTCCAACTCCACGTAATTGTTGTATCTTATAACTTTCAAAGTTCTGTACCTACGTTATCACACAAGAAACAGACAGTAGTTCTGAAAGGCATACAGACAGACTAATTGAATTCCTAATCATTCTTAAGCATTGTTTTAAAGTGTTAAAAATGCTTAACAGAAAAGGAAATGTAGCCCTTAGATTGTAATTCATTCCAGCCCTTAAACTATCTGAAAATTTCAGTGCAGCCCTGTAAATCTTATCGTTAACAAAATCATATTTTATACAAAACGTTATTTTAGCAAATTATCAAGAAATATCAATTTCTTTATGATTTTACAGTAGAAAGTTCCTTAAATGTAAATTATAAAAATGTATTTCTAAAATGCGATGCATTGGCATTTTTTTGCGTGTCCGTGTACATAAAAAAGTTGTATAGGACCTATTAATGCCCTTTTAATTTAGGAATATTCAATAGTGAATATGAACAACATATATAATATTTTAAAAATTCAGAAAATATCTACGGACGATGAGTGCGGTAGACGAACAGATAGACAAATCGAGAGTCGGGCAGACAACAGACAGAGATACAAAAATTGAAAACACGTTCAGACTTAAAAAATGTTAAAAACTGTTAAATCGCTTAATGTAACGAAAATACAATTCCAGCAAATTTCCAATAAAAGCTCTCAATGTATCTGGATGTTTTTGTGTGGCCCTGTAAATCTAATGCTAATCATACTACATTCTGTAGATAGCATTCTTTTATGCATATGAATAACATATTTCAATTTCATTAATATTTGGGTAAAATAAAAGAATCTAAATTTAGTTCATAGTAATACCTCTCATCGAACGCAATGCTTTGAAGTACTTTCGGGTGTCCCTGTATACAAACCAGTGAAGGTATTTACCCTATTTTAAATGGGAAACATCCGATAGTGAAATTGAATAACATTTCAATTTTATAAAGGTATGTGTAAAGTGACGGTAATGAAATATGGTTTATAAAAATACCTCTCACAGAACACAATGCTTTGGAATATTTTTGGGTGCCCCTGTGAACTAACTAGTAGAGGTACACACTTCATTTTCAATAGGGAACCTCCTATACTAAACTTTAACAATATGTATCAGTTTCAAGAAATTCCATAAGTAATAACGCTAATTAAAGAGCGGACAGACAAACGCACAGACAGCCGATAAACGGACAGACAGACAAACCGAAGTTATTGAAAAATTTCAACTTCGTTGGAAAGTGTTAAGAACATTTAGAAAGTAATAAAAACGTTTAATATATAAGAAACTGCATTTCCAACAAATTTACAATAGCCCTTAGTGTAACTGAATATTTTTGTTTGGCCCTGTAAATCTAATGCTAATCATACTTTATTCTATGGAAAGCATTCTTTAGTGCATAGGACTAACATATTTTAATTTCTTTAAAATTTGTGCAAAGTAAAGTTTTTAAATTTTGGTTTATAGAAATATCTCTATTAGAACGCAATGCTTTAAAGAATACTTTCGAGTTTCCCTGTATTCAAACTAATGATGGTATTTACTCTATTTTCAATGGGGGACATCCGATAGTAATGTTGAATAACATATTTCAATTTCATCAAGATATGTGTAAAGTAACGGTAATAAAATATGGTTTTGAAAATACCTTCCATAGAACATAATACTTTGGATTACTTTCGGGTGTTCCTGTATACAAAGCAGTAGAGGTACACGTTCCATTTTCAATAGGGAACATGTTATAAGGAACTTGAATAATATATATCAGTTTCAACAAGTTCCATGAAAACTTACGGGATTTAGTGCACGGACAGACAGACGGATAGACAGACGGACAGACCCAAACCGTAACAGTTTTCAACCTTCTTTGGAAAGTGTTAATAACATTCAAGCAACTCCCATACATTAAATGCATTATCGCAATTAGGGAGTTTGAACATCGCATTTAGGATATAGTACCTTAAATGAGACAAAAATTTCCTAAATGCGACGCTAGTATATTTTTTCATAAATTAAAGACATTTTTTTAATTTCTTAAAAAGAAATGACACAAAACACAAGTTTAGAACTACGAGTGTAATGTTCAACCATTTTCTCTTTCTTTTCATACTTATTTGTTTACTAAAATGGAATAAGTTTCCTAAATGCGATAAACTTACCAAAAATCACGTCGCTTTTAGGCACAATGACCTTATAGGTAAAAGAAAGTAAAAAAGAGTAGAAGAAAGTTAAATTTGTAAAATAATCTCATATGTCACTCATATGACTTTCTCTTACCCTGAAATTTAATAGTATAAATTCGGATTGGGTATTAAGAGGTACGATAATGAATACTCCTATGTAAACCTATTTTAAGACAATCCAAATTATACTTCGGAACAACTTTATTTGACAAATAGTTCTATGTGAGAAGGCTACCGCCCCCTCAACGTCCCATTTCATTATTGTACGTACATTTATATATAATTCAAATCTGTTATTAAATTCAAGAGTTCATTTAAAATTATTCAGACAAATTTCACACGCAACATTCCTTGAAACTTATCAGTCTTGAACAAACTTTTCTACTAACAAACGTATTAACTTCAAAATGCAACATTTGGATAGCCTGAAATTATTCGTTTTTAATTTTCTCTAACAGACACAGACAAAGATCAAACTTCAAAAACTTGACTTCAGTATTGAGGAAGCCTCAAAACTTGTAAATATACAAAAAAAACATGCGATTAAATTTTAGGTTTAAAAAACACATTATTTACCATATGGCTAAGAGGATTTAATTTCAATTCCTGAGTAGCTTTCCTGGACATGGTAAAATATTATAGTACAGCACATCCACTAACAATAAAAAAGAATGTTATGGATTAAATATTGGCATCCCTGTATATCTTTTGAAAGTTGTGTACACATCACAGGGTGCACATAAATATAAACCTATATTAATAACACACGGCACAACCTGAAGTACACTTCTATCAATTTTCAAGTATTGTCGCACTGTAATCTAGTTCTTTAGTGTAGCCCTGTAAACGAACAGTGAATGATTTTTATACCATATTGTACATGAAACATGTTTTTATGCATGTAAAAAATATATTTTCGTTTCAATTGGTTTAGAGAAGTCTACGGATGTTAAACTCTACTTACCTGTAATTTCCCCCGTAGACGTAATGTATTTGAATTATCTTGGGTGTCCTGTACATGCACCATTTGCTTGATGTCAACGAAAAGTTTAGGGTAGCATTACTATATGATACACATTTTGAATACCAAGTTTGAACTTTCTGCTAAAATTTGTTTTTGAGATATGCTGATAAAACACACGCACACACACATAGACCGACATACACATAGACCAACCTCTAAAAACATGATTTTTAGATTCAGCGTACCTCAAAACATATAAATATAACAAAAGCTTAATTTCGAAAATTTGACCCCAAAACAATACTTTCGCTACATTATGGGTAAGAGAAAGTAAAAAAAAAAAAAAAAAACTTTCTTATATTTACTTTCTTATTTGACATCATTAAAATAAAATTCAGCCATCTTAAAGTATATATAAAATTATAATACGTAATTGGATCGTGAATCTACTCAAAACCACAAATAGTTAATGTGAATGTTATCATACACTTTTTTAAAATATTAATTTGTCTCATGTTTGTATTTCTTTTACTGTAAGAACATGTATATGTAAGAAAATATTGTAATCACGATAAAAATTCAACTTTAAAATTTTGGTGCATCTATGCGTTTTGAGGTTCCACGAGCTCATTTTTGACATTTTTGGGGGTTATGTATGTGTATGTGTGTGAGTGAACACGATAGAGTCTAAATTCTTCGTTCAAATCAGCTGAAAATTGGTATGTAATTTTTGGTCACCATAGCAGGAGCCCTACTGATTTCGGTAAATCTAGCCCTTATACTTTTTTAGAGGAACACAAAGAAAAATTCATTATGATTATAGCGTATGTGTTCAAAACATTTAAATTGCGAGAGCGTCTATATATCCTATCTCGATTAAACTGAAAAATTACATACATGTTATTGGTCACAGTTGCAAGAACAGTATAGATTTTGGTGGCGATTATAGTTTTTTTTTAAAGGGCATAATTTTTTTTTTTAATCATTATGGCACATAGGTAAAAATTATTTAAATTGCGATAGCGTCTAAAACCCTTATTCGAATAAACTGAAAATTTATACGCATATTATAGGTACATTCGCACAAACTCTACACTGTTAAACGTGATTTCTTAAAAATGAGCTAAATTGTCTCAAAATAACTCCGAAACAATATATACTTAAATTTGAGTAACCATACACTCATTTTTGAGTATACTGACATGCTCAAAAATGGGGTTGTCCAATAAAAATCCAAATATCCCCATGTTTCACATATCAGTATACTCAAAAATGAGTACATGGGTTTTCAAATTTAAGTATATATTGTTTCGGAGCTATTTTGAGACAATTTAGCTCATTTTTAAGAAACCATTTTTTAACAGTGATAGATTTTGGTAAATCTAGCGTTTATAGTTTTTTTTTTTTTTTTTTTTTTTTTTTTTTGCATGGTCAAAAAACAAAATTCTTTATCATCGTGGCCTATGGGTTCAAATTATTTAAAAAGCGATAGCTTCTAAACGCCTTTTTCGATTGAGCTGAAAATTTATGTATATATTATAAGTTACCGCGGCACAAATAATATAGATTTTTGGTAAATTTAGCTTTTATAGATTTTTACAGGGACACGACGACCCTAATAGCACCGTGACCGTTTGTGACGTCGCCGTGACCATTTGTGACGTCACTTGACGTCACAGTGACTTCACATCGACTGGCTGTGATATTAAGGGAAATATTATTTATCATTATGACCTATGAGCTCAAATTATTTGAGTGCATTAGCGTTAGATTAAACAACATACTACATGGGGAGAAATACTTAAACGTCCTATTATATATTTCTGCTTTGTTTATTTAACGACTTCTCTTAATTTAATGTATTTAAACAAGCGCTAATTACTTGCTGTTCGGAAAGTCGAGTGAAGACACTCCATATTTTTCTGATATGTTGTTGCTAAGCACAGTGTTTCAAATAATACCGAATCAATCTATTTTAATGATACAAGTACGTGGTTTTTTTTTGTAATGATGCTGTTTTATTAAAATCAATAAACTTTCTATTCTACTAAATCTGTCTAGAGGGAAGAAAGTGTCACAAAAGAAATAAAAATAATAATAAAAAATTAACAGGAAGAAATTTTTGTTAACATTATCTTAATTCGTACCTTTTTTGAATAAATTTGTAATAGATATTGTGCATTTATCTTTGTCCTTTGTCTAGTAAAGAATTAAACCACGTTTTAATTACACACATATATATATTCATTTGCATACCCTGTTCAGTTAAGAAAAAACAAATAATTCAATGTTAAAATTCTGAATGTATAAAATGTCAGTCGAGTGTTAAACATTGAAAAAAGAACAGTAAATTTAACACTAAACCTACCGATACTTCATGTATACCTATTCCTACCACAGCGGGTCAAGTGACTCGTCTTTAAAATGTTATATATATTACTATGTACAGCAAAAATATATTATTTAGCACAATTTGGTACATGAAACATGGACGATCTGATAATGTTATTATTTGCAAGAAATTCTGACAAAATGTTTAAAATGGGTCATTTGACCCGTCGTGGTAGGTTTAGTGTTAAGCGCAATATAGATAGGAATCATAGTAAATAAAAATCAAATTATTCAAATTTGAAATTTTACTCCTAATTTTAAGCAATAAAAATTATAATATATTCGTGTACTTTACCCTAAAAAATATTTCTAAAACTTTTAAAAATATCTATCTGTATTATATCCATAAAATAAAACTAGAAGAGATAGTGTGGGCGGAGAGTTTGCGCATATAAATGTTCAGGGGGGGGGGGATTAGAGGTCCCGTGCAGTGACTCCAAGTAGTTATGCAGCAGCAATAGTGGAGTGTATACTTAAATGAACACATTTATCGTTAGGTCCGTCTAAGATAAAGCATTGCTATTTTGTTTGCTTTCCTTAGTAAGTGTTTGAATTTTCATAATTTTTCCTCTGAATATCTATAACAAGCCAGTAATGCAAAATATTTTTAAATTAAACAACTTCTAAGAAGCTACTTATATTAACTGTGTGAACACCAGAGATTCTTTCTAAAAGTGGACATATTTAAATAAAAGACATTGCAATATATCTCCCGGAAACGTTAGTTTGCGCATTTGTGCATTTACTTCTTAGAAGAAATGGCGCATTGCCCCCATTAATTTCCGAGATATGAGAGATTACACATATTATAATAAATGATTAGGTATTGAAGATGAGTACATTGAATGTCTGGATTTGTAGCTGGAGATAATTTCTACCAGTGACTGAATTCTGGTGGGTGGTTGCACGAAATCAGCACCATTTATAACAGTAAGTGTATTGTTTGTGGACCACGATAACTTCGATTAACAAATACTGAAATTTTGAAAATGAACATGTACTAATTTTAAGTTAAACTTGTTATCTAGAAACATAATGTTATTTTATAATCCTACTGGATTAGTTTTTCTTACAAACATTTCTTAAATTAAAATTTCTTCTTCTTCTTCTTTTTTTTTTTTTTTTTTTTCAAATTATTTAATTAGAAAAGATGAAGTTAATTTGAAATATAATACAATAATATTTGTCTACAAAAACCGTATTATGATATCATTTAAGCGGAATTATCCTTAACAATTTAATCGCAATTATTATTACTATCTTTTACTTATATACGCAGTCACGTTAACCTTGTAAGTATAGTTTGCGCAAAATATCTTTTTTGGGTTTATTAAATTAAAGAATAACAACAAAAAAGCAATGAAAATCAATAATAAATGAAGTTAAAATTATTCATAGATAATTTGATAAAAAAAAAAAAGAAAAAAAAAAAAAAAACTAATATTTCGATTTTTTTTCTTTATTATCATTGCGTTAAATTATGCACATACTCTCCTAGCTTTACCTTATACAAGGAAGCGTGATATAAGTACATACAACAAATGTTTAAAAAATATTAATCTGTAATTAACTAAATATTTCTAGATCAGTTTCGTGAAATGAAAAAAATATATTAATAAAGATAAGGTATTATAAAAGAAAGAAGATAATATTTTTTTGCTAAAATATTGAAATAATTAGAAGTTATCGAATTACTCAGATAATACTTGAGAAACTGGGAAAATAAAAAAAATTCTAATTAGCCGGAGATCGAAGATATTTTAATTACATGGAAAGATTTTTAAGCTAAGGAGAGTAAGGTTGATATCTTTCTGCAAGGAAAACTGTTAATTACGTCAAATGCAATGATGCTTTAAAGGACAAAATATTGCTTAAATAGTAATTAAAATGTAAAGGAAGATTATTTGCTTGATGAAAAAAATCATTGAAGCAACTATCAATTATGTTGTATCAGTATTTGACATTAATTAAAAGAGATTTAGTCATGACACATAAAACGAAAGAGATTATTTACAATAATAATAATAATAATAATAATAATAAAGTTTAAAAAATAATTCTCGGAAATGATTATGTACGGACAATAAATCTAATAATTTTTAGGATAATTTTTAAAAAGTAAGGATATTAATTTTAGAAATGTATATATAAATTGTTACAGCCATAAATGGATTTTTCTAATATTTCTTTACATGAAAATTTTTTATGCAATCGAAAACTAATAAACATTAAATATATAAAAATACGCATTGATGAAACCGATGTATTAAGCTAAACAACTGAAATAATTTCAATGGAATTTTGTACATTTCCAGATTATACTCCAAAACAAGAATAAAAAAAGCAAAAAAAAAAAAAAAATCTCTTGCATATTCTTACTACATATATTCTTGCATATTCTTGCATATAGTGGTGCTTGCTATTGAAATGGCACCACAAAATAATGAAACATTGCGCATAAATATAGGTTGTAATTAATCGGTTGCAGCAAAACTTCATTTTTCAAGTGACATGTAGTTTTTTAACGATGAATATACATCTATATGCTGTCTATCTCGCATACATATCTACTTATGTATAAATATGTACGATACGTGTTTTCAAGGTTTAAAAAGTATTATTCACTAGTAGGCTACGATCGCTTCGCTGGTCACTATTTTTTAATGAATCACTATAATTAACGAATTCTCAAAATTGAATTAATTTTTAATCATGTGAAAAAAAGAGAAAAAAATTCTGATCGGGGAAATGTCGCACCGGGGCCATTTTGCACTGGTCGCATGCATTTTCACCCCTCCCTTCCCGTCTATCCTAACATTTTTTTCCTTTTGAAAATCTGAATTCGATTTGTAGGTCCCAAAAAACTATACGAGCCAATTTTGAATGGTCTAACTATATTTTTATTGTTTTGCCCCTACACCCCCTTTGCCTTTCCCGGCACTCCTAAAAATTTTACAAATTCGAAAAATCCGCAATCTATTTGTAGGTATCAAAAACCTCCACGTACCAATTTTGAACGATCTAACTCTATTTTTATTTTTTGCCCCCCCCCGTTCTCGCCCCTCCTAACAATTTTACAATTTCGAAAATATCCCCATTAGCCTTGCAGGCCTCTAAAACATATCTGTACCAATTTTGAACGGTCTAACTGTCTCCCCCCCCCCCCCCAAGAGTTTCTAAAATTCCAGAAATTGGTTTTTAGATATTTATGTGAGCTATATTTTAGAGCAGAAATCTCACATATATCTTTATTTTGTTGTTTTCTTGTTGCGATATAAAGGTTTATTTGAAATCATGTTTTGCCCCCTCCCCCCTATATGGGCTGAATTTCTAAAATTGCAGAAATTGGATTTTAGGTATTTGTATTAGCTATATTTTAGAGCAAAAATTTTACGTATATCTGTTTTTTTATTTGAGATATATAGGATTATGTGAAATCCTGTTTTGCGCATGTGAAATCACGTTTTACCCCTTCCTTCTTTGGGAACCGAAATTCTAAAATTCCAGAATGTTTTTTTTATATATTTGTGTTAGCTACATTTTAAAGCAAAAATTTTACGGATCCCTCTTTTTTTGTTTGAGATATGAAGAATTTTGTGAAATCATGTTTTGCCCTCCCTCCCCATTTTTTTTTTTTTTTTTTTTTTTTGGGAGGGGGGGGGGCGAATTTTGTAAAATCGCTTCTTAGTGGACGTCTACGTAATAAAAAGAACATTGTCAGAAAATTTCATGCTTCTAGGTCCAGGGGTTTGAGCTGGGTGAGGATGAATCACTCACTCACTCAGGACAAACGATTTTATATGTATAGATTAAGACAGAATTGGATAAAAGTGATTTATTTAAACATGGCAATTGAAGTGGACGATGTCTATTACTTTAAAAATTAATGCACATTTTGGATAATTAGTGTAAAGGTGGAAATTTATTAGAAGATAAAATCTTAGTAACACAAAATTTTTTTACTATAGTTCTTAGCACTAAAATTTAGGTCGAAATGTTTGTTCTTTGTATACAATTATATCAACTCTACCATTGGCATAATCGATTGTTAAATATATAACCAGACTTGACGTAAAACAGAAATATAAATATTAATATTAATCCATTGTTAAAGACGTCAAAGTAAAAATTAAGTATAGACTGCAGTCTGTAGTCTACCCTTATTATATTTACATTGACGTCTTTAAAGTTGCATTAATAGTAATATTTATAATCGATCATTATTAAATCAACCAGATAAAAGTCAAAGGCATACTATGTATTCATTTGGAACTTTTTAAAAGCAAACCGCACAACGTATTGTTTGTTTTCGTTAGCTGTGACCCTGCTCACCTATGCGCATGCGTGAGGTCTGCATTGATTTTGTTAAAATAGGGTAGAAGCGTAGAAGATGAGAGAATGTTTACATTTTACGAGTGAGAGATAAGTTGCGGTTTCTTTTTTCTTTTTTTTTTCTTTTCAGGACATTATTGAATTTTGAGGCGATACTTCTTCGTTATATTCGTATAAAGGCAAAATGCTGATTTTTCCCCCTTGTAATTTTTAAATAAGTGTAGAAGATCAGTTTTATTCTTCGATGCAAAATAAAATCCGTAAACTTAAAAGTAAATGCCTGTTTTCTTTCTTCTTCTTCTTTTTTTTTTTCAGTTAAAATTATTTTTATTTGCTTACTTGATCTCTAAATTCGTACTATATCTGTCATACCTGAACACTTGTTTCATGCACTGATTATAGTAGTAAATTAATTAAAAATGACTTAAATTAGGTAAAATTTACATAATTCATTAATAAAAGAAGAGAAAAAGAACAACGTTTACAGTAGACTTTACCTGTAGTAAAAGTAATATATTTTTTTCTTTTAAATTATACTGCTAAAATAAAAATACCATATTTTTGGATCTCTATTTTACAGAAATTTACAGAAAATCGTATTTAAATCAAATCATTAGATTTTTTTATCATGATTATTTTACACCTTTTATTTTTCGCGCATATTGTCATATAAATTACATTAAATAAAATATTGTTAATTAAAATTTAAGACTCATAAAAAGAAAACGAACACGTGTAGAACGAAAAGCGCATTTGGCTAAGTGCCCATCTCATTCAACGCATCACCCCTTTTCCGAGTAGGATCGTTCCGCGAGAGGTAGACATGGTTTACGAAAACGGACAGTATCTATTTTCTAGAGTTTTAAATATGTTATGATTTAAAATTTAAGTATTAAAAATGTAAAGAGCAAATAGTTCTTTCTTTTACGAATTGTATGATTATAACACTATTTTTTTTCTCCTGCCTTAACACTGATATCAGTGACATACACTTCTAAATATAATAATTGAAATGTTTTAAAATCTGTTATATATTTATTTACATAAATCTTCATATTTTAATGAAAATTCCTGAATCAATTAACACGAAGAAAATTGTTGTTTATTAGTTAACGTAAATTTTGTAATAAAAAACTTTAAAGATAAGGTTAATTATTTCTATTTGAAATTTACTGAGAAATTAACCGACAAAATTTTAATTCGTTCATTTTGCAATTTAATATTTAAATTCTCGTCCGTTTTGAATGTGTTTAGAATAGTACAAATTAAAATAAAGTTTTACATGGTTCCATTTCAAATGGCAAATATTCACACGTCAGTTTGTAAAGCTCGCTTCAAAAATACATTTCTCCTTCTCGTCACTCGATAATATTTTTAATTATAGCATTTATAAGTTACATTTATTATGCATCCTACATTAATTCCATACAATAAAACGAAAGATTATTTATGTATCTAAGTTTATATAAGTTTAATATGCCAACATATAATCGTGATATTATCAAATCTTATAAAATTTTAAAGCAGATTACTGACACGAGACAAAAATAAAGTGATTTTTAAGACACGTTTTAAATTGACCGATGCCAGATAAGAGTAAAGCAATCTATAGCAACGATCACACTTAAATTACATAAAATAATTAATCTATTATGACAATGTACTAATAAAAAAAATCGTATTATATAAAGGGAATATTAAGCTAAATTCATTAAAACGTGCAAAAATGTACAATTTTGAGCTCAAAACTTTTTTTTTCTTTTGTAAGTACATTTAAACAGGACAGCACCTCAAAAATTTTTTTCGAGCCCTGATACCATTCCTGATGATTCGTACATAAAATGTGACTTCCTGAATCTGAATATGACCCCCATTTTGCCAATCACCCACCGTTTTCTAGGAAAGCCAGCATCTCCTACAATTTTTATCTCTGTTCGGTATTTTCATGGCCATGAATTTGATTTAGAGGGTGGAAAAATATTATTTTAACACTTAATAATAAAAAAATATATATTGTATAATAAAAAAAAGTAATAATAGATTAATAAAATGTAATAAATGTAATTTATAATTTCATTGACAGCCCCTTGAAATTTCCCCTTTGCTACAAATGTTCATGTTTTAGAATTTTTCATCTCTATAGCCCCTCAGAAGATATTTAACAGTTAAAATAATCCACCCCCCTTTCCAAATCAAAGCCATAAAATTACTAAACAGTGATAAAAATAGGGGAAGTGTTCCGAAAAAATGACGGTGAATGGTGGGACAAAATGGGAGTCATATTCGGATTTAGGAAATCCTTTCACATAAGAATTTTCAGAAATGGTATTGAGGTTGATTTTCATGCCTAGCAGTGAAATCTGAATCCTTTATTTAAAATATCTGACTGAAACAAATGACTTATATAAATTAATAAATACTGTTCTTTAAGCAAAGAAAAATATATATCTATATTGAGACAATTGCAAAATGCCATGGGTACAATTTATATATGCGAAAATTCTTATCTTTCATAATAGCAGTTGTGAAAACAATACAATAATAAATTTAAAGGTTATACAAATTGTTACATTTCATCAGCATCTTTTAAAAGGGTAAACAAAGGTGTAAATAATTTACACATTTATTAAAACTTTTATTATTATTATTATTATTATTAATTTCAATTATGTATATTAACTTTGATATTTTTGTCAAAGAACTTTTTTTTTTTTTTTTTTTTTTTTTTTTTTTTTTTAGTTTTTTTCATTACACAACATTTTGTTGGAACTATTAATATCGATAGATACATTTTAATTAATATATTATTTTTACAACTGTAACTTTTTAAACAAGAAATTGATATAATATAAAATTATTTGAATTTATAAACAATGCAAAAGTAGTTTAACGATTTTATCGTATGAATTAAAATTTTGAGATTATGAACTTCTGTTGTTTTTAAAAAATTTTCTTTGTTAACGTCTAACAAAACATGTTGTAATTAACGACATGTAAAACCGTAATGATATACGCAATTTAAGTATAATAAAAATAAATAAATAAATAAATAACTGTATTAAGCAGTATTCAAAAACAAAAATACCTGTCTATACGAAAATAAATAAAAAGTTTACTAAAAGATTGAATAATAATATTGTGATTTTTAGAAAATAATTCAAATAAAAATCTATATACAACCTAAGTATTAAATTGGAAAAGTTTTTCTCCTATTTCCATTGCAATTAAATTAAAAGCCACAAATATGAAGGTATAATGCAACTTCATTTCAACATAATACAAAAAGCTTACAATTACGCATGTCAGATTAAAAAGAAGGCATATTACTTTTGCCAGCATCGTAATTCGCTTGGTGGGGTTGGTAGGAACAATGTGAAATGTTAAACTGAAATGTAAACACTCATATTATTTCTTATATACTCAAAGTAGATAAAGGCACCAAAACATATAAATATGGACTGTGGGTAAAGCTACAGTTCATGGGTTATCGAGTATAAACCGTAAAGTTTATTGAAGCGTAGAGAGAAAAATCTAGTTTATTGTTATATTGCCGGTTAAAACGGAAATTTCCATTGCGTGTAATAAATATGTAAAATAGCCTTTAATAGACATATTTGTAAGGTGATTACATTAGGTTAATCGGATCTTATCTACGAAACATGACGTTTTTGTCTGCAATTACGTTTTAAACGCGAGCTTCCCATTGTTTTGTGCACGTATTTATGATTAAAGTCTTTAAAAATAAACTGTTCTGCATATTAAAAAATTTAATCTGATGCAGAATTCCTACTGTTGACATGTAACTTCTATTAAATCTTAAAGTGTAAATATGAGATATGTTAATGTTTATGTCATTAGTGTTTATTTTATCTCTTTATGAAAAATAAAAATTATTTAAATATAAAAATTAGGATTTTGAGCGGAAAAATTGCACCTCTGTTTATGTAAAAGGTAAAGAAACAGTTTCGTAAAAAAGGTACAAATTTGTGATTTAAAAAAGAATACTCGAAAACGTTGATTTTTAATAATGGCTTCAATTTGAAATGCATATCGAAAATCATAAACAAAATGTTACATTTAAAAATTAATTAATCAATTTAAAAAAAAAAAAATAAAAAAAAAAAAGATATAAACAGAAATATTTCAACCTAACCTATTAGAATAACTTAAAAAAAAATATATATATATATATATTATTTTTTCAAGATACTTTTTAAAACCATACAGAAGAACTTGTACATATTATCCAAAAAATCCATTATTAAAGCGTTTTTATTTTTATTTTATTTATTTATTTTTAAGCTATCACATTCTTTGTCTGCGAAATCCATTTTTAAAGATTCCCCCCCCCCCTCCGGCTATAGTACTCTTTGTGTGCAACCTGTTCTTATCGAAGCATGAGTACAGAAAGATAAGAAGTATTTAATTTTAAAATTAAAATTCAGGTAGTTCATTTTTGTTTCTATATGCGATTGTTTTATTTTTATCAAGCATTTTCACTATAATAATAAACATCGCATATATTGATCCTTAATTTTTCAATTAAAACAATCTTGGTTATTCGAAAAATTTTATTTAACACGTTCACTGCCAAGCTGAAAACTGGAATTTACACCCCACTCCACGAAAGTCGATCCCTTTCCTAGTGGCCAATATAAATATTACGCGCCGTTTCGCTGTGGCCGCTATACTATTCCACTAAGAAACTTCATAACGACGCCCCCCATTTGGCGAGAACTTGCATCACGCGACATCGCGTGACTGAGTATTAAGATGATCGGTTCCAAGTACTTCGGATAATTGAGATTCCACTGTGTGTGTAAAACACAAACACCAAAAAGAATTCTTCCCATCCTTTCGTACTTGCATTTACTGCCTAGGAAAAAAAAAATTGCTGTTTCCACATACAGTATATTTGTACTTTACTTAATTATAAAGAAATTACTAGAAAATTTCAGAGACGAGCTTCTCTGTATGTGCTGGGTTATAAATCTTCAGTGGTAAAATGTAACAAAACTACTTACAGAAACACTTACAGTCGGTAACAAAAGTCTCCGAACACTAGCAAAAATTCCTATATAAAAAAATTTTGTTAAATAAATCCTTGTCGAATCCTGTTTTTAGACTGACTAAGAACAGGATTCGACAATGATTTATTTAACAGAACTGTATTAAGGGTACTTTTTTTTATATAGGTATTTTTGCTAGTGTTCGGACACTTTTGTTACCGACTGTACTTAGATATGATAGGCCATAATAAAATTTAATATTATCTCTTGGTTATCTTCTTATATTAACGTCTGCAACATGTGTGTTCCTATTTCATCCAATGTCTTTGTCTTTTCTTGCCTGCAGAACAATATACCGATCATGAGTTGAGATTTTATTTTCATTACCAATTCTCAACGCATGAACCGTTGTTCCTATTCTTTGAAACATCCTCCAAGCTTGTGGAGTGATGTTGTCTATGATCCAGATTTCTTGTCTCTACACTAGTAAAATTTTGAATTTCTTTTCCGATTTTTAAATGACTAAGTCTCGAATAATATCAGTCATACGACCTCCTTTGGTTTGGATTGGTTATTTGCCATATCTCTCCATATCAGAACCAATTGGTGGCGTTGAAGGTAGGGTGTACTATGTAATAGTATTCACCAAATTCTCGGGTATATACCACCCGTTATCTTTATATGCTACAGATACACCTCCCGCTATGTTATGTGTACACTGTAAAAAAAAAAAAAAGGAAAATCACGGTATTTGACCGCATAATTTTAGGGGAAATGACCGTTTTGCTACCTAAATGGTCATAATCCGTAAATTAATGTTTTGAAAGCATAATTTAGAAAATAACCGCATAACTTTACGGGAAATAACCGTTTTGCTAGCTAAACGGTCGTAGACCATAAATCGATGTTTTGAAAGTATAATGTTTTGAATTTTTACAAGGAAAAACAGTTAATCTACGCAAATTTTTCTTATCTTCCACCAAACAAATATCTTACGGGAAAATCCCTTCAAATGAAAACCTGTTTGGATGAGTAAGAATTAGGCTCTAGTTATTTCTGCTTTGCACCCACTACAGAAACCATAAAGATCGAAAAACATGGAAAAAATCGTATTAATTGGAGATACAAATTCTCGGTGCCCATGTAAAATATTTATTATTATTATTCAAAGTTTATTTGGAGTTTCGATTAATATTCAGAGATCTCACATAGTTTTCAAAAGTTTAATTTTGTTTTTGAAGAAGGGGGAGAAATTCTCACACATTATTTTCCTCTAATGAGAACCTTGAACAACCTTGACTACCTCTTTAGTGCTAGTGTTTACGAATAAAAATGATTTCGAAAAATATAATAGATTTTCTTTCTCAAAAAGCAGTATCATTGTCTTTATAGGGAAAAAAAAAAAAAAAAAAAGGCTTTTGTTTTTCCAATATGAGAATTGACCGACTTCTTAATTTTGTCAAAAATATCAAATTTAGATTTTAAAATAGTCTTCCAAGAAAATAATTTTTATGCATAATTTGAACGTTAACAATATTCAATCACTGTAAAAAATGTCTGTAAAAATAAAGCACTTTTTAAACGTAAATACAGCATAGGTTGCTGTATATTTTTACAGCTAGTTCTGTAAAAATAATTGAAGATTGGTTACTTCACATCGTGTTGTAAATTGGTATCAAAATTTTTCCTGGAGTCTTTTGGTGCGTATGACATGATTTATCTACCAATCAGTGATGATGGTGACCTTATCTGTTTTTGTAAAGAAAAGTCATTGTGAGCCCAGCGGCGAGACTGGCAAAGTACTGGCCTCTGGAACAAGAGATTGTGAGTTCGAATCCCGTGCTACCCAAGATCGTTTTCGCCGTATGAAAAAAAATTTAGTAAATTATATGTGCAAAGAAACAAATTAGTTGCTTAGAGTTGTGCATTTCTCCCTGCACGCATGTGTAATAATTGCAGGAAATATTTTTAAAGTATTCAAGAAAATTTAACTTTTAATTTTACGGTCAATACTACTTTTTCACAGGTTGTTTGTATGTTTCACCACAACGTAAAATTACTGGCGATACATCACTCATCGTCTAAATGTTTTTTTACGGGATTTGTCTGGAATCTTTGCTGTCAGGCTTTGCCCGTAATTTTACTGCAGCTTTTTTTTACAGTGTTTTATATTCTTATGATTTATTTCAACAATCACTAATGTTTCTTTTAATTGACCCATCAATCTCTTTTGTTGCCTTGTTAACTTCTGTGAATTTTTCGTTCATTTTACTCTTAATTTTAACACACAAGTGTGTGCATGATTCTCAACAGGCTATAGATTGATTGTATGGCTAATTAATGTATTGGCAGATGGATTAACTGGTTTATTTTGAGGGTTCATTAACAAACTGATATACAGATTGTTAGATGGACTAACTGATAATTAAATTTCTAAGATTTTCTGAAGATTGTTTGAGTGTTTGAAGATGAACTATAAATTGATAAATCGACGAATGGAATGATTAATTAGTTAGTTCAGAAATTTATTAAAAATATTTAACTATTGCTTACTAAAAATTTTGAAATTTTGAAATTTATTTCTCCTGCATATAAGTAAATTTTTCAGTATAATGTTTACTTATTATTTTTATTATTGTTATTTTACAATAGAATTACGTATACTAACATAATGTTACGCAGTGCGTAAATACGATAGGACTTCTTAAAAAGGCGTCCATATAGGAAATTCTACCCAGCACTAAAACCCACATGCGGACAATCAACTTTAACCCCAATATGAAAATAAACATCAACACAACCTTAGTGTTACATAAATTATTGTGATTCATTTATGGAATTTTCATGAATTTATCGTTTTTATATGGTATACAAATTTGAAAAACTTGATATTTTTTTTTTTTTTTTTTTTTACACGAAAAAAAAAGAAAAGGGAGGGGGGAGAGAGAGAAGAAAGTATGTTTTTAGAGAACTTACTTTGATCAATTTTACTTAAATATGTACTGAGCAATACGGGTTTTAGGCAGAAAAGACAAGGTTACTTTATCAAACGAAAAAGTGACTGAGGAGTAACCGAACTTCAGTCATTAGCTTGATGTACCGGTCCTCTACCACTGAACTATCTTGATCGATACGTGAACAGCACATAGTCACTTATAAAGGACTAATATTAGCTTAGTGGCTTTGACGTGAATATTGTCAATGACCAGGTTCGATTTTGGCTGGTTCCTTTTGGCATTTTATAAAGTATGCCTTTTTCATCTAAAATAGTTAAAATATATATACGACCAAAGCTATGTACACTGTAAAAAAAAAAAAAAAAAAAAAAAAAAAAGTAAAATCACGGTATTTGACCGTATAATTTTAAGCGAAATGACCGTTTTGCTACCTTAATGGACATAATCCGTAAATTAATGTTTTGAAAGCATAATTTAGGAATTCACCGTATAATTTTACGGGAAATGACCGTTTTGCTAGATAAACGGTCGTAGCCCGTAAATTGATGTTTTGAAAGTATATTTTTTTGAATTTTTATGAGAAAAAGCCGTTAATCTACGCAAATTGCTCTTATCCTCCACCAAACCATTTTATTACGGGAAAATTCCTTCAAATGAAAACTTGTTTGAATGAGTAAGAATTGGGCTCCAGTTATTTCTATTTTGCACCCACTACAGAAACCATAAAGATCGAAAACCATGAAAAAAATCGTTTTAATTGGAGATACAAATTCTCTGTGTTCATGTAAAATATTTATTAATATTATTCAAAGTTTATTTGGAGTTTCTATTAATTTTCAGAGATCTCAGATAGTTTTCATAAGTTTCATTTTGTTTTTGAAGAAGGATGAGAAATTTTCACCCATTATTTTTCTCTAATGAGGACCTTGAAATAAGACTATCTAAGTACACTAGCACTGGTGTTTACGAATAAAAATGATTTCGAAAAATATATTAGATTTTCATTCTCAAAAAGCAGTATCATTGTGTTTATAGGGGAAAAAAAAAAAAAAAAAGTTTTTGTTTTTCCAGTATGAGAATTGGCTGACTTCTTAATTTTGTCAAAAATTGCAAATTTAGATTTTAAAATAGTCTTCAAAGAAATAATTTTTATGCATAATTTGAACGTTAACAATATTCAATCACTGTAAAAAAATTCTGTAAAAATAAAGCACTTTATCAACATAAATACAGCATAGGTTGCTGTATATTTTTACAGCTATTTCTGTAAAATTAATTGAAGATTGGTTACTTCACATTGTGCGGTAAATAGTATCAAAAATTTTCCAGAAGTCTTTTGGTGCGTATGACATGATTTATCAACCAATCAGTCCTGATGTTGACCTTATCAGTTTCTGTAAAAAAAGTTATTGTGAGCCCAACGGCGCGACTTTAAAGTGCTGGCCTCTGGAACAGGAGATTTTGAGTTCGAATCGCGGGCTATCCAAGACCTTTTGTGCCGAATGAAAAAATAAATAAATAAAATTATATGTGTAATAATAATAATAATAATAAGTTGCTTAGTGATGTGCATTTCTCCCTGCACGCATGCGTAATAATTGCAGGAAATTTTCTTAAAGTATTCGAGAAATTCAAACTTTAACTTTTAATTTTACGATCAATACTACTTTTTTACAGGTTGGTTGTATGTTTCTTCACAACGTAAAATTACTGGCGATACATCATTCATTATCTAAATGTTTTTACGGGCTTTGTCTGGAATCTCTGCTGCCGGGCTTCGTCCGTAATTTTACTGCAGCTTTTTTTACAGTGTAGAGGTAGAACAGATACATTTTACATAACATATAACAATATAACGCACGGAAATATAACATATTATAATATATATAATGATCCTCATCTGTCATGAACGAATCCGGTTAGTACCGCTTCAAAACAGAGACTTTTGGCAGCCATTTTCTTTTTCCGTTTTTTCAACTCACTGAGCTGGTTCAACTTACGGAAACATACATATAATATGTTTTGTATCGCACGTATTCTTATTTATTTTCACTAAAACCTTGAAACAGTATTCAATTGTAATGTTTAAAGATTTAAACTAAATATAATAGATCACTGGCTATTATAAACATGAATCTATAAATAGAATTATGTAACTTCATGATTGTAAGCAACGGAATACCAAATAAAAACAAACCAAAACTGTTGCCATTCAAAAAATTCAAATTCCAAATGGAATCCGAATGAACGACTCGTTGACTGTTTTTACGAAAAAAAAAAAAAAAACGCTTATAGTACTTCTAAAACATATTAAAACCTTAAAACTCTTAAAATATTTGTAAAAGCATATTAAAGTCTTTAAATATTTTTATCAAGCTTCATTGTTTGTTTACATTGTAAGGTACGATTGGCGTCGAGTTCAGTACGTAAATGACGCCAGTTGATTTTAGTTTTGAAATTAGTGTAAATTTATAGTTGCGATAGAATGTTTGGTTGGGCAAGTAAAGGTCACCAGTTGAAATGAGTATTGAAAGTAGAGTAGTCTAAGGTGATAATATGGAGTCAAGATAAAATGTTCGGTTGAGAATGAGAAAGTCCCTAGCTGGATTCCGGATATTTTGGCGATGTTGCGGGTGAGATAGCTGGTTGGAAGTATCGAGTAGAGTTGAATTTGGGTTAGCATGGAGTGTCTGTAATTATTGGATAGTTAATTCGAAAATACGCAAGCAAAGTGATGGCGTCACTGGCCGTCAGTGTATGCAAAAAAAAGATTTCCTATGTTAATCGCCCATTGGATTTTTTGTAAAAAATTATTAAAAATTGAGGCAAATTATTTCCCTATTTTAATCCCCATATTTCGGTATAGATATGTATTAGTTATCGTCTGCATGCGTTAGATTAAGTTGTTTTTGCTGTAAAATTGATAAAATTTAAATTTTAAATTTCAAAACTCTAGAAAAAAAATGGCAAACTTCCATATTCGATTCAAAACATAAACATTTCATTTCAAAGGATGATATTTACACAATAAATATCCAACTAATATACTAATTAAAAGGAAAATGATAAATATTCTATCATAATTTGAAGTCAAATTTGTTTTCAAATGTCTAAATAAAGTGTCTGATATAAGATACTCATATGTTGCAGCGGAATAGATTTAATATATCTGTCATCCTTGGCGGAAAAAAAAATATCGCCAAATTATTTTGGCGAACATATTTAATTCCTTTCAGAAATCATGGTTATTTTAACAACTTATATTAAGAGAGCGATGAATTATATGAAACAATATTTCGTACTATACATATTACGAAAATAAACATCTATCATGTATATTTTCGTATTGTGTTTGTAATCGCCAAATACAAAAAACGCCAAAGATGACACAGTTTTGAAACTTAAAATTTTGTCAATTTCACAGCAAAATAACTCATTCTAACTCATGGATACGATAGCATATCTATACCCAAAAACAGGTATTAAAATCGGGAAATAATTTTTCTCGATTTTTAATAATTTTTTACAAAAAATCCAATGGACGATTAACATAGGGAATCTTTGTCTTGCATCCACGGAAGGTCAGTGACGTCACATATCGCTTGCGTATTTGAAAACAGGATCTTCGATAGTCTTAAAAAAAGGTATTTTGGTAAAATGAAGTGAATAGTTTTTTACTTTCTTTTACCCATAGGGTCGAGAAAGTATTGTTTTAGGGTCAAATTTTCAAACGTGTGTTTTTGTTATACTTACATGTTCTGAGGTCCCCTGAATACGAAAATCATGCTTTTAGCGAATGGTCTCTGTGTGTGTGTGTCTGTCTGTCTGTGTGTCTGGATGTCTGTGTGTCTGTTATCAGCATATCTCAAGAACAAATAGTAGCAGAAATTCCAAACTCGGTATTCTAAATGTGTATCATATAGGGATGCTACAGTAAGATTTCATTGAGATGAAGCAAATGGTTCGTGTACAGGGACATTCAAAAGTATTTAAATACATTACGTCTATGGGGGAAATTGCAGGTAAGTAGAATTTAACATCTATAGACTGCGCTAGACCAAATAAAACGAATATATATTTTTTTTAATAGAGATAGTCAACTGGGAATTTTTTTTTTGTGTATGTAGGAGCCTCGCCACCCCCCCCCCCTTCGAGGGGAGTAAATTTTCATGATGTGTATCTTTCAAAAGAGCTCGACAATATGTTTAAAACGAATGGTTGAGCCATCGATCTGCGATAATTTAAAATAAAGTTATTGATTCTTTTCAATTAAAAAAAAAAAAATTTTTTTTTTTTTTTTTTTTTTTTTTTTTTTACTTTAAAATTGAGAATAAATTCTTTTTTTTTTTTTTTTTGATATTTAGTGTTATACTACTTCTCTAATATGGAAATCGTCTGTATTATCATACAAGATAAGTTTTTTAAATAATAATTTTAATAAATAATTTTTTAAAAACAGAATAATTTTTTAATAACCGAATTAAATTCTGTATAAATGTAGGTGCATTAATGAAACGAGGGGTTGAGGAGGGCCAGAAATAATTATCATATAAAACTCTTCCGAAGCCTAATTTGAATTGTTCAACATATGTTTACATAACAGTACTCGTTATCTTACCTTTTAATCTCCAACCTGTACTTATAGTATTAAATTTCAGGGTAAGAGAAAGTCGTGTGAGTGACACACCAGATTATTCTTATTATGAGGACTTTAAATAGAGCACTTAACGGAACACTGGGATGTGTTGTTGCTGTTGTGGTTGTCGGGCCTATATTTTTTGTCAGCGAGCAGTTTTTTTATTGTCATTCATATTTATTGATCGGGTAGAATTTTTTTAATTTCAGAACGAAAATTATAAAATATCGAAACACATTTGATTTATAAACAAAAATTGAAACTATACATTTAAATGATCACGTGGTAATCTTCATGTTCTAAACATTGTTTTCAAGATTTATTGTTCACATTCCGTCATTTTTGACGGGGTTATATGCTAGTATATTTTATAGTTAGATATAACTAAAATTTACATATAATTCAGAATTATGTTTACATATAACTTAAATAAATATATTCATACGTTTACTATATTTAATTATAAAATGAACAAACTTTGAAATGAATTTTTAGAGAAAAAAAATTATCATTAAAAACAACATTACGAATACATTAGAAATAATAATCTAGGTTTTTGAACAAATTTAAAAGTCTTATATCAATTCAATAAGTCTACCTAGGTGTTCGTTTCACCTGTTATTATTAACTTACAGCTTAAATTTTTTTTCGAATAATTTAGAAAAGAATATGAATTAAAATTGTGAATTTCAATTTACAAATTTTAATGTTACAGAAAGAAATCGAATCACTCTAAATTATATTGCTACGTAAACAAAAAAATTCCAAGAAAAATAAAGATTAAAGATGACTAAAATTTGAACATTGATAATGAAAGCAATTTTACATTCCTAAACAACTGAAGCGTGACGGACGTTTGTTGAAATAAAGTCTCTAACGAAGCGTGTCATTAAGCAGTGGAGTGTTCTGGAAATTGTTGGCATTTTAAGAAAAAAAAAATCAGTAGTTGACTCCTTACTTGGCTTTTTATTTTGTAAGTAAAATAAATTATCACTTGAATTTATAGTAATAATCTGCAGGGTAAGAGAAAGTAAGACTTTTTCGTTCTTTACATAGGGCTTTCATTTATATAGAATTCAAAGCTGTTCTTAAATTGAAAAGTTTATTCTAAACTATTCAGACAACTTTGAAATTTATCAATCTTGATAAAACTTCTCAAGTAGCAACTTCATGTGAATTTCAAAATACAACATTTCAATTGTCTGCAATTATTTGTTTTTAAATTTCACTGAAAATGGACATGCACGACGGTCAATCATTAAATACTGGACTCTAGTACTCAGGGAATCTCAAAACGCGTAATTATACAAAAAATATACTAAAAACTTTACTTAAATATATTTAACGTATGCGGATGAGGAAATAATTTTCCTTCTTGAGAAAATTTTTCTGGTCATGGTAAAATGTAGTAAAGCACTTCCTCGAACTGCATTCAACAGAAAAGAATGTTTTCACTTAATTATTCGTAGCCTATGTGTCTTCCATAAATTATGTATACACCACATTATGTACTTAAATATAGTACTATACTAAGAACAAACAGTAGAACCTAAATTGCATTTTCATCGATTTCCAAGTATAGTCCCATGATATTCTAGTTATTTTGGGTAGCTCTGTAAACGAATGGTGAAGGATTTATATACCATATTCTATACGAAATATGCTTTTGAGCATATCAAAAATGTATGTTCATTTAATTTTCTTTAGTGCAACCTATAGATGTTAAACTGTACCTACCGAAAATATCGCCCTTAGACGTAATGTCAATAAGACACACACACACACACACACACACACAGAGGCATACAGACTGACATACACATAAATACACCGCTAAAAACCTGATTGCATCTCAAAATGTTTAAATATAACACAAACTCAACTTTGAAATTTATTTTTAAAAATAGCACATTCTGTGCCATGTGTTTGGGTAAGAAGTAAAAATTTGTTTACCTTAAGAAAAATATTATTTTAGCTTACTTTGTGTTGGAACCGACAGTGTTTACAATTTCTTCTTTTGTAATCACAAATCGTGTATAACTCGAAAAACATTACACATGTTTGTGAGTTCATATTAAAAAACAATAATAATATACATTATTGAAATTATTTCAACTAAAATGTAAATAAATGATTAAATTAAGAGCATCTAAACATTTTGCTTGTAGCTAAAATGCACATCCCTTCCTCCTTTAATGAAATAAAAATAAAAAAATAAATACTGTACTATTATATATATATATATATATATATATATATATTACATATAGATAGCCGTCGTTATATTTAATACATCTGCTAACACAAACATTTTTAAACTCACGGAAAATTCGGGATATTGGCGTCTATGGCTTATACTTTAGAAGTATTTTCTAAACTCCTTTATCTTATTAGACGATGCAGTTCTACCAGAAAAAATTTCTTTTTCATCAGAAAACACATAACAAAATTGTTACAGACTATTTCGAATAATTAAAACTACAGACAATGATAACGACCGTTATTTAGAATTGTTTTGCAAGAGACATTTTATTCTTATCTCATTTTTCAAAAATTTTTGAATAATAGGAGCAATTTTAAGCAGTTTAAAATCTTTATAAAAATTCTAAAACACGAACAGCTTCTGAATTAAAGAATCCATTATCACGTTTATCCTGCAAAACATTAGAGATTGAAATTTTGCAATGACTAATCACTTGTGAAATATTTTACTATCTAATCTTATTGACTTGACTTTTCTGAAGAATTTTTAGAAAAAAATATACAAAATTACCCTTGACCAAAGAATAGCAAATTAGTTGTCAAGATAACGTATAGAGGATCAAGATAAAGGACTACTAGATAAAAGTCATAAGAATAGAAATTTTGCTGTAATGAAACCTCTCCTTTTACTTTATCTTACCCATATGTATCATAGAGAAAGTATTGTTTTTCGGTCAAATTTTCAAAATTGAGTTTTTATTATATTTGTACGTTTTGAGGCTCCCTGAATCCAAAAATTATATTTTTATCGGTTGTTCTGTGTGTATGCGCGTGTGTGTGTGTGTGTGAGTGTGTGCGTTTTATCAGCATATCTCAAGAGCAAATAATAGCAGAAAGTCCATACTTGGTGTTCTAAATGTGTATCATATAAGGATGCTACACTAAACTTTCCGTTGAGATCAACTAAATGGTTCGTATACAGGGACATCCAAGAAAATTCAAATACATTATGTCTATGGGGAAATTTCTTGTAAGTACAGTGTAACATCTATAGGCTGACTTAAACGAAATGGAATGAATAAAATTTATTAAAAAAAAAAAAACATGTTTGTGTAGATTGGGATATGGAAATAATTCATCATTCTTTTACAAAGCTACCCAAAGTATTTGGATATATTGGAGCTATACTTGGAAATAGCAGAAATTGTAATTCCTTTTGTGTTAGATGTTTTTCAAGTACGAATAATTTTAAATACACAGAATTGTTTACAGTTGTTATGAACAATATACAGGGCTATCCAGAATCAAGCAAAACATTCTTTTCTATTGAATATAATTGACGGTGCTTTGTACATTTTACTACGTCGACGAATACTGCAAAATGTATTTTTCATACCTGTAAACAAAGTATTTTTTTAAGTTCTACTTTCAACTTTATTTTTCTGAATAATGTCACGTTTTTAGATTCCCTGTTTACGAAAGTCCAATTTTTAGCGGTTGGTCTGCATGTATCTGCATGTTTCAGAACAACTTAAAAACAAATAACTGCACAAATTTGACTTTTTGAATTTCGTATTAGGTTGCTACTTAAAAATTTGATCAAGACTGGCAAGTTTGTAGGCAAACTAATAACAGCAAGGATTTTTTTTTTTTAATAATTGTATTTACTGTAATTGAGGGGGCGGCAGTCTCCCCCCTTACACAGAATTTCATGCCAAATAAAACTGTTCCTAAACCTATTTTAGATTATTTTAAAGTACATCAAAATATTTTATCTTATGCTATTCATCTTAAGACAATGCAATCTTTCATTAAGGTATTGAAATGCAGGGTAAGAGAAAGTCGCGTGTGAGTGACACACGACATTATTATTATTTTTTTTTTCTTTTCATTTTCTTTTTATTTATCTAAGAAAATTTACAAACATAAAATCTATTTGCTAACAAGAAACTTTTGTTAAAAAAATATATAAGCATAAAATCATAATAAACTCTATCAAAATGTTTTAGAGGTATGATGAAGTTCTTGCGCTAAAGTTCACATAGATGAAATTGTTCTTAAGCAAACAAGATGAATAACCGCAAAACACCAGGAAAATAGATAAAATAAGCCGTAAATAAAAACAATCTTCTTATCTGACAGCACTTTATTTTCGAGTTAAACATCACAGCTATGGACTAAAAATTATTCTATAGTTTACTTGACAAGATACATAAAAATGTTATCTTTGAGACATTCAGGTGGTGTAAAACAAATTTTCAGGTAGAGAGAGAGGGCTTTTTGATTACGTGTTGTTCAAGTAAGTTTAGGAGCGAATTCTGAAGTTGTCTATCTCGCAATCCAGATCAAACTGATAAATCACGCCAAGATTTTGGAAATGGCGCCAAATTTTACAGCCAAAGATAATCCATTGTTTCTAGATCAAATTAATATAAATATTTTGAATTTAGAAAGTTCGTTAAAGAATTAACGCCAAACATCTATGCCAAATTTTATCGCCAGAAAACCGTTGCGTAAGGGAGACACCCAGACTAAGATTTATTGCACATCCTGTCATAAAAATATAAATTACCCTTTAATGATATTACAACGGAAATGTATTGCTTAATTTAGTTTCTAATAACTAAACATACGCAATCTAAAAGAATGAAAATGTAATTATGTATACAGCGGTTTATAAATGAAAATAATATTTTATTTATTAAATGATTTAGGAGAGATTATAATTCTGAGAAATGTCATTTAACAAGGTGACTAGCAGAAATAAATTATTTATTTTAAAGACTATGTTTTTGTTCTGAGAAGATATATTTAATAGCTTAACGTATAAAGTATTATTAGAATTAAGATATCTATTTATAGACAAATGCGAATAAATATAAAAAGTAATTTAGAATTTCGTTAGATATTTTTATTAGCCATTTATTTTATTGAAAATATAGTAATTAATTATTGCATTTATTTAAAGCTGTAATTAAAATCATATATGTGAAGGAACGACTTCACAAGAGGTTCGATAGAAATTATGTTTTGTTGTAATAATATTAATAATAACAATAAGCTGGTTATTCCTGTTATAAGGATGCGTAACTTGAATTAAAAGCTAAAAGCACCCACAATTTTTAATTATCAGTAAAACAGACTTGTTTATAAACATTAAAAATATACGTTTGGTATTAATTAAGAAAATAATGAAAAAAAAAAAAAAGAAAGAAAGAAACTATTTTGCTTCGATCTGGAACATTAACAGCATAAAGTAAGCGTAAAATTAATTTTATTTAGTTGTATTTTTCTGCTAATCAAAAATTTGGCTATAAATACAGAATACTCACAGTAAGAATAAAATTATATATTCACCCTTAATCAAACATTTCAATTCAATGTTTGTTAAAAAAGTAATCAAAATTCACGATTTTTTATACATTTTTTATTGGTCGCAAATACGATTTTAGCATAATAACTTACATTAATTAAAAAATTAAGACAACACTTTTATATAATTGACTAATAGATATTACTAATTAAAAAATATTAATATTCATCCATTGTGTTAAAATAACAAATAAAGTATTTTTACTTCGGACTCGAGCATCAATAGTTAAAAATTATATGCTCTTGGTTTTATGTATAGCTGTATTTTTATTTTCTTCTATATTCAATAGAAGGAAGTATTGGATTCGTAAAAAATTTCGAATTTCTGTTTTCGACGGATATACACGTTTTGAGAGGTCTAAAACACGATTTGACCATTTTTAGAAGATGTCTGTCAGTCCGTCTGTCTGCCTGTGTGTGTGTGTGTGTGTGCGTGTGTGTGTGTGAGACAAACATTTTGTGGCGACTGTACCTATGGACCTACTGCTCAGAATTGCATATAAATTTATATGGAGATGCACCTTGACCTATATTAGTACCTATCACATTTGGTGTCAACCGCTCAACTGGTAGCTCTGCTATACAGCGATTTACGCAATTTAAGGGGAGGCTATATCTCAGGTTCTATTGAGTATAATAAAAAAAACTTGATATGTAAGAAGGCCATTGTGAGATATTATGCTGATTCAATTTGAATGCTTATCGGCCAGCAGGTGGCGCTGCTATACAGCGATTTCCTCAGTTTAAGGAAAGACTATATCTGAGGAACTACTGCACAGAATTGCATATAAATTTATATGTAGGTGTAACTTGACATAAATTTGCATACCAACTTTTGGTGTCAACCGCTCAATAAGTGGCACTGCTATACAGCGATTTCCTGAATTTAAGGGAAGGCTATATCTCAGGTTTTATTGCGTATCATCAAAGAAATTGATGTGTGCGAAGGCCATTATGAGACATTATGTTGATTCAAGTTAGATGTTTATAGGCCAATAGATGGAGCTTTTAAACTGCAATATTCCTCGATAACGGGAAAGCTATATCTCAAATTTTATTGCATATAACTGTACGAAACATGATATGCGAGATAACCATTATAAAAACGCATTTTTTAAGATGCTATTTACCAACAATAAAACTGTCTTTCTTTGTGTTAGTTTTTGCTAAGATGAAAATCATTTGCATTCATTCTGTTAGATAATTTTAATAAATAATAATTTTAATAAATTATTTGCACTTAGTAAATCAATATAAGAAAATATAGAAGAAAGTCTGGTGGTGGCAGCAGCATACTATTTTTGTTTGTCAACAATTTTTAAGTTTACATATGTCATGCAAACAAGAATACTTTTATTTTCATCTCTCGATAAACTTTTCAACTCAACGAAAAATTTATGATTTATTTTTATTGTTAATAGATTGGGTAGAAGAATTTTTTTCATTGATTTATATACGAACGATGTATTTCTTTGGAATACATTCATATATATATATATATATATATGTATACAATTTATCTCAGTAATATAGAACTTCTTAAAGTTCTAGTTGTTTATATGTTAGTTTTACTTATTTTTTATAAGGACACGAATGTATTTTAGAAAACATGCGTATTTATTTAGGATGTTTTCTTTTTAGTTATGCTGATAACAGACTCGTAGACATTCATATCAACTGCTAAAAATCTGATTTCTGGATTTAGGTGACCTCAAAATGTATAAATATATCAAAAGTTCGGTTTATGAAAATTCAACATAAACCATACTTTCTGTACCATTATGGGATGACAAAGTAAAAATTTATAGATCAAATTTTAAGAATAATTATTTACTTTTTTTTTGTGGAAACTTTTGAGTTAATTTTTTCTAAATTAGAGTTATAATGTTTTCACACGTTTTGAGGTCTTCAAATCCAAAAACTGTTTCCGTGTGTGCGTGTTTGTTTGTTGTTTATGAACATAGTTGACAACTGCCGATTGTGTAGCTCGTGTTTGACGTAAATTCCACTCAGTCTCATTTTTTATTTGCATAACCGTGTATATAATAATAATAATAATAATAGATCATAACTACAATGATCAAACATAAAGAAGGAAGGTTTGACTTAATTAATGAACAATTACATAAGGAAGTGAAGCTTTATGCAAAGCAAAGATATTGAAAAAGTTAATATGAGTTGTTTCTGAGACATGGATGGATGATATCATATATCAAAAATAGGAACAAAGTATAACAGAAAACAATCATAACTAACGGGCTTCGCCCGATAGCGGGTCAGTATTTTCAAATGAATCACTAACAGAAACTTTTAGTGTAAAGAAAAGAAATAAAAAAAAAGAAAAATCATTTCTGATTGGGTAAAAAGTTTGCCCGGGTCCGCACTGCCTTCGGCAGCGCAGTCCCGTGCGCGCTGCGCACGCACAACTTGAGGGATACACGCGCTGCGCGCGCGTATTCCTTCCCTAACCCTTCGTGCCCCCTAAAAAAATCATTTCTGATCGGTTAAAAACTCGCACCGGGTCCCCACTGCCTTCGGCAGCGCAGGCCCATGCGCGCTGCACGCGCACGTGTGAAGGTATACGTGCGCTACACGCACATATTCCTTCTCAAGTCAAATTTTTATTCTTAAGAAAAGAGAATTTAAAAAATCATTTTTCAGCGGGTACAAAGTCGGACCGTGTCCCCACTGCCTTCGGCATCGCAGTCCCATGCGCGCTGCGCGCGCACAAGTTAAGGTATACACGCGCTGCGCGCGCCTATTCCTTCCCTGACCCTTCGTGCACCCTAAAAAAAATCATTTCTGATCGGGTAAAAACTCGCACCGGGTCCCCACTGCCTTCGAAAGCGCAGTCCCATGCACGCGCACGTGCGAAGGTATACGCGCGCTGCGCGCACATATTCCTCCTCAAATCAAATATTTATTCTTAAGAGAAGGAAATAAAAAAAAATCAATTCTCATTGGTTAAATAGTCGGGACAGGTCCCCACTGCTTTCGGCAGTGCAGACCCGTGCGCTCTGCGCGCACAAGTTAAGGGATACGCGCGCGGTGCACGCCTATTTCTTCTCCACCCTTTCAGGCCCTCTTAATTAACCTACGTATACCAATTTTGAACGATCTAACTCATTTGGCTGAGATGCAAAAGAAAACGTAATCAGGACACCTCAAAACGTGTAAATTTGGTGAAAACGTTCGATAATTTAAAAGAACTTTAAAATATCTTTCGAATGATGTATTAAAAATAATTTAATCATAATTAGAAATTGAAATATTGAAATTTGAATATATTAAAGCGCCATCTGGCGGTACAAATTTCTGTATTCCACTGTTCGATTCCAAATCAAAAAAGCGTTCTAATGATGTATTACTTATGAAATTGTTTTAAATAGTAGCTGAGATGCAAAAGAAAACCTAATCAGGACACCTCAAAACGTGTAAATCGGGTGAAAACATTCGATAATATAAAAGAACATTAAAATATCTTTCAAATGATGTATTAAAAATAATTTAATCATAAATAGAAATTGAAATTTTAAAATATTAAAGCGCCATCTTGCGGTAGAAATTTCTGTAATGTACAGTTCGATTCCAAATCAACAAAGCTTTCTAATGATGTATTACTTATGAAATTATTTTAATTAGTAGCTGAAATACAAAAGAAAACTAATTCGGGAGACCTCAAAACGTGTAAATCTGGTGAAAACTTTCTATAATATAAAAGAACTTTAAAATATCTTTCGAATGATGTATTAAAAATAATTTAATCATAATTAGAAATTGAAATACGAATATTAGAATAAAATTTAATTTGCAATTAAAATGTAAACCTTTTGTTTATTGACGAAAATCGACGAAATTTGAACTGCAAGTTTATTTTGTGGTGTTAAGATTGTATACCAAGTGTCGTGTGCGAATTCGAAAAATTCAAGAAAATAGAAATTTGCAATTTTTTATCCCACTTAAACTACATCTGGTTATCAACTGAATCAGTCGCAGGTGTTTTTTTTCCCCTCTTCCGTGAAGTGGTGGCCGTGGTAACGACAAAGAACACATTATACAAATCTTATGGAATGTAGGTCGCGTATTCAATTCAATGGTTTTATGGCTAAAATTAAAAAAAAATATAAGTCATTCAGTTTTTGAAATTTTCTCTCAATCTTTTGGGAATTGAATTATGGAAGCGAGATCCATATATATATATATAAAAAAAAAGATTTATCTCTAAACGCTTTTGAGTTATAAAATGTTTTGTGAAAAAATCGATGTTTCGTAAAATCTAAAAATATGGATCGCTAATCCGTATTTTGTAAAAATATTTATATGGTTCGAAAGAAGATTAAATGACCTTTCCGAATATACCAGTTGTTAAGAAATGGAACAGTTACTCGGTCGTGCAGGGCGTTTCAAAAAAGACGATCGAGAAACAGGGACAATTTCGACCCTTTTTAAAAAATTTTTAAAAATATAAAAAATCCGTATTTAAAAAAAATAAAAAAATGTACCGTAAGAATCGGTAATAAATGCTCTTTCTCATGGTACAGGTGTATTTTTGATATTTTCAACAGATCAACATCGATCGCTTTACAAAAACCCACGAAATTTTCTCTCTTTGCTTTTTCTTTTGAGGTACGCAGTTCTAGATGAAAATGACTGTCGCCTCCGAATTTGAATCGTTTTTTCGTTCGACATGGGTCGACGTTTTAATTAATATTTCCGCTAATTAGGGTCGCATCGTTTAGAAAATTAGATATCGTACATCTGCGATAAATTCTCTATCCGATGGTACCTGTTCGAAGTCCGTGCGACAATTAGCGGCGGAGCCTTAGCTGTTTCAAGCCGTTTCTCACGGACACACAGACTCACAGACACACACTTGCACAGATTTTAATAATATAAAAGACTAGAAGTAGGAGCAGTGGCTACCACGGCTTAGATGGGTGGAGCGGGATTTTACGGCGGACGACCAACTTTCCTCAAATCCTATGCAAGACCGCATGATAACAGAGAAAAAAAAGATAAAATGAACAACAATAATTATTGCAAACAAAAAATAACAAAAAATTAATATACATACAGGGTGATTAGAAAGGGTTCTATAAAACTACAATGGTAGGTCAAGCATATAAATCATTTTTGCATAGAAATATATTAGAGGGAAGGTCATGTTCACGCGCTAGAGAGCATTATTTTGTCTAAATTGAATTGAGCAACACGAGTCATTTTTCCATTCTGTTACGTATTTTTATTAATGCCTACATTTAACTACACTATATCGAGCGTATACAATTTATATAACTAATGAAATTGCTTTATCATATATACCATATCCGGCGGAACTTGTTTAAGAATAATAATTACTTTCTCTTACTCATATAGTAGTCAAAATATTGTTTTGGAGCTGAATTTTTCGATTGGTGTAAATAGGCATTTTGGGATCCCATGAATGCGGATATCAAATTTTTACTGATTGGTTTGAGTGTCTGTTATCAACATTACAAGAAAACAAATGAATGAAGGTTGTGGTTGAGTTTCACTGGCTCTGTCTAACTCGAGTTATTCGATGGGCTATTAACAATGTTTTGAAATTTATACCTAGTGTGGGGTGGTGACATACCATCACAATTTTGATTCACCTTAGAGTGTATGACTCTTACACACATATTCTCTTACACACACACACAAAATTATAATTTTTTTCCCCTATGTTTCTACATGTGTTCCTGTATATGTTTTCTTTTGGGTCAGAAATTTATTGTATTTTTGGCTGGTTTCTCAGTTTGTCAGTCATAATGCAAATTTATCCAATAGTATTCCATGCATTTTTTCCATGCTTTTCTTCATTATTCTCAAACTTGGCCTCACAACCCAATGTTTGACACACACACACTCACAAAATTTTATCTGACCTATTTAGTTGCTATTTCATTGGTTCACATGTGGAGATAATTACATTTTCTTTTATTAAATTTTCACAGGAATTTTTTTGTACAAAAAACTAGTTACAATAATAATACACACATACGTAAAAGTAAATAATTTTTTTGTTAGCTTGCAGTAAATTCTGTTATGTTTTTTAGAGCCTGTTTATTTTTCAAATACATACAAAAGTGAAATTTCCGTACATAGTCTGTACGTTTTAAAATTTTTATTTTTATAAAAAAAAAAAAAAAAAAAAAAAAAAAAAAAAAAAAAAAAGTTTTTTTTCCTCTTGTGTAAAGAATAAAACTCTTGCAGAAAGTTTTCGTTCAGCTTAAATTAAATATTTAATTATTTAAAATTTCTTAATTAAAATAATTCCTTTTTGGAAAGTTTGCACCACAAATGTATTTTAATAAATGGCCTTGAAATCATCTGTGTGTTGTAAGAAGTAGTCTGTGCAGAAGTATGTGGCTGGTTCACTCTTCTTTTTTTTTTAAAGACTATTTCTTGCTGAGCAGTATTATGGAATTATCTGTATAACATACAGTATCATTCTTAAAAAGGATATTGAATATTAATTGGGCTCGATAAAATAATAGTTCAACTGTAATTATAAAAACAATAGTGTATTTAGATTTTTTTTTTGCTGTTTTTGACAATTTTTATGAGTTGTATTCTTATCACCTATTTCAGGTCTACTCAGATTTTATGCATTAAAGTTAAAATTTTATTGAGATCATATTTTTTTTTGAGAAATTCAAATGCTAATTCATATATTAAAATTTTGTTCAGGAAAAGGAAATTATTTCATACGAGTAAATTTTAATTTTTTTTTTTTTTTTTTTTTTTTTTTTTTTTTTTTGAACAACACAAGCTATTGAAATAAAGTTGGTTCATAAATTTATACAAAGGAAAATAAATTAGAAGGCATAAAAATAAATAAAAGTTAAAATAAAATAAAATAAAATAATTTTCTTGAACTCTTACATGTGCGCTTTTATTCTGACATAGGGCTAGATTTTTTTTCTCTACACATTTTTTACACATACAAGGGACATTTCATTATGTCACTTTGCAGAATGCTGGTTGTCATTTTTGCACAACATGAAGCCTCTTCTGCTTCACACATATTGTTCAGTACGCTATGTTCAGTTAGGCATCACAAAACCATCATATCTGTCATAGCTATTGTTCTCTTATACACTCTCTGGCTCACTTTGTTAGAATTTAATTTTCACGTGTACGATAATGTTTTTTTTTAATCAAAAATGTTTGATTTTTTTGTTTTTTCATATTAATGCAATATTAATTTTTTTTTGAAAATTAACAAAATAAAAAATTATTTGTTTTTCATACTTCTTGTTACTGATTTCCTTTTCCTTATTATCAAACATACATACACTATAATAAATGATTGTTTTTTTTTAATATTTTACACATTTTATATATCATATTTATATAATTTATTGATTATGTAATTTGTTTCAGAATGTCACTTTAGCATCACGATGATTGTCTCATTGTTCCATAACTGTCATTATTATTTTTTTTTTCAAATTTATTGTTATATGCCACATTTTTTTTTTTTTTATTGTTTAACAAAAGGTTACTTTACATGTTCCACAATGGTATGCAGAAATTTTTGGAATTGTATTACACTGTTGTGAAGGTGAGAGAGAGCGTTCTATATTTTTATAATTTTCGTCCATTTTGACAATTCATTTTTTTTTTCCCTCGTCGATGGGGAGAAATATGTGAAGTCATTCCTTCACATATATTAATTTTAATTACAGCTTTAAATAAAGGCAATAAATAATTATTATATTTTCAATAAATTAAATAGCTAATAAAAATAGATAACGAAATTCTAAATTACTTTTATTTATTCGCTTTTGTCTATAATAAATATATTAATTCTAATAATACTTTATCCCTTATGCTATTAATAAATCGTCTGAGAAAAAAAACATATTCCTTTTAAATGACATTCATAAGCTCTTCTAAATCATTTAATAAATAAAATATAAAATAATATTATTTCCAGTCATAAGCCGTTGGATACATAATTACATTTTCATTCTTTTAAATTGCGTATGTTTATTTATTCGAAGCTAAATTAAGCAATACATTTCCGTTCTAATATCATTTAAGGGTAATTTAGATTTTTTTTTATCACAGGATGTGCAATAAATCCTAGTCTGAGTGTCTCCCTTAAATAACGGTCTTCTGGCGATAAAACTTGGCATAAACTGCTGTAACGAACTTACTAAATTCAAAATATTTATATTAAATTATACTACAAACAAAGGATTAGCTTTGGCTGGAAAGTTTGGCACTGTTTTAATAATTTTGGCGTAATTCATCAGTATGATCTTAATGGCAATAGAGTCAACTTCAGAATTCGCTCTACAACTGTTGACAGTATAACATGTGACCCCGTAGCTCTCTCTCTCACCCCTATCTTTTGCATTCTCGTAGCTTATGGTCATGCTGAAATTACACTATTAATGTACTGTTCATTTTCTTATGAAACCTCTACAAAAGAAAATAAATATGTTTTGCTGCGAACTATTAGTTCTTTTTGTTTCAACGGCCTTCTTTTTCAGCTATACGGACCTGGACATTACATTGGAACTTTCGACAGTAGAATCTCAAGATTTCTACTATATAGTTGGTAAAGGTTTTTCTCGCTCGCAACGTGAGGAGTCTGGGTCCCCACTGCCTTCGGCAGCAATTTACCCACTTCTTACTTCGAAGTTTTGCAAAATCCCACTAATGTACATAATGCGTACACTTAATCAATATCCACGCACCAAAATTCGCCATTCTAAGATAATTCAAAGCGAATTCAAACGGAAAAACATGTTTTTACACATGTTTATTGCCCTCCGACTCCGAGAAGGTGGGGGGGGGGGGGGAGAGGGATTTCGTATTTCGTGAAATGCAGTTACAATAAGTGCCGGATGCATACAAACAATTTACACACCAAATTTCGTGACCACAGAAGTCTTTAATAGACAGTATTATAAATAAATAAATACAAAAAGCACAGCTTAAGTATCGGAACCCTTTGGTGACTTTAAATATTTTAAGCCATTTTTGCGATGAACTGAATTAGCTATCTCAATTGTGCAATTAAAGATCTTGGCGAGAAACGTCCGAGCTACTTCGGTGCCGAATTTCAAATTTTGCCAAAGGGATCCAATACTAAAGCTGTTCCATATCGAATCTGAGTTGAAAACAGAAAAAGGGTAAAATAAATTCGAAATATCAGACCTATATTTATAAATTTGATACCGAATGAAAGGGGCGATTTTGCTGAATCCAGGGGTTCAAACAGTTTTTCGATGCGACAATTAGATTTTTAAAAAATAACTAAAGTATGAAATTTAAGTGGCAACGGAAAAACGGATAAAGGGAAAAATAAATTGGAAATATCAGACCTATCGTTACAAATTCAGTACCAAATGAAAGAGGTGATTTTTCTGAATCCTGGATTGTAAACAGTTTTTCGATACGACAGTTAGATTTTTAAAAATTAACTAAAGTATGAAACTTAGATGGCAACACTTCATTTCAATCTTTTCATAATTTGTAGTGCGAATCACGCGAATACAAAAGTCTTTAACTTAAAAAAATTATTTTTATATTTTATTTTTCCATTCAAAGCATTTTAGTGAAAAAATATTTATGGCGCATGCGCAGGCGTTTTTTACCCACAATTTAAACACTAATCATAATTTTGAAAATTTCTATAAATATAATTTCAAGTTGGGTGAAGACCTTAGTTTCTGCCAAGCGCCGTTGAATTCCGTCCAGCTGTTCTCGATTGAATCCCGGACAAACGTGTTTTAGTCTTTTACCCCCTAGGGGGGAACGGGGGGGAATTTCTGAAAAGTTGATAGATATAATTTTAAATTGGGTAAAGACCTAAATTCCTGCCAAGCGCCGTTGAATTCCGTCCAGCCGTTCTCAAGTGATGCCCGGACAAAAAAAAGCGACATTCGGACTCGATAACACACACACACACACACACACACACAGGCAAAATTTTCTGAAGTCATTTTCGGCTTTCATGGGGCGTGAAACGTAAAGATATCGCAAAAATTTTCGATTCCGACAAATTTACAGACAAAAGTTTGATTTTATTAATATAGATACTACTCTGAATGAAATATGATTATCTAAATGCTGTAAATGTCAAAAACCTAAAATATTAATCACACCATCGTTCTTATGAAAATGATTATTTTATGACTTCTAAGAATATCACCTCTCTAGGAAACATTGGTTCTTAAGTAGTGATGACTATATACAAAAGTGCCATCCCATCTTTCATTATACAAATATAACTGAGTTAATATAGTTATTAAATATCATACGTCTATTTACACATAAGATATACTTTAATTTTTTAATTTGAAAATTTATGTAGTAAAATTGCAAGTTTTACGTGTAATGACCCTTATACAAACATTTGTGAGATATATTACTCTAGTTGTATTAATTTAATTTACATTATCAACTTTATACAGAAATGTGATAAAAACCGGAAGAAAACTGGCGAATTGGAACCAAGAAGAGTGTCAAATAATTATCTGCCAATATTTTTCCGAGCCATTCATTATAAACATGCAATGGCAATGGTTCACCGACGACGACGTTAGAAAAGCGATTGTTAGAATTTCTCTTCGTTATTGTGTCAATGTAATGGCGATTTCTAAATCTAGCTGTTTGTTTTACAAACCTTTCCTGATATATCACCTCATGTGTTTTTCTTTTATGAAGTATTACTTAAAGAGCATTTATTCTTTAAGTGCATTTCCTTATTCACTGTAATAATGTTTGTATTAGCATCCCAACAAACTCGGAATAATTTGTTAGTAAAAATTCTTTTTGATTGAAAGTGAAAGTTAAATATACTTTAGAACTTTCTAAACAATTGCTTTGCTATTTTAAACCTTTGAATGCCTTGAATTATAATATGGTAGCTTCATTTCTGTTATATTTATACAAGCTGTATAAATATATTGTTGCAATACATTGAGAGAAAAAATAGTATGCGGTAACGATAACAAAATTTTCGTAATTAGCACTGTAATGCATGAATTTAAATAAAATAGGGGTGTTATCTTTTGGTATTGTCATTATTACACATAAATAGGGGGCATTTCTATTAAATAAAAGGGAACAGCTATTCATTGAAAACTACAGTGGTATTCAAATTATTAGAGACTTTTTCAATTATCTAAAAAAAATATTAAATGAAATGGCCAGAAACTATATGCATGCAAAGCACGTTTTAAAACTCATATTTTCGACTATAGGTTTACTCCAGAGTGCAATTAGGGGAACAACCACAAATTGAAGAAGAGCGAAAATACTTTGGACCACCCTATATTAAAAAAAGCTACAAATGACTTGTAACTTTAATAGATTATTGCACATATCATGCACAATATTTTATGTTTTGAAGCTGGAATTGCGCAATTATTTAAGCAGATATACTTTTTTTTTTCCAAAAATTACTAATTTTTCTGCTGATAACTAGAACGGATTTCCATAAGATTTTACAAAACTTGCTGAAAAATTGTTAAAACATCAGAGCACATTATTCAACATTAATACACATTATTCTGAAGCATAAAATTCACGTATGAAATATTCATTGAGATATGAGCATCTTAGTGAATACTATTTTCCTGCACATACGCAAAGGATAGTAAATTTTTTATTGCATAGGTTGAAAAATAGATATATTGAGCAAATTTGTTAAAGGTTCATTTGAATAGATTAAAAATTCAGCAAATTATGAGTAAAAGAACGAGCTAGATTTTAAGTATTTTCCAGAGTTGAAATTTCATAAGGGGTTTTACACATACCGCGTATGCAAAAGTTCTTTTTTGTGAAAAACCCCTTACGAATTCGCAAATCTTAGTAAATAAATAAAATTATGCTGAAGTTACAAGCTTATAAGCGGTTTTTCGCATAAAGTAACTTTTGCATTGTGGTTGAAATAATTGGATCTTTAAATTAAATACGCAGCATGTGAAAAACCCCTTATGAAATTTCAACTCTAGAAAATACCTAAAATCTAACTCGTTCTTGTGTCGACAGTTTGCTTAATTTTTATTTTATTCAAATGAGCTTTTGACAAGTGTTGCTTAATATATATAACTTTTAACCTATGCAATAAAAAATTTTTCTATCTTTCGCGCATGCGCAGTAAAATAATATTTACCAAAAATGCTCATATTTCAACGAATATTACATGTGTGAATTTTATGTTTCAGAATAATGTTTCTCTAATGTTTTGCCAATATTTTAGTAATTTTTGTAAAATTTTATAGAAATCCGTTCTAGTTATAAGCGAAAAACTTGTCAAAATATAAGCAAAAAAATAATAATAATTTTTGAAAAAATATATATATATATATATCTGTCTAAATAATTGCATAATTCCTACACCAAAACATGCAAATATTGCGCATAGTATGTGCAACAATGTATTAAAGTTGCAATTAATTTGTAGCGTTTTGTGATACATGATGATCCAAAGTGTTTTCGCTTCTCTTCAATTTGTGGTTGTTCTCTTAACTGTACTTTGGAATAAATCTATAGTAGAAAATATGAGTTTTTAAATGTTCTTTGCATGCATGTAGTTTCGGGCCATTTCATTTAGTATTTTTTTAGACAATCGAAAAAATGTCAAAATAAAAAAAAAGTCTGTAATAATTTGAACACCCACTGCACATAGGGTTGCAGCGTTTATTGCTGACCAAAACCAACATTAACATATTATAGCTTTTCAGTACATATGTGTTTCATATTAAGTTAATTTATTCTCCTGATAAGGAACTATATATAACGCAAAAATATTGAAACATAGCACATAAGAGAGCCACCTACTGGTCGAGGAACACCAAAATAGGATAACCACGAACTTTCGTCGAGGTTTAAGTATATCTTAATGAAAGTCTTTGCATTTATTTTTCAGATTCAATGTCAGGTAAATATTACACATACACAGGTGGATGTACCAGGAGTCTGAAACTGTAAAATAGTTCTATAATTCTATCATAATACCTATTCAGAGTCTCCGTAAATTTACTATAGTTTCAGTTAAAAATAAATAAAAGATGTTCTTATTTTTTACAGTATATTTTAATTTTTAAATGTTTTATTTCTCTATAAAAATTAAATATGTTTCTACTTTATAAATATTATTATAGAACATAAATATACTTCTTTCAGTATTTAACTAAGGTTATATTTAGCATGAAAACGTATATATGGAACTGATTTTTAAATTTTTGTTTGAAATTTTACACGAGGTTTACATTAATAATTTACAGGAATTTTTCTTGCTGTAATTTTAAGGTGTATTATTTTTCAAAAATTTATCAACTTGTTTATAAACTTATAATTTCATGAATAGTTGAGACATTGTTATGAAAGAGCATGTATTAACAAACAACGATGATTTTTCCTGTAGAAAATCCATTAAAAAAATGAAATACTTTTCACATACTTTGAAGCTTTAAGAATGTCTGCTTAAAAGACTGGAGCAAAATATTATCTGTCTTAAATACCCTACCAGGTGGGGTATTTTGTGTAAAGAAATTTTTATGTGCTATCAAATAAACATGAAATAAATAAATACATAGAATAAGTTATTATTTCCTTAAATTTTAGTGCAATTCTCATGGTACATTATCCCAATATGTGAAATACAACAAAGGTTAAGTGTATTTTATTTAATCACTATGCACGAAATTCTTGAGTGTCATCGTAATTGTGTAACACAGGTCTGCGATTAAACTCTTTTCTTCAAGGTGATAGGCTTTTCTGGTGTGTTTTTGGATGCTGATTGAGGAAAAACTATTAAAAAAACTTCCATCACGCACAGTTTTGACAAAAATGGATTTTTGTTTTAGCTTATAGCTCAAGTTTTTCATATTCCATCTAAGTTATTTCCCAGAAAATTTGAATGATGTGAATGAATAACAAGGAGAAGTATTTCACGAAGACTTCAAAGAATTGTGGAGGAGGTATTAGAGACGATGGTGTGTTAACATGTAAGCAGATTATTGTTTTATGCTGCATAGAAAATCATTCCCAAAGCCGTCAAGCCGTTACAAGAGAAAAAGCTCTAAAAGGAGTTTCAATGTAAAGAAACACATTTAAATGTGTATGTGTAAATAATAGCCTATTATAATGCATTTTATTCATAAATAGTTTTGAATTTGTCATAGACTGTGGGATTTATTCCGATCTTCATCCTTATTTTGTGAGGGGAAAAAAAAAGAAAAGAAAAAACTACGTGATAGGAATAAAAGATAAATATTTCTTAATTTAGCGTATCAAAACACGAGTTACCCAACGCAGTGAAAAAAGAAAATTGAAAAGTACGATTTTGCAGACCTATGTAATCAAATATATAAGCAATATTACAAATTTTCAGTAAGATTTATTTTAACAGAATTTGTTAATTTAGAATAAAAAGAGCAGTAAAAAAATTTTTATTGACTTATCATTGCTTTTAAAATATGATTTATTGTTCGCAATCTGTGTAGCACTTATAATGATAGAAAAATAAGTTTTCATGGTATTGGAAATTCACATTGAATTTGAATTATTATGCGCAAATAATTATGTTTATGTTTCGAAAATAAATCATTACTATTACACAATTTATTTGATACCACGATAGTCAAATAAAATTCTGTATTAGTAAATATTTTTAACTTTTAATGACTGTTTTTATATGTATTTTTTAAAAAAGTAAAATGCCAATTTATAAATATTCCAACTCTACTCATAACAGCAATGAAATAATTTTTAAGATTAAATTCAAGAATATGACGAACAATATGCCAGCTTTCATAATTTAGCCTTTATGTAAGAATTCATAAATCGCGAACAAATTCATTATTACAAGTAGAAAATTTTTTAACAAAAAATATCGATTTGCTAACAGAAGGTAATTTAAATTATCACTCGTTGACAACTTTTACACAAATCTCTGATCAGAAGATTTGTGCTGATGTGAAAACGATTTCACTTACTGAATAATTAAAGATTTATCCATTGAAAAATCGAAAGTGTAGCACATTCTGCGTGAAACAGACCGTTACTTTAACGCTTTTAAGCCTTCTATGAGAACGTCTTAACACACGTGCAGCAAGTATTTTCGTGAGACTTCATACAATCAATAAGCAAAAGGGTTGCGGATGTATGCCTCCAGGTATTGAGAACGAAAGGTGTGACATTGTTTCTTTGAAATGGCGAAATATAATGCCCATGAATATTTATTAAAAAAGAAATATTCTTAATACCGGTTCAATAAAAAAGTTATTGGAGCAATTTGTCTTTTTGATTGACATAATTTAGAAAACTATTTCATAAATGTCTATTATCATTGCGTCATATATGTTCATTAATTACAACGTGTTCAAGAAATAATATTGTATGATATGCATATGAAATAGTAACTTAAAGTATATCAAATTATTTTAATTGTAGAATTTTCAAATTATTCGTAATTACACAAAATAATGTATTCGATGCCACAAATTAAAAGCAATATTTTCATAAAAATTAGAAAAAAAAAAAAAAAAAAAAATCAGATAATCATGAAATTTGATGATGTGTAGTATATAAAAATAACTTGGAATATGGAACGTATAACTTTTTTATTCAGAATATATTACATAGAATACATAAATTAATTTGCTTATGATGACAACAATCGAGGTTCAATACAATGTCCGCCATTAACTGCTGTTACCACACGGAAGCGTCACATATTATATTCATCGATTCATTGAATCACATGGAATGAAGTATTAGTATGTGCATTTACCTTTATAAGATCACATAGAGATTGCTTAAGATAACTGTAAATAATATTTCAAAAATATTTTGATAAAAAAAAAAATTATAAGATAAAAAAAAATTTATATACCATGTTTTTAAATAGCTTAAACTTCTTTTTAAAACGCATTAAAAAGCTCCAATAGACATGTAATGGATTTGGCGCCAAATTTGACAACTTTTTGCCCTTGGCGACTTTTTTGGCGATTTTTGGCAAGAAAATTCTCATTATCGACATTCCAAAGATGGACCTTCTAATGTGATTGGTTAAAGAGTTACCGGAAATTTGAATTTAAAAAAAAAAGTTGGTTTTAAAAATAAAATATTAATCCTTTCCGAACAACATATATTTGCATCATGAACTACATTAGCACTTTATCATTGTGTAGAAAATCTTTAAAATGATAACGACGTCAATTTTTGCCAAATGCATAATTTAACTTTTAACAATTTTTTAACGCTCACGTTTAATTAAATGTATTTATTTTTAGGTCGAAAGAAAATGAACTCGTAAATTTTTTTTGGCAACAATTAAATTATAGTTAATACTTTAATGGCTATTTTTATTGCTATTAGGAGCTTATCATTTTCACATTTTAATTAATTAAAAGAAAACTATTCGAAAATTCGAAAATCTGACTTCGAAGTATTGTGTTGTCACCGGGTTTTGAGCTACTGTGAAAGTTTCAAATATCTAGCTAGTCGGGAAGTTAGTTAAAAATCGATTACAAGATTTGTCCCTGACAAACACACAAGAATCGAAGTTAATAAAAACATGGTAAAAAATTGCCGTGATCTTTTCCAAAATTCTTCAAACTTACACGAGTTTATAGTAAATATTGTATTTTAGAACTTAATAAAGTGTGTCTTTGTTTAAATAAATAAATAAAAAATAAATTGCTATACGTTTAGAGGTTCATAGTACCACAAAAACAAACAAACAAACAAAAAAGACTCGTTATCTCTAAAGTTTAAAAAAATACGTTGAGGTACTTTAAGATATTAAACTTATCTCCTAAACGCAAATTTTAGAAATAAAAAAATGAAGAAGAATCAGCCCGAAAGAGAATCATTTAACTACTCATACAGGAAGCAATTTCCATTACCTTTTCTTATTATTTTTGGTTCGAATCTTTAAAATTGATTTTTTTGTTATTTTACATGTTTTGAGGCAAGATAAATCCTAAACGCAGGTTTTTAACAGTCTGTATCTTTGTCCGTTTATTTGTCTGTCGGTGCGTTCTTCTTATTGCCTGTGTGTGAGACAATAAGTATAACTCAAGAACAAATTCAAGCAGGAATTTGTTCGGCATTTTAAAATTTTTATTATAGGAGGGTTCTACTTAAACTGTTTGTTGAATTTAGACAAATATGCCGTGTGCAGGCACATTCAAAATTATTCAAATACATTGTATCTAAAGCAGAAAATTCTCATCTGTAAAATTTTACATTTTCAGAGTGCACGAAAAAATAAATAAACTTATACATACATATATATATATATATATATATATATTATTTTTAATCTCAAAAGCATATATATTATTGAATATAATATGAAATTATTATTTATTCGATTACAGGGCTAGAATATAAAAAAAAAAAAAAAAAAAAAAAAATCAAATTTATTAGTACTCTATAAATCCCACGAAATATATTTCAAGTTGATTAATTGAGATTAATTGAGTTGGGCTCTCTCTCTCTCTCTCTCTCTCTCTCTCTCTGTGTGTGTGTGTGTGTCTGTTTTCAGCATATCTCAAAAACAAATAATAGCAGAAAGTCGAAACTTAATTTTTTAAATGTGTATCATATAGTGATGCTACACAAATTTTTTCGTTGATATGAAGCAAAAGTTTCGCCGGACATCCAAGAGAATTCAAATGCATTACGTCTATGAGGAAAGTTGCAGGTAAGTAGAGCTTAACATCTACAGACTGCACTAAATCAAATGATACGAATATATATTTTTATATGCGTAAAAACATGCTTCATGTAGAATATGGTATGGAAATCCATCACTGTTCGTTTACAGGGCTACACAAAAGAACTCGATTATAGTGCGACAATGCTTGAAAATTGATAAAAGTGTATTTCAGGTTCTGCCTTGTGTTATTAATATAAAATTATATTTATGTTTCCTATGTGGTGTGTAGATAACCTTCAGAAGATATATAGGGCTGCTAATAATTAATCCACAAGAGTCTTTTTTATTGCTAGTGAAAGTGCTTTTCTACAATATTTTACCATGTCCAGCAAGGCTGCTCAGGAATTGAAATTAATTCCTAATAGCCTTATGGTAAATAATGTATTTTTCAAAACTAAATAGTCATCACTTGGTTTTTGTATATTTATATTTTTTGAGGCTTCCCGAATACCGAAGTCAAATTTTTAACGTGTGATCCTTGTCTGTGTCTCTTAGAGTAAATTAAAAACAAATAATTTAAGGCGATCTAAATGTTGTATTTGGAAGTTATAATACGTTTGTTATTAGGAAAGTTTCATCCAGATAGATAAGTTTCAAAGAATATTCCGTATGAAAGTTGTCTGGATAATTTTAAATGAACTTTTGAATTTAATAACAAATTTGAATTCTATGTAAATATACGTACAATAATGAGACGAGGGGTTGAAGGATTTTGTAGCCCCTTCTGTCACACTGAATTAATTATTAAATAAAGCTGTTCCGAAGCCTAAATTTGATCTGTTTTAACACAATTTTACATAACAGTACTCTTTATCTTACCCCTTAATCTTCAATCTGTATTTATAGTATTACATTTCAGGGTAAGAGAAAGTCGTGTGAGTGACACACCAGATTTTTTTTTTTCCGAATAAAAATAAAACATTCACACCGCATCATCTGTGAACTCAGGAAAAATGGTGCTAATCATTATAATAACAATAAAAATAAAAATAATACAAACTAAATTGTGTGGCATGAAACCTAGCATCATTTGTGCAAATGTTATTTTAAACATTACTATTATTATTTTTTTCATCATTTATATGTTTACATAGATGTTGATAAACTGAATTTCATTTTACCTTTGTACAATTAGCGATAACTCAATTTCTTTTTTTTTACAGTTTTTTTTTTACGATTAACATAAATTTAAAACCACAAAAATTTTAAATATTTTTTTCGAATTTTTGATTTTTTAAATGGTGTTCTTATATCTGTAATACACACCCCACACTTTTTTTTGTTACTGTGAAATATATATATACATATTTTTAAATATCATCTATTAAAAATTGAGCATTTCGCTTGTGCTTATCCATTAGTAGAATAATTATACAGTTGAATGTACCATAATAATAATAGTAAATATTTTGAACAAAGAAAAAAACGCCTAATGTGTTACTTTTCCTTTTATTGTCAAGAAAATTTCTTCATTCTGTATAAAAGTGATAGTAAGAAAGGATATTTCATACAAAAATTCTAGATTTATTTATATTTTCTATTATATTTTAGTAGAAATCTTTACATTCGTGTTATCGATAATGCAAAATTATACAATTATGTAAATAATATTGTAAAAATTAGTTCAATAAGTTATTTAAAAGGAAGTTCAACATCAATCCAACTGCAACAAATATGTTTAAAAATTCGGTGATAAATTTTATCATTTTAGTATTAAGAACTATTAAATTGGTGAAATTTAGAATTTTTTTTTTAAATATATTGCTTACAGATAAAATAGCCTTAATACATTTTATTAATATTACACAATCAACAGATTGGGAAGAAATCATACATATTGAAAATTCATTTTTTCCAATTGAGTGAAAATAATGCCTGGACCGGGAGTCGAACCCCAGATCTTTGACTTACAAGGTAGGCTCTTCCAATTGGGCTATTCAAGCCGACAACCGGTCGGCATTACTCACTCAGACGACCTTTAGGCAGAACAACTGGTCTATCATGTAGATAGCTCGACAGAACAAGCCGCAAGTAATGGAAACACCATTAAACAATGGGATTAATGAATACATTTTATTAATATCACACAATCAACAGATTGGGAAGAAAATCATACATATTGAAAATATATTTTTCCAACTGAGAGAAAATAATGCCTGGACCGGGAGTCGAACCCCGGATCTTTGACTTACAAGGTCAGTGCTTTTCCAATTGAGCTATCCAGACCGACAACCGGTCGGCATTACTCACTCAGACAACTTTTACGCAGAACAACTGGTCTGTCATGTAGATAGCTCGACAGAATAAGCCGCAGGTAATGGAAACACCATTAAACAATGCGATTAATAAATACATTTTATTAATATCACACAATCAACAGACTGCTTACAAATCAGTTGAAGATACATGAATAGTTTAAAAATTTTATACAGAATTTTGATATTGAAAAAACCTTAAGTGAAACAGAATGAATGCGTCTAAATATGAGGCCTTCATTTCACATTGACTACATATTAAAGTAAAAAATAGAGACAATTTAAATCACTTATTTATACGTTCACACTTTGAGTCAAAAGAGATTTGCCGTTAAAAAAAAAAAAAAAAAAAAAAAAAAAAGAAAGAAAGAAAGAGAGTGAGAGAGAGAGAGAGTGTGTGTGTGTGTGTGGGAGTGTGTGAGAGAGAGAGAAAATAGAGCTCTTACAATAAGCTTCCAATTTGTTATATTTTCTTTGCGTAGCTGAAAATGTCTTTCTTTTTACATAGCAAGGTCTTTAATAACAAAGGATAAAAATTTAATGGTAGAAAAATGAAGAACGCATTCTAAAAATTTATATTGCACCTGTAATTTCCCATCGTTGTTTGATAAATAAATAAAGAAAGAAAAAATGGTTATATTCCAAATGAAGTAATGCTTCGAAGTTCCTAAATATATGGCTAAATCTGACCACGAGAGCGACTAATTTAGATTAAAATGAATGCTTAGTAGAATTTTCTAAAATATTCCTCATCAAATTCAATTGTTCAGGATATCTATTACAGATCTTATCACTCCAGTTGATCAGTTAAATTTAGAAATATATGAATTTAAATAATAGTTATGAAGACACCTATTCATTTTAGGCGTGAAATGAATAAATTTTGTATTGCTTTATTGTAAAATATTCCGTATGTTCTCGCATGCTTTGCTATATTTATTCGTAATTAATTATATTAATAATGATAACAAAAACACAGGCCTGCAAAATTTGAGTCATGAATAATTCATGCAATGTAATGACTGATTTTTATATTATTTGGTGCACTGATTTCAAACATGCTATCCATTTTTCTCAATCACGTAAGGAGTTTTCACAAAATAGGCTTAAATATATGAACAAGACAGCCTATTGAACATATTCCGCGGAATAAAGTCTTTTCAAAATGTTTTTAATTTTTTTTTTATTAATTATTACATAAAGCAATTGGAAATGATTTGCTAAATATGTATTCATTTTGTATTAATTGGAAAATTTATTAATTAGAACAGTTAAGGCAACACATAAGTAAGATTCCCTCTTTCTTTTTTCCCATGTTATCCAATGGGATTTTTGTTACTTCGTTGCGTAAGAATATCTCATTCAACAAAGAAATTTTTTGAATTTGAATATTACTTTTAGAATGTGTCGTCTTTTAGCTTAGTGAGCAGTTTTCTAAAAATAAATAAATAAATAAATAAATAAAAAGTAAATAAATAAATAAATTTACATATTTTGTTTTGAGATCCAAACTTAGAGTCCTAAATTTACTTAACGAAATAAAATATTTAAGTTATTATTATTATTATTTTTTTTTTCAAAAAACTTCTCACTGAGCTAAAAGGTGACATAATCAAAGTGTAATATTCGAAAAAAACTTCATTTTTGAATGAGATATCCTTATCAAACAATCCCGTAGTATAACAGGGGAAGAGAGAAAGGGAGCTTTCTGCAATACATTCTGAATTCATGAAACGTTAATGCTTTTTTTTTCCTTTTGCCCTCGTAGTTCTTTTTTGCATTTCGTATGAGGCAGTATGAGGTATTTCTCTATGTAGCATCTAGCAGTAGTCCGCCATCATATTGACGTTCCATGCATCTTGGTTTCTGCACTCCATCTCTTTTTAACTTTCAATTTTTTGAAAAATTGGTACGTCATGAAATTTTTGGACTCTTTATCCTGAAATCAGCGTCCAAAAACCTATCAATATCAGATACTGGTTTGTAAACATTTTTTTTTTTTTTTTGGTTGCAGGATTGTGTAATTTACGAGCTAAAAATTTTTTTTTTTTTTTTTCAGTCTATATTATTTGGTAGTTTTAATCTAGTCGTGTTGCATAAAAATAATGAAATTGGAATTATTAACAATTGTTCGATTTTATCTTATATTTTACATATTTATCTCCATTTGTTTTTTTCTTTAAACAAAACTTTATTGATGCGCTATTACTGTTATTTATAGGAATTTTATTTCTATTATCATAATAAAAATTGTTGTAACCTATAACAGATAAATTACTTTATTAAGTATAAATTGTAGATAATAATAATAATAATAAAAGACTCAAAAGGGACTACGGTTTATTAGTTTAAAATAAAAGATTTTGGTATTTAATATTACAATAAAAAATGCATAATACCATTAAAAAGAAATTTGAAGTATTTATTAATAAACATATACAATGCATAAAACAATACACAAATATGATTTGTTTTACTTCAAATATTTTGACAAATAAACGTTTCGCCTCTCCGATGACCAATCTGAAATTTTTATGAATTAAAACATTATTGTCAGAAATTTTCAATCGTGTTAAATATTTCGCGCACAAATCCACTTTCTCAGAACCTACTGTTTATTGTTCATACATTATTTAATTGCTCTCTTATTCTGTTATTCATAAAAAAGTAAATAAATAAATGAATAAATTGCCAAAGTCTAAGATAGACATATGAACACTGTTAACGTGAACACTGTTAACGTGAATTACTTTTAACATGACCTGCTTCCACAGTCACAGTCAGAATGAAGATTAGTTTAGTTATATGAAAATTAGTTACTAATAGCATGAACTACTGATAACACGAAAATTTTTTTATCACCCTTGAGATTCACTTCAACGAGGTTCGACTGTGTTAATAAATTTTTAAGTTCTAATATATATTATACAAAAACAAATATTCAATTTTAATTTTCAAATTAAATGTATTTATAATTGAATTTTCAACTAATGGATTAATGTGTAAGATCTGCGCATAATTAATTAAAGTGTATTACAAAGTTTAATTAATTAAACAAAATATACTAACTTTATTAAAAATATTTAATTTAAAAATTCAGCAACGAATGTCATAAGAAGCTAAAACGACATATCTGGCATATTCCTTTCATTCTCTTTCAAACGTTTTATATCCTATTTCGTAAGATTAATCGTGAAAAGTATAGCGGATTGTTTCTAAAAAAATATATTATTTAAAAATAAGTTACGAATAATACCAAGGTTACGTAACATATTTTGTTCATTAATTGTTTAATACAGTTAACCTTTTCAAATTATCGGTTCTGATTTATTAAAGCAAAGTTTTCCGTTTCCTTATAACCTTAATCCTTAAAAACAAAATGGTCTATTTACCATGACATTCGAATCAAATGTGTGTTTCTAAGGTGTTTTATTTTTCTATTTCATAATTTTTTTAATTTAGTGAAAGTATTTTGAGAGAAAAGTGATTTATCAGATATTAAATATCCGTTAGAAACTTTATTATATTCTCTTATCTTATATATATGGAACAAAAAGCATTGTTTTTGGATCAATTTTTCAAAATTGAGTTTTTGTTATATTTACACGTTTTTGAGGTTCTCTGAATCTGAAAATAATATTTCTAGCAGTTGGTCTCTGTCTGTATGTGTCTGTATACGTACCTATTATCAGTATATTTTAAGAATAAATATCTATAGCAAGTCCAAACTCGATATTCTAAATCTGTATCATATTTAATTAGTTATGCATATGCAATGCAATACTAAACTTTTTATCAAGATCAAAGAAATGAACTGTATACAGGTACATCGAAAATAATTCAAATATATGGGCGACTGAGAGGAAAATTTCTGATATGTACAATGTAACATTTATAGACTGCTATAAACAAAATGGAATTAACTTTTTTTTTTTTTACCTGCATGAAAGCTTGTTTTATGTAGTTTATATACTATGGAACTCATTCATCGTTCGTTTACAGGGCAACCCAAAGTACTTGAATATATTAGCGCTAAACATTTTGTGGTAGATATTTTCCATATAATACTAAATTTAAGTACACAATGTGATGAGCTTATAGTTTATAGACAATATATATGTTCTAAGATTCTAAGATTCTAAGGCAGAAGGTGGCCGCTCACCACTATGCAGCGGTTTTTAGCGATTTTAACCTTTAGAGAGGGGCTCCGACGGCACTGTGGTGATTCAAAAGAGCCCGTGTCTAAAGGTTAAACCTCCTCCGTTGTTTATCGCATAAACAGGAAAAAAAAAAAGGTTACAGAGGTCGCCAAAGCGGAGCTTTCACACGACAGAGGGCGACAAGGTAACAAGAATACAAAAAGAAGACGGAGCCTTGCTCCCTCGCATGGAAAAGCTTGTGATGAAAAATTATATGGACCTCCAAGAGAAAAGTTGGTAACTGCCCTGGAAGATTGAAAAATTAGTTGGTCAAACTGGAAAGATGCATTAAGAAGTTATAGATTCTGGTTAGTTTCTGACGTAGGGGAAGCCGGGTAACGATATTAAAAAGCCAGTCGTTAGGTTTATTAGGTGGGTTAAGGATACGCCAATCATGAGTTAGTGGGCATGAGAAAAAGTAATGATTTGCATTACCCTCAGCGCCGCACTCACATTGTGGAGTGCGCGAGCAATGAAATTTGTAAAGATGTGATTTGAACGGGCCATGGCCCGTTAAGAAGGCTGTTATGGCTGGGGAAAGGTCAAAGTTATAATTTGACACTTTTGGGAGGAGGTTAAAAGTAAATCTACCTTTAGGAGATGTATCCCAGTATAGCTGCCATTCTTTCTTTAGTCGTGTTTTAAGATATCTTTTGATGTAAGAGGGGGGGAGGGCCAGAACGAAATCCGCTGCTTCCTTTTTAGTGGCAGTTTTTGCTAAGAGATCTGCCTTTTCATTGCCCGCGACGGCCCTGTGAGCGGAGACATGAGCTAAAGAAAAAGTGTCGGGCTTAGACAGGAGATCTAATTTGATTTTCTGAATAATAGGATGGTTACTCCTGTGGCGAGCCAGAGCCTGAAGACCTGAGAGACTGTCACTGTAGATATAAATTTTCGAATTGGTAAAATAGGAAATTGACCAAGAAATTGCTTGGCTGATAGAGAAAATCTCAGCCTGGAAAACTGTGTTACAGTCCCCAAGCCTAGAGGACCACTGATGAACCAAGACCCCGTCAACAAAGGCGCAAAATGCGGCACCCACACCATGGTCTGTCTTAGATCCATCTGTATATATCGCCACAGGGGCTGTAGGAGAGAAAGAGTTAATGTTAGTATTAATTAATGCATGCGTAAAGTCCTCTGCTGGGTGTATGAACCAGCTGCCCATTTTGAGTTGAATTTCTTCATCTGGAAATAGGATTTTCTGTAAGTCTTTGTTTCTTAGTTGTAGTACGTTTATTCTGTTGTATTCGTAATTCAGAGTGAGGTGTAAAGGAGGAACACCGGTGATGACGTGGAGGGCATCACGCAAAATTAAGCTAAAAGCTCTTTTCTGTTGAATTTAATTGATAGAAGAGCTTTGCTACATTGTACTATGTCAATGAACACTGCCCAGGAAGGGAAACTATTTTTTTCATAGACATACTGTAACAAAGTACTTTTTGGAATTCTATTTTCAACTCCCCCTTTTTTATATATAATATCGCGTTTCGAGGTGCTCTGCTTTTATTGATTTTCAGCGGTTTTGATCTTATGTATACTGTTATCATTATAACTTAAAAACGAAGTGCAGGGAATTCAAATTTGGTATTTGAAAGTTCGTATTTGGTTGCCACGTGGAACATTTGATCAAGATTAGCAAGTTTGAAAAAAAATTAATGACAGCGTTTGATATATATATATATATATACATATTACATATATATATTCTTAATTATACATATATATTTCTTAAAGAAATGTAGGCACTATAGTTAAACGGGGGGTTGAGGGGAGCGGCAGCACCCCCTCCCCCTTACACAGGATATGTCAAATAAAACTGTTACTTAACTTATGTTATATTATTTTAAAATTAGATAGGAATTTATTATCTTACCTTATTGATCTTACGACTTAATCTTCGATCTATCTTTATAATATTGAAATGTAGGGTAAGAGAAAGTCATATGAATCGCACAGCAGATTAACTTTAGCAGTAATTATGTAATTTCAAAAACTTTAACATTTTTAATGTATTTTTTAATATTTATTATTATTTTTTTTTAAAGTTATCTTTCGAATATTAATCTGCAAAGATGCTCGTTAAATGACAAACCAAACCAAATAAAATAAATTTTTCACTGTGGGATCTAAGCATAACTGTCCTGTCGGTAAATTCTTCTTGCTCTTTTTTTTTAAACCCATTTTGAAAGGAAATATTAAAACATTCTAATTCATTAGTTTAAAATCTTTGGCGTTATGTTCACGAAACTAATAAATCCAGATTTTAGATATTTGACATTTTTATATATTACTACTAGGTTAACTATTATTACTTACAAACTTTGAATAAACACCATAAAATGCAATAAACTCGCAACAATTGTTTCGGGTCGAAAAAACACACGACCCTTCATCAGGCGAACAAAGTAAGCACGAGTGCTGCAGTCAAAGCGGCAGTGCGTTGCCGCTTTGACTGCAGCACTCGTGCTTACTTTGTTCGCCTGATGAAGGGTCGTGTGTTTTTTCGACCCGAAACAATTGTTGCGAGTTTATTGCATTTTATGGTGTTTATTCAAAGTTTGTAAGTAATAATTTTTACAACGCCAGTTTTGTGATGCTTCTTTATTAAATACTAGGTTAACTGTTTCTTCCAAATTAAAGTTTAATTACCTAAAAAAAAAAAAAAAAACTCGTTATTTTTAAAACTTTAAATAATTTTACATTATTTACTACTTGTAATTACACATATCTTCAACCATGAATTTTCTCATAAATTTAACAACTAAACAAAAGATAAAAAGAAGCCTATTTTCATACAGTCAGACTTCTGTCTGTAAATCGCTCAGAATTAAAAGGAAAAAGAAAAGAAAGAGAGCGAGTTGTGTTTCAGAAATCAAGAAAACCAAAAATATCTTCAGAGTATTCTCTCTCTCTACTTCTCTCTGTTAGTCTGCATACGTGTATCTGTAACTTTTTCTTTTACTATCTTTCTTTCTTTTTTTTTTCCCTTGTCCAAGCGCCGATTGAAAATGGCTAGATTGATTTGGATAACACTTGGTAGATATCTAGGCTTGTACCCAACTTAAATATATCTATCGTCTATTTCAAAACACTGTTTATTTACGAGTTAAAGAAAAAAAAAAGTGGGCAAAAAGACTTGCATGTTCTTACACAGTACATGTTATCTTACTTCTTCATCTAAAAATTGCCTTTATATTATTCAAATGCAGGTTAAGAGAGAGTCGCGTAGATTTTTTTACTTTATGTAATATAGTGTTGAGTATCCAATTCACAGGACAACATTTTCACTCTCTCTGATCTATATATAATACCGAAAGTATTCTTTTAGAGTCGAATTTTCGAGACTGAGTTTTTTCATATATTTATAGGTTTTGAAGTGTACTGAATCCCATATTCAGCGTTTCATCGGTTGATCAGTGTGTATGAGTTTTATCAGCATAACTCAAGAATAAATATAAGGAGAAAGACCAAATATTTTACAAAGTCCAGGAAAACTACTTAAGAATGGTAATTGCTTTCTCATATCCATAGGGTAGATATATAGTATTGTTTGATGTCCAATTTTATACATTGATTTTTTGCTGGAAATACGCGTTTTAAAGTCCTTTAAATACGAAAATAGAGTTTTAAGAGGTTGTTATATGTGTATATCTTTTATGAGCATGACTTATAAAGAAATATTTCATGAAATTTAAATTTGGTATTTTGAAGATCAGTTTGGTGAGTTTGTTTTAAATGTTTGCTCGAGATTGGTAAGCTTCAAAGACGGTGTGTGTGAAAGTTTTCTAGGTAATTTGGAATAGTAGTTCCTCTCCCTGTGAAACATATGTCCATTTCAAACACTATTTCTAAAACTATTTTGAACTGTTTTTAAGTTTTACACATTTACAGTATTTTTTACCTTACCCCTTAATTCTTAATACGTCTTTAAATTTTAAAAATTCGGCGTATGAGAAAGTCGTGTTAGTGTCATAATAATTTATTTTTCATACGGTATTACTTATAATTCATCAATAGGTTTCCAGTAAACCACAATTCTTTACTTTTAAATAATTTTCGTTTCCATAAATTAATTTTTGTGGCATTATTCTTGACACAAATAATTAAACCCCACACCAAAAAAAAGAAAAAAAATATTTATAACATTTGTCAAAATACCAGTGTGGTTCTTATATGAGATTCAAAAAGATTTCGTTATCATTATGTATGCAGGTCTGTACTATGCTAGTGCTCATAATGAATCATCCGATTGACTTCAAATTTGGTACAAATATTTATGAATTACACGATAGAATATATACGAATATAACGTATTCGTGGCTCGTGTACAGCGACACAATAAAACATTTTGTGTCATAGCTATGTATGGACGTTATTTCTTTTAAATGCAACTTAATATAGTTACTCTCTTTATAATTTTAAGATGCTTAAAATAATAGTTTTTGTAGAAAATTTCGTACAAAGAAATAGTAATTTAGTTACAGGATAACACCATAAAAATTCGATACGTTGTGTATTATGTGTTTTAACTATTCGTCGTCTATTTTTGGTAGCGTTATACGCGTATTGAATTAGTGACTACTGGAAAGGGGTGATGGGATGTTACAACAATGTTTTTTCTTTTATATAAACGTCTTTACTGTCGCCTGTCACTTTAAAAAATAACTTGCAATACAAATGAAGCGTAAAACCTCCCCAGATCCACTCATCGCAAATTTTTTTAATTTGCGATGTAGAACTTTATTATTATTATTATTATTATTATTATTTAATAAGTTAATTTACAAAATTTTAAAATTTGAGTATGAACAGATATTTAAAAATTAAATACTCATAAACGATATTTATAATTATATATATAATTTATAAAATAGATATTTATAAATAATGTTCTGATTATAGTAACTTCATTAGGGTCACAGGCCAGTTTGTTTCATTTTGTAATTTTGCTTATTACAGAATATAAGCTTTATAATATTAATTTGCAAACAACAATTTAGACAGAGTTTTGCCAGTTTTGGAGAATTTTCAAAATATTTTTATGAATTTGGCATTAAATTAAAATGTGTCAGCAAGAAAATTTTAATAATTTTGTTTCTGCACGCCCTTCCGTCCCATTCACCTAAAAAAGTCTCTCTATTCTAATAACTTACTTTCAGCATGAGCCAAAACTTGAATGTTTTTTCCTTATTTTTATTTCCTTCTGTTATATTATCTTAGTTATATATCTGATATACTATCCCTATCTGATATACTATCTGTATAGGTTTTCTGTTCGCTATATTCGAGAAAGAAAGTATTGAATTCGCAAAAATATTCAACTTTTGTGTTTCGATTGATTTAGTGAACACGGTTTAATAATGAAAATATCTGTCTTCCTGTCCGAGCATTTGCGACAAAAATGGTTTGCTGCTCTATATCAAGGACAAATGCTCAGAACGTCATAAAAAATTATAGATATTTGCACCTTGACATAAATTATTGTCTGTTATGTTTTGGTGTATGTCGCCTAATAGGTATCGTTGATACACTGCGATTTCCGAAATTTATGGAAATGCTAAATGTTAGTTTCTACTGTATGTTATGCAAGAAATTAAATATGTAGAAGAGCCATCAGGAAAAATTGTGCTGATTAAATTTGAGTGCATATCAGCCGGAAGGTGAAAACATATTATTATATTCCAATTTTCCCTGAGTACGAGAAGTCTATCTTTCAGCTTCTATTGCGTATAAATACATAAAACTTGATATTTAAGACAATTATTACGAAAAAGAGTACTAACTCAATTTAGAAGGACATCGGCAGCACGTGGAACTGCTATGACGCACCTTCTGCGATTTTCCATGACTACTTGATCTGAACAAAAAGTTTAGAGTACTATAGGATACTGTACAGATATAGAATACCGAGTTTGGGATTTCTGCTACTGTTTGTTCCGGAGATATGCGGATTAAACACACGCACTCAGACAGACAGACACGCACACACAGATTAACTGCTAAAAACATGATTTTCGGATTCAGGGATTTCGGATTACACCTCAAAGTGTGTAAATACAACAAAAACTCAATTTCGAAAATTTTACCCAAAGCAATATTTTTTCTATTACATACACAGATATACCAACATTTTAATTTATTATGCGCCATTTTCAGCCCCGCCCTTATTTCATACCACTTTTTTCTTAAGAGTAATTTTTTCTTATTTTATCATAGTTATATATTGGAAAAATATATTCTATAAATAAAGTGGAGCGAATTAAAGGCGGGGATAGAAATACTCCCTAATAAAATAAAATGTTGGCAATAATGTATATATGGATAAGAGAAAGTAAAAATTTTGAATAATGTTTGGTTCGTTACGAAACAATAAACGTTAGAAGTTTAAAAAATTTCAAATTTTGGAAAAACGTTTTTGCATATAGCTGCAGACTGATCTGGAAATTTAACATTCAGATGTAGTGCTGGTTAGTGATAAATTCAAATTCATCTTTCATTATCCACATTTTTTTTTTTTTAAGGAAAAGCGGTTTTTAAAAACTATTTCAAAACACACACACACATACTCACACACACAAAGAAAAAAAAATATTTAAGGAAACAGCAATTTTTTTTTTTTTTTTTTTTTTTTTTTTCATTTTCATCAAACGGAAATTACAAAAAGCCAACATTTTTTAACACAGTATAACTAGCAAGATTGCGTCAATAGACGTGTTTGATTAGTGCATTATCACTAGTGCGTCGAATGACGATAAATAAACCCAAACAAAAAAAACCTAGTATAAACAGATTAATTCTGTCTCCTTAAAATCTAAAGAACATGGATAAAACTTATCGGATGGAGATAGAATAAAAAAGAAAATTCACTTGAACCTCAATTTCACTAAATTATCTCTTCAACATACAGGGTGATCCAAAAGTCACAGAAAAAAAAAAATGTATGTATATGTTATTAAAAAATACTGACTGTAGCTCTATGCGGTTTTCGTTGAAATGTACACATAAGCAGGGGATTTTTCTTTAAATATACAAGAAAAATTTCAGTTATATTTTTCCCAACATATTGCACTGTGTAACCAGTAGCCTGTCACACTTCCCAAGCAGCACCGAAACGTTCTCTGAACGTTCAAAAATAGTTCTGCAGACACGTTCTAAGAACGTTCCCTTTGAACGTGTTATAGACGTCTATTTGTCCATCTTGAAGACGTACAATAGTACGGTTCAGGGAACGTTCAATGAACGTGTAGCTATCACCATCGGTGTTATAGAAGCGTCCAGAGAACGTTCTATGTATACGGTCTCAGAACGTTCTAAACGTTTTTAGAACGTTTTCAAAACGTTATACACATTTTCAGAACGTTCTAGAAAACGTACTGTAAACGTTCTAAAATAGTGTAGAAACGTTCTGAAAACGTTCTATACACACGTTCTCACAACGTTATGTAAACAATTTTTGAACGTTCTTTGAACGTGCTAAAAATGTATTTTATGTATAATAAAATGGAAGAACTCGCAACAATTGTTTCGGGTCGAAAGAAGACACGAACCTTCGTCAGACGAACATACTAGGCACGAGTGCTGCAAATACAAGAGCTACGTTGCAGATTTTTTGCAGCACTCGTGCCTACTTTGTTCGGTTGATGAAGGGTTGTGTCTTTTCTCGACCCGGAACAATTGCTTCGAGTTCTTGAATTTTATAGTGTCTGTTATTTACTTATTTTTTCTTTTCTTTTTTTTTCCTTTCTTTTTTATCTTTTCTTTTCTTTTTTTCTTTTTGTGTAGTTTTTCTTTTATCTTTTTATTATATTTTTTTTTTTCATATATAATTGTCTTAGTATAATAAAATTTTACATAGATGCATTGAAATATGGTATAACAAAAGATCAAGTATTTTGAATATTCTAGATAAATATTTGAATTCAAAAACAAATAAAAAAATAAATTCAAGTTCTGGAATATTTTGAAAAATTTTAAGATAATATGCCCCCTGGAAATTAATTATTATTCCCTACTAGAATTTGCATCATTATAATTTAACAATGGAATATAACCATATTTGGAAATTAATTTTAATAAGTTAACGGCCCTCTTCACTTACCGTCGCCGGTAAGTGAAGAGGGCCAATAATTAACTAAATTTATTCTGTAAACAAATAAATAAATAAAAAGAAAATAAATAAACTTCAAAATTTAAAATATTCAGCAATATTAAGATTCACCTTAGTAACTATTTCTTTTTTAATACTTCTCCCTGCTTTTACATTTCTACAGTGTAATGTAAAATGTAATGTCAAATCATGCATGATCAAATCCTTTATATATTTCTTTAACGTGGATCAGTTGCAATTAATTTTTGCAGAAACGATATAGTAGTGCAATTATTGAAATACGCAAGCATAAAAAATAATATTTAAAAATGAACAATATTTAAGCATGCGGACTCAACTCAATGAACTAGTAAGAAAAAATTACGAAATTTGACTGCTTACATTATTTTATGGAAAACTGTATTTTTAAAAATTGCTTCTTCAATCTTTATAAGCATCATTTTAAGCATAGAAATACTTTAAAGATTATACAGAATATGAATAATTGTCATAAATTGACTAAAAATCATAAACATAAAAATATAATCAAAATAAGAATTATTATTATTATTATTATTTTTAACAAAATATTATACCAAAATAAATAAAAAGTCATTACCAACATCGTGACAAAAATTTAAAAGGAATCATGAAAATCCTATACTATAACTGTACTGCCTGCGAAAATATGAAACTGGCTCTTCAACAATGAATTTTATTTTGAAACCTTTCTTTGAATGATCTTAGTCTCACTATTGCACTTATTAATTTGGTACTAATAATAATTTGGTTTCTTGTAAATTAAAATTTTAATCAGATGGGGAATTCGATATAACATATATGAGTTTCATTTTAATAAACTAAATTTTTAAGACTTCAATGCATATGCAAAATTTTACAAAAGAGAAAAACTTATCTGTAAGAGCTCGTATCCAAATGCGAATAACTTAAGAAATGAATACAAAATCAAAATACACTGAGTAAGCAGGCAGAAGCTGTGGACTTTGGATTGCATACGAATACGAACTTCCGGTGTAACGGAACGGCAGATGGCCGTTTACTGGTGGGAAAAATTTCTGTTCATTAAGCAAAACACGATTTATTCAATAACACCCGTTTTTAATACAGAATTTTCATACTATTCAAAACTTAAACTTTTTAAAAATTGGTATATTGAAGCATTGATAAAACTTTCTTCTATATTTTCCTGCACAGGTGGATGCCGTAAATATTATTTGCTAAAATAATCTATCAAAATTATTTTCCATGGCAAAGGTATAAGATTTTCATCTCAAATAAGTATAACGCTAAATATCCAAAAAATAAATTTTATAGTATTCAAAATATATATCTTAAGAAATGTATTTTACATAATGGAAAATGTAAAAAATCCATAACTTTGTTTTCAATTATCACAGATTTAGGGTTCACCCTTTCGTTTTAAAAGCATAGACGACCTTTCCCACAAGAATATTGAAAATTTTAAAACAATAGCGAAAGCACTGTGCTGTACAAATCGCCCATACTTTTTTAAAATTAAATATTACTAATATAAATTTATATATATATATATATATATATATATATATACATATTTAATTTTCCATGGAAAAGTTAAAAACAATGCTCACTTATGTACATTTATACGAAATTTTGCCCTATTCTGCCATATTAAAAATTCTGAAAATAATGATATGACAGCGCCACCTATTGAACGATTTATTAACAAATATAATCGCCACCAGTTTAGGTCACAGTCCAAGTAAGCCAAGTTTGAATAAATTACGTTTAATAGTTCGTGAGATACAGCATCCATAAAATTTTAAAATTTATTAATTTAATCATATAAAATTAATCAACGCAGGTTCTTATAATTAATATTTTTATATATGAAATTTACATTCTTCACCAAAAGATGCTGAAATACAGATATCTGGAAAATCGTAGAAAGTAATAGCAGCACCATCCGTCGGTGGATATATACCGAAATTGAAGCAGCACATTTTGACATTATATATATATCTCATATACAAGTTTCGATAAATATTCGTATTATAGAAGATGAGGTATAGCCTTCCCTTAAGCTGAAACGAAACGTAGCAGTGTCACCTGTCATTTGATATGCACTCAAGTCAATCAGTAAAATTTACGTAATATCTATTTCACGTACCAATTTTAGAGCATTTATAAATCATAGAACATGAGCTATTGCGTTCCCTTGAATGGAATTAAATTGCAGCATACCAATGCCTCCACTTGTCAGATAAGCACGCAAACTGATTCAGCAAAGTTTTATATGATATTAATTTCACATACCAAGTGTAGTGTATTTATAATTATTTATATTACAAAAACTGAATTATTACCATTACGTTAACGGGATTAAATTGTAGGAGAGCAGCGCCCCCAGTTGATCAGTATACGCACATGTATTAACCCTACAAGGCTCAATTTTTTTTTAGTGCGCGACAAAAATATATAGGTTGTAATTAGTGATCAGAAGATAGGGAAAACTCATAAAAATATAAATAAAACCATATTTTACGGAAAAATCAACTTTTTATTTCAGTTCCACATACGGTACACTGAGCCTTAACTATGCTTTTTGGTATTAAACTAGTACAATTGAATTGTTTTGGAAATAGTTTCCTATTTGAATTTTTTTCAATTAGTGACTTATTATTTTAAACAAAATGAAATAACTATTATATAATTTACTTTTTTATGTATTGCAGCTAACAAACAAAATCATATAACTAATATAATAAATTTGTTATTTTTTTATTGATGAAAAGATCTAAAACAATTATTATATTTATTTAGGCAAAGTCCTACGCGACATTTGTCGCAAGATAAGAATGTTTTTCCTTTGCAACAAGGATATTCGCATCGTTGTCTTTTTTCACCCCAAACAGGAAAATGCTCAAACCCATCACGTCTGACATCACGAGGAGCTAGGATTGATGTATTTGTCTTCTGCCTTTTATTTTCAATTTCATCAGATAAACTTGGTCTACCTCTCTTTTTGTTTATCGATAGCCCAAACATGCATAAACTTTCACTACTTCAATTTGAAGTCCTTCTGTTTCATTGGGGTTCGCGTATGCTGCTGCTCCCAGACTGTTCTGTACAATAACCAGCAATTGATAAGAGTTAGATCAAGAAGATGATAAAATAGCCTCAAATACTATTTTCTGGTCCAAATTTTTATTTTATATTTCCCTAGGAACGAATCTAGGAGGTCCACACCACCCATATGCTGGTTATATGTTTTGATTATTTGGGGGCAATCCACTTGTATATACTTTTTCTGTTTCTTGCAGTATCTTCTTGCTGTTTCTATTGGCTCTTGACCCACAAAAGACGATGATAAAACGACTGGTTTGTTATCGTACCACATAACGGTGATAATATCTGTATTATCACAATTTGCTACCCATTGCACTAAATAACCTCTCTGAACCTTTTCCTTTTTCAGGTCTTTTATGGAAGGTATTTTGAGGTCTTTTCCTAGAGAGGGTCTTTTGAGGTCTTTCCCAGAAGGAATATTCAAGAAACCCTCAATATCTTCATCACATAATCTTCTTCGCGACATTATCTGCAATAAAATCAAAGTATTCATAAGGAAAGTTATCGTAAGTACGTATAAGTAAAAACGGACACTAAAGCTCAACGTACCGTATCTGGAACATACATAAAAATATGATTTACTAAAAGGTTATTGTTGTAATATAAAAAAACAACTTACCTCTGCAAAATATACACCTCGTTATAACACACAGTATTTTTTTCGAGTCAAATCTGTTCAAAAACTATTTTTTTTTTATTTTTGAATTCAGACAAATGACTAACGTATCACTTTCATTCAAATTTCAAACTGTGTGCACTATAACAAAAACACGAACGACATCTTTAGGTAAAGATTCGTATTACTACATTGCTAAATGTCAGTAGCTTCTATCAAGATGTCAAGAGATGTCGCTACTAATAATTTTATAGCTATAGGAACGATTAAAGTCGGTGTTCCACATATGGAACTGGGTGCCTTGTAGGGTTAAATCAGCGTAGTTTTATATAATATCTGTTTCACATATTAAGTTTGGTGCATTTGTGCACTCTAGAAGCTGAGATATAATCTCCCCATAAAAGGGGGAATTTACAGCATAGAAGCGACCCCTATCTGGTGATACACTACAAAGGCTAATGAGCACCAAAGCTGATATTTAGGTCAATACCTAATTAAATATTCCTGATATTTAGCAAATTAGTTTAACGTCTAACATAAAGTTTGGTTAAATTCCGTCCATTGGTTTGTGAGAATCAGAGTCCACAAAACTTTGATAACACACACACAAAAAGATAGACAGACTGGCATTTTCAAAGAATGGTTGAATTGTGTTCTGGACATCTCAAGAGTGTATAAACCTATAAAAAACCGGAGATAAAAAATTCCCAATTATCCAACACATTTTTCTTGGTATATACAAAATAAATAAATAAAATAAATTACTTTTTCATAACTTAATTTATTAACATTTTAAGAAGCAAATAATAATGAATATCTGCAAAAGTAATCTGGATTAATGTGTTTGACAGAATTCAACAATATAAAACTTAAATAAAATTATAAATAATTATGATGGTTATAACATGTAATTAAAGTTTAAAATTTTGTAATTTTTCCCCTAAAAATCATCTCTATTACATTTCAATAATTATTCTATACTGGCATGCCACCAAAATCTGAAACTGAAAATAAGGAAACAAAACTGAAAAAAAAAAAAAAGCATTTTGTCACATTTGTTATAATCACACTGTTACAGAACGTGTGACGACGGTGATACACTTGAACGTTTTTCATAGAACTAGAATTGTACGTTTTATAGATGGTACAAAGCAAGCCTTTTCAGAACGTTCTAAGTAATAATATTTTTGAACGTCTAATCAAACGTTCTCTTGACACGAAACACGGTGTTTGAACGACTGTAACCGTTATTAGACGTTCACAGAACGTTCTCGTGCTACTTGGGTTTAAACAGATTCACCTGATCAGATGACGTCATATTAGGGATACAGAAACTTTTTTTAGGAGAACTTCCCGTGCGTAACATCTGACGGTTATTCTAAGGAATTCTGACCATCACACTAAACATTTTCAGTCCTAGTTACGTTCTTGAATATACTGCATCACAGTAAAAAAAGTAATTTTACAATTATAGCGTATCCGATGAAGAAAATTTAAACTAATTTGTTAATAAATCTTTTGTTACCTAAAAAATTCCATGTCTTTCTGTGCATTTCAGTGAAAACTTAAAAGCGTTACAATCAATATTTTTTAAATAATAATTTTTTTATTTTTTTTTCTGTGACTTTTGGATCACCCGATGTATGATGTTATAACTGAAACTCAATTTAGCTCATTTTTCCCTAATCGTATTATTATCCAGCCAAAATTATGTAAAATTGTTATTAGTGAATAATAATAAATGCAATTTACAAATATGCCCTTTAAATTTTTAACTCTCTATAACACTAAGCTCCAATATATGACATTATAGGATTTAATATATGATAGTGTCATGCCTTTAACATTTTATCAGATTTATTTATTTCACACTTTTTGCTCACCATCGCAATAAACCATATCAGTTATAGCTTAAAACGTCAGCCAGCAGCTACGGACTCTCAAAGCTGGTGGACGGGATGTAACGGGTTTGAGTGCAAGTCTCGCTGGTCTACAGCCATTCGGAATTTTCAGTGATTTTCTCTTAAACTTGCGTGAATTCGGGCTATGATCCCTCAAAACGATCGTCATTAAGGGCAATTCAGTCAGTCCTAAGTCCCTAGCGCAGTCATTTCTCGTATATCAGAACACCACCATAGCAGCTCTTACATCACAAATGTCTTCACACTTTGCTAAGATTTGCCGCAAGCGACCAATTAATAAATCTTCCATAATCCTGTTAAATGCATCTCATATATATTTTATTACAGACAAAATTTATACTTTATTCAAACGAAACTTTTTTATTCTGATAACTTTTTAGTAATACCTACAGTCAGTAACAGAAGTGTCCGAACACTAGCAAAAGTTCCTATGTAAAAAAAGTAGAGTTAATACTGTTTTGTTATATAAATCCTTGTCGAATTACGTTCTTAGTCAGTCTAAGAGCGGGATTCGACAAGGATTTATTTAGCAAAACTGTACTAAGTGTAATTTTTTTACATAGGAATTTTTGCTAGTGTTCGGACACTTTTGTTACCGACTGTACGTTTACTAAAAATCAGATTTTTACAGTTGTTGAAATAAACAACAGTGGTGCTGTTGTTCTGATTAAGGCCAATGGACTACCGGAACCGGAGTGTCCTGGGACTGATTGTCGATTGTCTTAATGAGATCTTTTCAGGGGCCTATCGCATATTCATGCGAATTTTGGAGAAAACTACAGAAAATAAAAAAAATCTTACAAAGGAAACCTAAGTTCGAACCCTGTTCCTCGCATTCAAATAAATCACGCAAAAAAAAAAAAAAAAAGCAGGATTGAATGTCTACAATGTAGCTCAGTAGGACCAATCTGGTCACGCCATGTGTTAGTTACTGAAAAATAAAGGTCAATTTTAATTACAATAATTTTTAAATATAACTTTCCACATTTATAATTTTGTAACTGAAGGGATTGGTGCGAGGAAGTGCCGCGTCTAAGCCATATTTGTGAACTTTTTTGAAATATCGGTTTGAAAATTATAGCAAATACTCAAATCAAAATATTTAACTTTTTTTTTATATATTTTTTTTTTAATATATATATATATATATATATAAATATATATATATGATCATACATATTTAAGGAAAGTATTGTAATCATGTCAAAAATCCGACACTGAGATTTTGATGTTTTTATACTTATGGAAGTCCTATGAGTTCCTTTTTAGTTTCCCATCATACTATAGGTATGGGGAACTTAGGTAATCGTGAAAATTTTCGACCTCGGTTTTTTGACTTTTTTACACGTTTTCAGGTGTGAGGAATCCGAAAATGACAAAATTTGTATGGTGTCTGTCTGTAGGGTGTCTGTTAGTGTGTCAGTGTGTCAGTCCGTTAGTGTGTCAGTGTGTTAGTCCGTTAGTTTGTTAGTCTGTTAACACGTTACCTCACGAACAAATGATCGCAGAGGTCAAATCAGTTTTAAAATATTACTTTCCATACTGGCAAGAACCCTATTCTTTTGCAACATTCGAATTAAAAAACTTCGTAAGTTATGAGAAATTTAAGATTTTCTTAACATGGGAGAATAGGACAAAAATTCACTTAAACGTGCATTAAATGGAAACTTTTTACTGTAAAAATGTCAGACCAGTTTTAAAATATCAGGTTTGATGCCGGAATGAACATTAGTAACTATAAATGTGCAACTTTGAGCGTAGCACAACTCGGCTGGTGGGGCAATTTTGCTACGCTAAAAAAATAATAGGCCTATAAAGTTTTCTTTAATTTTAAATGAATTTATTGTTTACATTTTTAAAATAGTTCTGATTTCGTTGGAAATATATATATATATATATATATATATATATTTCCGCCAGAATTATATACATATATATATATATATATAAACTTATTATTCTATTACATTATGACATAAAAGCAAAAAACAGCATATTATATACAGTCATATAACTTTAGACTTTAGAGATCATCCTTCTTTTTTTCTTCCAAATAACTTCACAAATGCTGGTTAACAATTTTCGTTACATTTGAAAGCTGGTGGTCTGTCCAGAATTTAACCCTTTAAACCGTCATAAAAATAAATAAGTAAAATTTTGAAGAAGAATGTATTGTATTTAAGCTAGATGGCAGCACTAAATCAATCTATTGCACAAAGAATTTAATTAAGTATTTTAGTTTTAGCTTCGATAGATTTCGAATAGATGGCAGCATTAAGAGTAAAATAATAGGGACCCTATATAGAGCTTAAATAAAACAAATATAATCTTTTTAATAATAAAGTCCAAATTTCCCGAAAATAACGCTGAAAATTACGTCATTATTAAAACAATGTTTCGGAATAAAGAAAAGAAATTTTAACTATGGTTTGGTGTTTGGTTACCGCACGCGCATTTCACTTGAATAAAATAGTGATGGTGTTGGTGTTAGGTTAAATACATTTGGCTGAAAAATGAAAAAAGGTAATTTAACGGAAAAATTACATCACATTTGTAACGATGTATTGAGATAAAGAAAAATAAAATTTTATCCATATTTTCCATGATTTTGAAAATTTCGTTCTTTGATTCAAATAAAAAATTAAACGTACAAAAAATTCAACTACGTAACATGAAATTATTGATATAAATAAATAAATAGACATTTTTATTAATTTTTATTAAAAACACATTAAAAATACGTAAAATTAATTTTTATTTAAAATTTTTTTAAAATATTATCCTAAGCTTTTCGCTTTGATACTCCAAAGCTTCATCAGGGATTCTTATTACTGAATTAAATCAGTTTTTTAAATAATTTTCCTTTCATAGTGAACAGTTAAGTCTTTTAATAACGTGAACAGCAGCAAAGTCAATTCGACCAAGGAGCTAAAGAAAGTAAGAGAAGCTGGAACTATTGGAAAAATCACACGAGTCTCTTTTTTTAGGGATATTGTTTAAATAAATAGATCTTGCTTAAAAATATCATTGGGGATTAACTTGATGCTAAGACAAATTGTCTGCACAGGGGACTTGGGTCTATGGAAAAGGCTTTCCATGGGGGCCATTATAAAGTGTTCTAGCCTATATTCAAGCGAGATTCGGAGAAAACCACTAGAAACTTCGAATGGCTTGGTCAGTGAGCACGGCCTGGGAGTGAATCTGGCACTTCCCATCTACCAGCTTTGAGCGCAGAACCGCTCGACCACTGGTGGGGCCTGAAATTAAAGTATTACTATGTCATTTTTAATTTCTTTGACGCTTTTGGATTTTAAAACATATAAATATCATGATGTAAAAGATGAAACTTTTTTTTTTTTTTTTTTTTTTTAATATCATGTGAACTTATATTTAATAATTTGAACTGACAAAGAGGGATAGATTTGGAAATACATGTGAAAAAGTCGAGTGCTAGGCAGGCGCAAACCGACTAATTATTAAATGTTTTCAAACAACTCTACCCGCATTTATTAAAAGCTGAAAGAATATGAATTAATACAACAGAACATTTATGTAGTTTAATATTGTTTTCCCTATCTGCTAACATGGGAAATATGATATTATTATAATATAATATATAATGATTCATTACCTTATTTTAAAATAACTAGCATTTTATCACGTCTGACTAAATTAAACAACTTGAAATGCAGACATCTATTAAAAAAATAAAACATTTAAAATAAAAATTATCGGCAGTATTTAAACAAGATTCTTATAAGTATGCAGTGTGATATAAGTTTTAAGGTCAATTGGTCACACGAGGGTTTTAAGCCTTGGTGTAGGTTCCTTCGTTAAAGCCTTTCTAAAAGGTTATAACTTGTATTTTCACGAGTTTTGAAGTAAAACACGGAAAACTCTGAGCAGGTAGTCCGACAAACGTGGATTACACCGAATCTAGCTCTTTCCGTCTACCAGCTTGTGGAGCAGAAGATCTTGGCAACTAATAATGCTCGTATTAGTATACAACGATAACAATAGCATACAAGTTTATCTGTCGAAAACTTTATCCTCACAATAGCTACCATATCAACATTTTCCAAAAGTTAAGTGTTATGAAAATGCAAGATTTTCCTATCGCAGTCGTGGTATTAGTATAACCTGTTTCTATCTTTTTTTTTTTTTTTCCCGCATATAAAAATTTCAGCTTATTTTTATCATTCAATATTGATGAAGGGTTTGTTTAAAAGCCTAAAATATCTATCCTTTTTGTTTTTAAATGTTGTATCATTTAAAAAAATTCCGTATTTTATTTTTATTTTTTTAATTAGTGTCTAGTTAAATATAATTATGACATTTATTACGTATTTTTATAACTTATGAAATAATAGTGGTCGGCATCAAAATCCTTCTTGTAAAAGAAATCGTCTAGACTAATTTTAATTTAAAATTGGATGGACAGATTGTATTAATTTTAACTGGATTAATTTTGCTTAAAAATTTAAAATCGGGCTTAGTACTTTTAAATTTGCCAAAGCTTAATCCTTACCTACAAATTTAAAAATACTAAGTCCGATTATGACAATTAAATTGTCTTATCATGTACATTTTTTAAGTGTGTGTGTAGGGGGGGGGGGGTGAATTATTCTTAGAAATAAAACAGTTTTTTCCTGCTGAAGCATTAGAGCTATAAGTTTACTGCTCCTAATTTTTTTTTTTTTTTTTTTTAATTTAATTTAATTTTTTCCCCACTTAATTTTATTTCCACTTTCTATCGAAAATAATCCCCACGCTTTTCTGCAAAAGTTGTGTACCCTTCTTTCAAGATGTATGAGGCACAAATATTCACACATGCGCAGTCTCAAAAGACAAATGTCAAAGAATAAACTTTTCGTTACCGACTTTATTTATTTCTAGAAAAATTTAATGAGAATTGTGCATTTCTTATGATTTTATTACTTTGCAGCATTGTTAAGGAATACATTCTTTTTCATTTATTACGGTATGTTTTATTTTTTATGCATTGTCTCTCTTAAAATCGATACGTGATGAAGCAATATCGATTACACATTTTAAATCAGGAATGTAGTTCACCCTTTTTTTTTTTTTTTTTTTCTAGTGATGATGAATCAATTGGATTCTCATTTCTCCTGTAGATGGCAGCACTAAATATTGATGAATTACGGTCGGATCAACTACTGCAACAGTGAGTTATAAATTAGTATTAAAATTTTTATTTTGATATTTTTTCGATTTTCTAAAAAAAAAAAAAAAAAGAATACTGGATGAAATGGCTTCAAGCTTCAGACATGCAAACAACATTTAAAACTCACGTTTTCCATTACTGATTTAGTCCAGAGTGCAATAAGCTACAAATGACTTGTAACCATAAAGCTAGAGATATAGTAATTAAAAAAAATAGTAATATAGTAATTAAAAAAAAAAAAAAAAAAAAAAAGAAGAAGAAGAAGAAGAAGAAAATCTGTAAAAATTGATTTTCCAGGAAAAAGTTGATTTTATTTTTGCATTTTGTTAAAAACATCAAAAATATAATTACCATTTCCTTTCTTTTCTTAATATCAAAATAGATATTGAGATACAATCATAAATATTTCTATTTAAAAGTAATAATTTTTTTTTTTCATCTTTAAGTTAAAGTTCACTTATTTTAAATAATTTGTCCAAAGAAAATTTAAAAATCTGAAATTTGAAGTGAATTTCGATATTTATCCTAACAAAGAATAAATAATTTTTGTCCTTTTGGACTTTTTTAAAAATTAAATTATGTTTGTTAGTTATTAATACAATTTGTAATTTTTATTACAAATATTTTAAAAATTTTAAATTGAATTTATTTTTTTATACCTTTTTATAATTAAAAAATAATAATAATAAAATAAAATAAAATGTATATTTATACATTTTTTTTTATTTGAAAAAAAAAAAAAAAAAAAAAATATATATATATATATATATAATAATAATAATAATAATATATATTTATACCCTTTTTTAATTGAAAACATAAATAAATAACAGATATAGAGAAAATTACAGTACTTTAAAAAATATACTGCTAAAATACTTTTAATGAAATTAACAAGCAAGCGTTTTCTATTGTACGCGATAGATGGCGTAAATTCCGGTTGATGTACGACCGAGCTAGTTCCGTGTGCCAAAAATTCAACACGCAGTGATAAAACCTGAGATATTCTATTACCATGCTTGTAACTATAATAGATTGTTGCACATACCATGCACAATATTTGTATGTTTTCGTGCGGGAATTTCGCAATTACTTGGGCATATATAATTTTTTATTTTTAATATTACTAATTTTTTTGCTTGTAACTAGAACGGATTTCCATAAAATTTTTAAAAACTTGCTGAAAAATTGATAAAATATTAGAGCACATTATTGAAAATTAGTGCACATTATTCTGAAGCATAAAATTCACATATGAAATATCCATTGAGATATGAGCATTTTAGTAAATACTATTTTACTGCGCATGCACGAAAGAAAGAAAAAAAAAAATATTGCATTGGTTGAAAACTATGATATATCGGGCAACTTTTGTTGAAAGTTCATTTGGATAGAGTAAAAATTAAGTGAATTGTCGGTAAAAGAACGAGCTAGATTTTAGATATTTTTGAAAATTGAAATTTGATAAAGGGTTTTTCACATGCCGCGTACTTAACTCTTAAATGCCTCATTATTTTTTAAGTCAATTAAAAAATGTTTTATTCTTAATTCTATTAAATAAATTACTGGAAAATACTTTTAGAAAGTCATACATTATTCTAATTATGGTTTACAGTTAAAAAGCAATTCGTTGCCAAGTCGGCAAACATGAGGCATTAGAGCTTCAATATTATTCTAGTAATACTTTAGAAGACAAAATTGGGTACTTTGTGGAAAGACAACACGACATTTAAGGGTTAATTTGAAGATCCAAATATTTCAACCATGTTCCAAAAATTCTTTTTTGTGGGAAAAAAAAAAAAAAAAAAATCTTAGTAAATAAATAAAAATATGGTAGAGTTACAAGCCTACAAGGAATTTTTCGCAAAAAAGAACATTGCAACGTGGTTGAAATAATTGGATCTTCAAATTAAGTACGCCCTATGTGAAAAACTCTTTATGAAATTTCAACTCTGAAAAATACCTAAAATCTAGCTCGTTCTTTTGGTAAAAAGTTGCTCAATATTTCTAGTTTTTAACCTATCTAACAAAAATGTTTCTATCTTAAAAAAAAAATCTATAAATGCTCATATCTTAGCAAATATTACATGCGTGGATTTTATGTTTCAGAATGTGTTTATCCAACGTCTTGTCAATTTTTCTACAAATTTTGTAAAATTTTATATAAATCCGTTCTAGTTATAAGCAAAAAACGTCAAAAAAATTAATAATTTTTAAAAATAATTTATATGTGCCTAAATAATTGCGCAATTTCCGCAACAAAACATATAAATATCGTACGTAGTATGTGAAACAACGTATTATAGTTACATGTCATTTGTAGTATTTTATGATACAGAGTGATCTAAAGTGTTTGCGCTCTTTTTCATTTTCTGGTTTGTCCCCTAATTGCACTCTGAACTAAATCGATAGTGTAAAATGTGAGTTTTAAATGTTCTTTGCTTGTCTACAGTTCTAGGCCATTTCGTTTAGTACTTTTTTAGATAAATGAAAAATAATGTTAAAAAAAATAAAAAAATAAATTTAAAAAAGACTACTTATTTGATCACCCACTCTAAGTTGGGTTGTGTGAATTAAGGCCGATTGAATGCACTAGAATCCTAGGCCAATAGGTGGATTTCCCTCCGTGCGGATCTTTTTAAGTGGTCCTAGGTCTTTGCTTATATTTACGCGAGTTTCGGAGATAACCACGAAAAATTTTGAATGGCTAGGTCGACGAACGCAACCTCGGATCGAACCCGGCTCTTCTTGTCTACCAGCTTTGAGGCGCCCAAAGGGTATAAGTAAGGCCCACTGGTGTGCCTCTCTGCATTATTTTAAGAAATAATTTTACTTAAAATATTCGGATTAATTCTATTTCGCAAGAATTTCGTGTATAAGTTTAGAATTTATTCTATTTGGACTAATATTTTACTTACTTTTCTTATTCATTCTTTCTCTTTTAATTCTTGATGTTGGAGGTGATAGGGTTAAGAGGTTGCATAGGTTTCAAAGGTGTTTTTTTTTTTTTTAACACATGTGTATTTTATATTTTTTAAAATATAATAAATAATTTTTTTTTTTTTTTATTAAAAATTTTGAGCATACAAAAGAATTTTTAACTGAGTTGCTCTTAAAATCAGTACAATTTTCGGTGCATTTTACCTAACGTATATAGACTTATAAAATTTGTTGTAATCGGAAAAATGAGAAATCATTCGTTTAAGCATTAGTCAATTCTATTTTGTAGAAATAGGCAACATTTCAATATTATGTGCATTAATTTTTGATAAATTGTGTCCATCGGTTTTTTGTATGGTCTGTGGAAACTAGGACACACCGACTGATTTTTCCAAATTTTCAATGAAAGTTTTGTAAAACATTATTCAAATGTTGCTCCTTTAAATGCTCAAATTTTGAATAAAAAATTTTATTTATTATATTAAAAAAAATAAAGAAAAGATGCTTTTTGTTAGTTTTTGAAACTCATTTAACCCGATGTTTACGAGGTCTTAGCCTATGTTCACGCGAGTTTCCGAGGAAAGCTTCATAAAATAAACTATGTAAAATTTCGAATGGCTAGGCAGACGGATGGGACATGAGTTCAAACTGGCATCTCTCGTCTACGAGTTTGGAGAACAGAACCTCTTAGCAAATGGTAGAGCTTTTTAACTCTTGATCAATATTTCCCATAAATGAACTTAATAAATGCTAAAGTACGGTTTAAAAATGTTATCCTTGGAACTTCTTGTTAAGAAGAACCTGCTAATTCCTCAGATAACAGAATAAGAAGGAAATAAACATATTACTGCTAAAAGGATATTTTTATTCCACTTTTAACAGGATTTTTGAAAGTTCAAAAAAATTTTATATTGCTATATGGGAGAAAAAGTTTTTTAAGTTTAAGTATGAAAAATAAAAACTTTTAACGTTCTATTAAAAAAAGAAAAAAAAAAAGTTAGAAAAAAAAAAAAAAAAACTGCATAATAATTGTTTTTTATATAAAAATTATATTGATAATTTTCAATTTATTTCAAATTTACTTCAGTCATTAACAATTCCCCCCCCCCCTTGAATTCCACGAACTTAAACTTTAATTTACAGTTTATGTAACTTCTATTACAATTTAGCACCACCACTGACTGAAAAATTGTGCCCTCAAAGCTAGTAGACAAGAAGTGTCAGAATAGAACTAGGGTAACGCTTGTCTACCCAGGCGTTCACAGTTTTCTCTGAAATTTGCTTAAAATTCAGGCTAAAACTCCTTAAAAACACCTCTTCAAAAGGCATTCCAACTAGATGAAAGATTCAAGTCAAGTAATTCGGTGTTAATACCCATATTCTCACATACAGGGTGATCAGTTTAAAAGAGTACCCGTTGGTTTGTCTTATTACCCTTAAATCTGACTCATGTGGCAACTATTCGAACACTGAAGTATGATTGCTTGAACCTTGTTTAAGTGTGGGAGAAAATTTCTAACACTGTTGGACTGTTACAACTTTATTTGTGAAATAAAACAGAAATGGAGACGCACAATGTTACTTAATGCTGTGATAATTTTGTTTATGAAAAACATAATTTAATTCATTTTTTTTTTACATTATCATTACTTATGATAATGTTAATGTAATGTTAATGTAATGGTAATGTAGTATTGATAATGTAAAAATTTTGAATTAAATTATGTTTTTCAAAAATAAAATTATTACAGAATAAAAAACATTGTGCGTCTTCATTTCTGTTTTTGCTCACAAATAAAATTGTAACAGTCCAACAGTGTTTGAAATTGTCTCCCACACTTAAACAAGGTTCAAACACTTATACTTCAGTGTTAGAATAGTTGTGACATCTTTCATATTTAAGGGTAATAAGAAAAACCAACTGGAATTCGTTTAAATTGGTCACAGTGTTACAATTTATTTTATTTACCTTATTTTTTCTATTTCTCTGAAACAGTATGCCCCACCATTAGCCAAGAGGTTTTGTAGTTAAAGTTAGGTGCTATGTTCGAACAGAGGTTTCACTCGTCGGTTTTTGTGTGTGTTTTTTCCAAAATATTCTAGGATACCTTAGAAAGACATCTACGGAAGACACAGTAATGAGGCCTAGGACACTTAAGGGGCCTTAACCCTCACACTAACACACGTTTTTTATGTCACTTTATGAATAAAAACTTAAAAAAAAAAAAAACTGTTGAAATCATCACAAAATCTCATTTTATGCGGTTGCAAATAATTTTGTATTTTAACATTTCTCAAACTATCCCATCGCCGCTAGTTGTAGTTTGCTACCCAACCGCTTCAGGCAGTCGGTGCTGTTGTAAGCGGATATTTTCTTAGAATTGCCTTGTGCTGCTTATATTGTACTCGCTTTGGGTTTAAGATTATATATTTTTAACTAATTAGAATAATTTAATTTAGATAGCCAAGTCTGAATTCCTGGATTATTTTGCATGTTTTGGTATTATATGCGTCTTTATATGTTGAGCGTTTCTTGAGAAGATAGCCGAACATACATACAATCATGATTTAATAGTATACAACTTTTGTATTTTAACGTGGATATGAAACGAATTTCTAAGACATTTAAAACTCTTAGAAGATTTTAAAAAGTGAAACAAAGACTAGAGCAGTCAACCGCGATTTTTACATCGCTTTATAATTTGGTGATAAGAATATTTCACCTCAGAAAGTACAGTTACGTAATTTTCGATCCATCTATCAATATTAAGAGCCATTTTCAAAATAAATCTTTTAATTTTGCATTCCATGTAATAAAACGGACAAATGCCTCTTAGTGCTTAATAAAATATAAAATTTTACTTGAAGGGAATTATCTACAAAATTGAAGGAAATTACCTACGTAATTAAAATATAAAAATAAATTATTTACCTTCCGTATTTTGAAAACTTTAGGCTAGAATAGTGCGATGCCTTGACATATATTTGTTTTTTGAATTTTGAATTTGGTGATAGGAATATTTCACCTCAGAAAGTACAGTCACGTAATTTCCGATCCATCTATCAATTTTAAGAGCCATATTCAAAATAAATTTTGCATTCCATATAATAAAATAAATTTCTCTAGTACTTAATAAAATATAAAATTTTACTTGAAGGAAATTATTTAGAAAATTAAAGGAAATTACCTACATAATTAAAATACAAAAAATAAATTATTTACCTTCCATATTTTGAAAGCTTTAGGCTAGATTAGTGCAATGCGTTGACATATAATTTTTTTTTGAATTTTGAATTTGGTGATAGGAATATTTCACCTCAGAAAGTACAGTCACGTAATTTCCGATCCATCTATCAATTTTAAGAGCCATATTCAAAATAAATTTTGCATTCCATATAATAAAATAAATTTCTCTAGTGCTTAATAAAATATAAAATTTTACTTGAAGGGAATTATCTACAAAATTAAAGGAAATTACCTACATAATTAAAATACAAAAAATAAATTATTTATCTTCCATATTTTGAAAACTTTAGGCTAGATTAGTGCGATGCGTTGACATACATTTGTTTTTTGAATTTTGAATTTGGTGATAGGAATATTTCACCTCAGAAAGTACAGTCACGTAATTTTCAATCCACCTATCAATTTTAAGAGCAAATTTCAAAATAAATCTTTTATTTTTGTATTCCATATAATAAAACAGACAAATTCGTCTAGTGCTTAATAAAATATAAAATTTTACTTAAAGGGAATTATCTACAACATTAAAGGAAATTACCTACATAATTAAAATACAAAAAAATAAATTATTTACTTTCCATATTTTGAAAGCTTTAGGCTAGATTAGTGCGATGCGTTGACACATATTTGTTTTTTGAATTTTGAATTTTGTTTAGTGTTTCTACTCCGAAGATATATTGATTACACGGAAGAAGGTGGGAACACAATGTTGTATAGAATTTCGTATTTTGCTTTTATCGTCTGCTGCTTGGAGGTACAATCTGTGTTTGTGGACCAAATGCTCTACTTTGCAATGAAAAATATAGGAAACTGCCCATATCGCAGTATGCGGAACATAATAATAACAGGAAAAGATATCGATACAGCGATGTGTGTGTAACTAGTTTTCAGCAATCGGGTAAAATACTTTTCTAAAAGTGCCAGAAGCGAAAAGTTTATATCGTGGTTTAATTTAAAGCGAAGAAATTAAATAAAATGCAGAAAATTAGACTGTTTTTATTTACTTGAATATAATGGTGACATCCAACGCAATTAAATAATAATATTCTTTTTATTCATTTATTTACTTATTTTGTATAGTTTTATAAGTTGCAAATTCATTTAAAATATTCGAATACTATTAATTATTGAATTGTTTTCAAGAGTATTTCGAGTAAAATGTTAACTGTTGAATGGTTGTTTGTTTCGTTAAAACTGATTGTCAACAATTATTTTGAATTTTGACATGCAAATAATTAAATAGAAATTTCCTAATTTTATTCATGTAAATAAATTTAAATAAAATTAATATAAGGGATTTTATTAGTATCTTTAAGTTGATATAGTATCGAAAAAAATTAGAAGTTTTTAAAAAACAATTCTCTTCGTAAAAAGTAAATATCAAGGTCACGTATGACGAGCTGCTTTTTTTTTTTTTTTTGCAAAAATATGAAAATTTAAATGAAAACGTATCGCAAATGTAGGATGAGGCATATTCCATTAGCATAACTCCAGAAATTTAAAAAACATTTTCGCATTGTGCGTCTCTGTTATTGAGGAAAAAAATGCATTTTTTCTCGCAATTTCCATGCATATATGTGTATTAGAAAACAATCTGGTGTGTCAATCACACGATATTCTCTTACCCTGCATTCAATGCTATAAAGATAGGTTACAGATGAAGTAGAAAAATCAATAAGGAAAGATAATAAAGTTTAATCTTTTTTAAATATAATCTAAAAAAGGTATAGAAACAGCGTTGTTTGATATATAATTCTGTGTGAGGGGGGGTTACCGCCCTCCTCAACACCGTTCTCTTATATTGCCTATATTTATTTTTAAAATATACATGGCTGTTATTAATTTGCCTTTAAATATGCCAATCTTGATAAAATTTTTCAAACGACAACCTAATACGAACTTGAAAATGCACAATTTGAACATTTTGCAGTTATTTAATTTTAAATTATGCTGATATTAGATATACATAGAGATCAACCACTAAAAAATTGGTTTTTTGTATTCAAGACACCACAAAATGTACTATTATACAAAATCCAGAGGTGAAAATAAAACTTCAAATGCTAATTTGTTTACAGTATTGATGAGAAAAATGAATTTTACTTCCTCAGTAGAGTACGTCGACATAATAAAATACAGCAAAGCACTTCTATCACTTACAATGAATATAAAATAACGTTTAGCTTAATTTTGGGTAATCCTGTATATTACATTAAAAAAAATTTAAAACCTTCTGTTTTTAATGTATTTTAGAGTTTTACCTTTTGATTAATTTTTAAAAATCCTAAATATTGTCTACAAATTATAAGCACATAACATTGTGTACTTATATTTAGTCTGTTATGAAAAACATCTAACACGAAATGAAATACACTTTCAGTATTTTCCAAATATAGTCCCAATATATCCAAATACCTTCGGCAGACCTATAAACGAACGATGAATTGTTTCCATACCACAATCGATACAAAACATGCTTTTATGCATGTAAAAAATATTTTCACTCAATTTTGTTTAAGGCAACCTATAGATGTTACGCTGTACTTACGGAAAATTTTCCCCATAGACGTAACATACTTGGATTCTCTTGGATGCCCCTGTACACGAACCATTTGCTTGATCTCAGTGTAATAAGATTAGTGTAGCATCGATATATGATATTGATTTAGAATACCGAGTTAGAACTTCCTGATACTGTTTGTTCTTGACATATGCTGATAGCAGACAGACACACAGACCAACCATTAAAAATATTATTTTTGGACCTTAAAATGTGTAAATATAGCAAAAACTCCGTTTCGAAAATTTGATCCAAAAACAATGTTTTCTCTATCATATGTATGGGCAAGAGAAAGTAAAAAATCAAGTCTTTAGAAAAAAATATTTATTTATTTATTTATTTTTTTTTTTTTTTTACATGTGCTGTTTTTTTTTTTTTTTATAGTAAATGGATAATATTTAAGGTACAACGAGTATTTTCAAAGTTATTATACAAAATAAATAGTTTTAACGCACAACAAAAAGTTTAAAAAAATTATACTGCTATTGCAAATAACGATAATTTAATTTAAAATGAAATCTATTGTTTTTTCACATTTCTTGATAGTGTAAACCTGCAACTATTTTATTTCTTTTACCAAATGAATAAATATTTTGTAAATTCTATAAAATGATTTAGTAAAAGAATGCCGTGGATTCACGTAATTGTCGATTGCGCCATAGAAATTGCGAATCTCAGATTTTAGGTTTAAAATTTCAGAAAAGTATGTATACTATTCATTCGTATGAACAATATGAATAACGTTGAAAGCATCAGAATTTTATGCATTTTTATCGTTCATGAGACTATTAAAATTTTCAAACATAATCGTTCCTGAAATGTATGAGTCAAACGTGGACCCAAAAAAATTCTGCTATTAAAAACGATAGACGAGAGTTGCTAGGCTAGCCTTTTACAGGCCAATGTTCCCAATTGGGAAGATCAAATTAAAACTTATTTAGAAAATTAAATTGCACCAATATTGATTTGAAAAAACTAGCAAATATATTTTAAAAGATGACTTGATTTATTAGAATAGAAACAACACTCTTATCATTAGTTGGTAATTGTACAAAAAATCTTAAAAATAATCATTTTCAAATTTTATTTTATAGATTACAACTAAAAGAAATGCATAAAAGTTTGAAAGTATCCGATGCTTCTGAAAATCAGTTGGTATATTTAAAAAACTCTTATTATCAAAAGGGACATCAAATTTAATAATATTAAACGGATGATATTAATAATCTATAATATTAATCTTAATTAATAATCTTAATAATTTTTATTAATGATAATTAATATTTATGTATAAATTTTCTTTCCAATTAAATGATTAATATCCATTAACAAAAGCATTATAAGGTAAAATATGCAAAAAACTAATGAAAAATATGCCTGGATTCGGCCTGTAAAAGACTTAGTATACAAGTCGCGTTCGTTTGCCCAGGTGTTCGGAGTTTTTTTTGGCTTTCTCTGAAAGTAGTATAATTCGTAATTTTACCCGTACTCAGGTCTCCCATGTACACAAACCCCAACATCAACATCAACACAAATTCATATTTTCACAAAAAAAAAAAAAAGAAAAATGATTAGGATTCCTTAGAAAAGACCTTCCAAGCAGGACATCGCAGAACGTCTAGGTCTCATGTATAGACAAGTCTGCACATCAAAGTCTGCACATCATTACCATCACCATCTGAAATTTATACATATAATACTTACGTGGATAAACTTATTTTTAAAAGAGATCCTTTTGTATACTATATACCTCTAAAACTTTACAGTACCGTTAAATGGACAGTCGCTTAATAAGAATACAGATTTAAATTATTTTTTCAATCCGAAAGACGTCACTGAAAAATTAAAAAAGAATAAGAACATTTTTTCGATTTTATTCATTTTCTATTTAAGGAAGAGGATTTAGATTGAAATATATAATTCTTAAAATTTTAAATTCAATACTCCAAAATTCAATTTAATTTATTTAAAAAAAAAAAAAAACTTTGTAACTGTTTTATATCATATTCAAGAATTTTGTTCTATAGTTTGTTAGATGAAGAATACTCTAGAAAACTTTTTCAATATGTATATTCATATAATCTAAATGCATCTAATGTAATCGTCATTGAACAACTACTTAAAGTGCTATCGCTTAATTATAAACAGCAACAACAAAAAATACTGCTAAAATTTAAAAAAATCTTGTGATAAATTTTACTTTAGATTTAAATTACTCATGTCTCTATTCGATCACTTGAATTATTATTATTATTATTTACCCAGAATAGTATGTAACAAAATACTAAGGAAATTTCTAATAACTTTCAGTTCTTCTTCTTTGTATAAGTACTTTCTTCGATATTCAACGGAAGAAAGTATTGGCTTCTGAAAAATTTTCGACTTCTAGCTCTCGATGGATTTACACGTTTTGAAAGGTCCAGAATATGATTTAAGCATATTTACGAAATATCTGTCTGCGTGTATGTGTGTGGGACAAACATTTTAATGCCAACCTTAGTTTAAGAACTCATGCTCTGGAATCCATACAAATTTATATGCAGTTGCAACTTCACTTAAATTAGTGCATATTAACTTTCGCGAAAATCATCCAAAAGGGGACATTGCCATCTTGTTTAATCTAAACTTAAAATATGGCTGCAAAGGACAAAATTTTGCATAAATATATACATAATGAAACTTATTTCTAGTGAACCCTTATATAACAATTGTATATCAAAATTATGTGTAACTGTTTAGTAAATATATTATTATAAATGTCTATCACAAATTTGTGTTTATCTAGGAGCATAGTGAACCTTCTGGGGGGTGAAAACCTCTCCCTCTAGTATATTTGAACTGTGATAATTTAAAGTAAAGTTTTCGATTTTTTTCACTTAAAAAAAAGTATTTTTAAGATGTTATTTTTAGAGTATAAATGAACTTTTTTTGGACATTTAGTATTATACTTCTCTAAGATGAAAATCGTCTGAAAATGGGAAAAAATCATCAAGGAAAATAATTTTATTAAATAACCACTATATATATATGTAAAATTACTGCTGCCGCTATCCGATTTTTTTTTTTTTTTTTTTTTTTATCTACGATCCGAGCTCCTCATGAACAAGAGGTCCTCAGCGTCGCAAAAGGCACCGATATTTGCCGAATAATCTAAGGATCAAGTTTATTTTCGCTGGAATTTTCTATCACCATTATTTATAATTCATTAATTAAAAAGCTTTGTTAATAAATGTGTTCTAATTGCCAATTTGCAAATAATATCTCCAAGCACATCCGAAAGTCTTCCGAGGAAAAAAGAAAGGAAGGTAGAAAGTTTTATGCGTTTTTGAAAAGCAATCCCTCCGTATAATAGATAGAGATATATAAAATATATCTGTACCATTCGAAAGAGCGTTTATCCCGATTCTAATTTAAAGGTATGCAAAATTACGCTTACTTTCGATCATCTACATTTGAATCACGCTGTACGAAAAACTAATCGTTCAACATTTTAACGAAAGGTATCCAACTGTATAAAACTTTTAACAAAATGCGGTTTGGCGATTCCCGTTTTTAAAAGTTACGAAACATAAAATTTTTCATTAAACATTTTATAACTCAAAAAATTTTCAAGATAAATCAATTATTATAATTATAATTATTATTTTATTTAATATAGATCTGAATGAGAGGAACAAATCCTAAAAAGACTGAAATCCGATTGCAAACATTTTATGAAACACGCGCATGGATTTTCCGAAATTCTCATTTTGAGCTTTTCTTTAAAAACTTCGTTTTTCAATTAAAATTATGTTTAAATAAATAATAAATAGAGGGAATGCATTTACCCTATTCGAAAGCACGCCTTTTCGCAATTCCAGTGATGCAACTTTTTTTTTTTTTTTTTTTTTTTGAAAAATACGAGTATTTAATATTTTTAAATACTTAAAAAAAAAAATAATAATAATAAATAATAAATAAAAAACTCTCAAAAATTTCTGATATTTTTGGCTCAAATTCGCTCATCTCTTTTTAAATTGCCCTGTACGAAAAATCAATTGTTAAATTTCTTAATTATTGGTATCACCAGAAAGGTAATTTAATTCTCTTACAACCGTACAAAACCTTTAACAGAAGGCGGATTAACGAGTTTTTTTTTTTTTTTTTTACACCGAACTTTCTTCTAAACACCTTATAATTAAAAATATTTTTGAGATAAATAAATTGCTCTCTCTCTCTCTCTCTCTCTCTCTCTCTCTCTCTCTCTCTCTCTCTCTCTATATATATATATATATATATATATATATATATATATATAGAGAGAGAGAGAGAGAGAGAGAGAGAGAGAGAGAATACAGCCTCAGCTGTTCTTTTCTTTTTTTTTTCTTTCTTTTTTGTCGATCTGCGCGAATAGGCGGGTAGAATCATGCAGAGTTAATGAGCGCTGCGAGTCGGGAGTGGCCTTCTTCGGAGGTTGGCGAGCGGAGCGAGCAGGAGACAGAGTCTCCTAGTAATTTTAATAAATAACTTATATTGCGTGAATTTGTACAGGAAAATGTGAAAGAAAATTTTATAATGTATAAAATATACTGCTTTTTTTTCTGATAAAAAGGAAACTACTTAAATTTAAAGCAAATGGAGGAGGCGAAACTGAATAAAAGATTGCACAATTGAATGTATTAAAAAATTCAAACTTCGGATAACTCATTTCTAATTACTGAATTCTGATTTCTGGTGTACTTTTCAATTTTAGTTTTTAAACTCCTTTAAATTGTTTTGCTGAATTATATGCATTTGTGGTATTTAATTCAAGGTGATTGATTTTTCAGTCATCTGACCAATATATGATAATGTTTTAATATTAAAATAATGTAATGTTAGTAAATAAATAAATAATGTAAGCAATGTTATTTTATTTATTTATTTATTTTTTAACATAGCGTCATATTCTCTTAATTTCAATGAAAAATTGAAGAAACACGTTAGTCTGTATTTATATATTTTTTCATAAATATATCTTTCGTAATAATATTGAATCAGCTGAAAATTTACTTGAAACTGGCTTGCTTTTCTTCATTCAACCTAACGAATGATGGCAACTCTAAACTGTCATTTCACAAGATAAATAATATTTTTTAAAAAATTGTATTCGAAATTGATATAATTTCTTTTAGGAATCTATACATACCTTCTATATTACGCTCTTATTATTGTATTCATTTATTTAAAGTTCTACTTTTATTATTATATATTACTTTTTTAACCTTAAAAAAATCTTTATAAAAGAATATTTTTTATATGACCGACTTTTATATAGTCCATTGAAATAATGTAAAAAAATGCAATTAATTATTTACCAAACTTTTAATTGCCAAGTGGTACCAGGAAAAGTGACCTGACGCAAAGTAATACTAACTTATCAATTTTATTCTATATATATTTTTAAATATCTTTTCAGTAAAACTTTCGTTGACAAGCAATAAATTATTAAACCACTATTATAATTAACATTTTCAATAGAAATAAAAAATAAGTAACAAGGCTGTAAATGTTAATTTCTTTAGTTTTTTTTTTTTTTCATCCCTTCATAATTGTCAAATTTTGATTGACATTTGAGATGTTTAGCTTTTATTGCAATCGATTATTCTTATTACTGCGCTGCAGGATGCCTGTAAAATAAAAATATTACTTTAAGAGATTTGTAATTCTTCATAGTTACCTACCACACATTTCCCGTAGATAAAACAGATAAAAAGAGTAAAGTCAATGAGTCACAGAAAAGTGCTTGTTTTATAAATCAACAAATTTCTTTAATATCATTTCATATTGATATTATTTTTAGTCTAGTTTCCTTGCAAACACACATTTTGATTCATTCTTAAAAAAAAAAAAAAAAAAGAAAGAAAAAGAGAGAGAGAGAGAGAGAGAAAAGAAGAATCCATAAACAAATTTTACCACTGAATTATACTTTATTACGTTATTCCTTTGTTAGTGTTAGAAACATTGGAATGTTTGATTGTACGTATTTTATCTTGTTATTTTCATCACTATGAAAATGTAATTTCCTCATTTTTGTTAGGAATGAATATAGCGCTTTTACGCACATAATGAACAATACTCCATAATCATATATTAGTTCCCCATCATACTATAGGTATGGGGAACTTAGGTAATCGTGAAAAGTTTCGACCTCGGTGTTTTGACTTTTTTACACGTTTTCAGGCGTGAGGATTCCGAAAATGACAAAATTTGTATGGTGTCCGTCTGTAGGGGTGTCTGTTAGTTTGTTAGTCCGTATGTCCGTTAGTTAGTTTGTTAGTCTGTATACGCGATATCTCAGGAACAAATTGTCGCAGGCAAGTTAGATCAGTTTTACAATATTACTTTAGACACTGGCAAGAACTCTATTCATCTGCAACATCCGAATTATAAAACTTCGTAAGTTATTAGAAATTTACGAATTTCTTAACAGGGGAGAATAGGACAAAATTGCACTTAAACGTGCATTAAGTGGAATATTTTTACTGTAAAAAAAGGTCAGACCAGTTTTAAGATATCAGTTTTGATGCCGGAATAAACATCAGTAACTATAAATATGCTACTTTGAAAATTTCGTAAGTTATTAGAAATTTATGAATATCTTAACATGGCAAAATAGGTCAAAATTTCCCATAAACGTCAATTTTGAGGGATATTTTCATCGTAAAGATGTTAGACTACTTTTAAAATATTATTTAGGATACTGGTGTGACTATGAATTTTCCTATATAAAAATTTCGTAAGTTTATTAGACGTTTACGAATTTCTTAACATGGCAGAATAGGGCAAATTTTCATAAAAACGTCAATCTTGAGGGATATTTTCGTGGTAAAGATGTCAGATCACTTTTGAAATATTATTCAGGATACTGACATGAATGCCATTGAGTATGAATTTTCCAATTAAAAAAATTCGTAAGTTATTTAGAATTTACGATTTACTTAAAATTGCAGAATAGGGCAAAATTGAGCATAACCGTCCATTTTGAGGATCATAAATATATCAGACAACTTCAAAATAACATTTATGTTACTTGTATGAACATGATTGACTATAAATATTCTAATAGGAAAATTTCGTAAGTTATTCGTAAATTTAAGATTTTATCAACATAACAAAACTGAAATTTTCCTTATAAATATGCATTTTGAGAATTGTTGCATTGGAAATAGTTGCATGGAAACTAAACTATGAAATTGACCCTAATAAAATAAATTAATAGAATAGAATAAGATAAATATATCGAAGTGAACGGTGGATAGCCTATTAGGCGGGGATTTTATTCTGTCACTGTGTCAAGTGTTTGGACAAATTCATTTCTCTTAACATGATAAACATGTTAAGAGAATGTCCTGCACTAGAAATTTATGAGAACATAAATATGATGGGGAACTGCGCAGAGTCCAACTATGCCAACAAGTTTTAATTTATGAAAACATCTCTAAAATAAGAGTCGACATTGATGTAGTACTTTATCGGAAAATTAATTTTACCCAAGTTTAATTTTTGTTGGATTATGCGCTTTTCATCATTCATCATATTTTTTCTCTATAAGCTTTACAAACACAGGGTGGTTCAGAAAGGATTCCCTAACTTCGAAATAAAATAATTGTGAAACAGTGATAGACAAAAAAAAAAAAAAAAAAGAAGAAGAAGCATTATGCTGGATAGAGAGGTCTCTAATATTAAATACACATATTTGTAAACTTAGTTACAAGATTCCCCAACAGAGAGTACTGCAACTTTATTGCAATGACCTGTGAGTTTATTTGTTTTTTGTAATATGAATCAAATCACATTATAGTAGATTCGATATTATATAGCCCACTGACTACATAAGTCATAGATTCCAACATTTGAATTTATTCCGAAACATTTTTATCACCGCCTTTATTTCATATCACTTATTTGTTAAAAGTATTTTTTTCTTATTTTATCGAAGTTATGTATTGAAGAATTTTTTTCTATAAATAAAGTGGTGCGAATTAAAGGCGAGGTTAAAAACACTCAGGAATAAATTAAAATGTTGGCATCTATGCATATTAGAATAGACCTCGAACTAGTAACCTACTTATTCCCGAACATCATATTCCCACCAATTCACCAATTCATTCGCCAAACCGCTTTTTCTACACCAAACCAATATCTCACTTTAACCAAAGTGATTATCGCCAAAAAAAAGGCGTCCATTCATCCTAAAACGTAATGATGTTAGCGGAATTTTCCTCCACAGATAGTAAAAAGAATCCGTACTCTACTTCCTACCAGTATACTCAGTTATATAGCCACCTCGAGTAGTAATAACATGACACAAGCGGAGTCTAAAGTCAATGTTTGCAAAGTCTCTATTAAAATAGACGCACAGGTTTCATTAATGAGCTGTTAATAATGAAGTGCTTGAAAGTTTGAGGACTGTTAAAATAAAAAATGTTTTGCAAATGGGCCTACAGAAAAAACTTTTTGCACGTTCATGTTATTTCTTGTTACAATAGCGGAATTGTCCAAAGACTGAAGTGCCAGTAATTTGTAGACACTTAGTACAGCTTACAGTCGGCAGCAAAGTTAATGAAGCACACATCTACACATTTCATGTATATATATATTTATATTTACTTTGACCGCTAATTTTTATCATCAATTTATTTTTTTATAAACAGTATAAGACTAAGATCATGTCTCGACAAATATTTACTTAATTAAACAGTATTAAGTGCCGATCTTTTAAACAGGAATTACTGCTAGTGCTTGAATAATTTTGCTGCCGACTGTAGGTGCTTAGAACACTATTTGTCCGCAACACTTATAACAATTGATTTCATTAAAAATTATATATGAATTTCTTTAATACAACTTTGTACCACATTTCAACAGTAAAATAGGGAGGCGATCAAGCATTCTGTACGTCTGAAAATTATAAAAATTTCTCTGTCGCTACAATGCCGCCCTCTGCTGGTTAATCTTGTAACTAATTTCAAAAACCAGTGTATTTAAAATCTCAGACCTTCCTACCTACCTTACCAATAGTTTTATTTTTTTCTATCTGTCACTGTTTCCGAAATTTTTAATTTAATCTGTCATAACTTAATAATTTTGCATTCTATTTTCTATTGCGTAGTTTCTTTATTTTTATTGTAATATATAAAATTTACTTCTGCTTGTACTTTTCTTGATTTTTACAGAAAGATAGAATTGTGTTTCCTTCTTTTATTTTAAATAAAAAACAGGAATATTTCACAGCAATATGGTTACTTTCTCCAATACCTCAACTACTTCCGTCATATTTATTCTTTACGTTTACCGGTTTAGTTCCGAACAAGTGTTGTCAAGACTTAGCACGATAACTATTTAATTACATGTCACTATAATCATCACAGGTAAAATAAAAATAATTATAAGATACGAAACTTTTTATATACCATGTTTTAAAATTTTCAGTTGATTATCTATATAACTACATTAGTACTTTATCAATGTGAAATAAAATTTTTAAAGCGATAGTGGCGCCAGTTTTTGTGAGATGCATAATTTAATTTTTTACAATTTTTTAACATTCGCGTTTAATTAAGTGTATTTATTTTTATGTCGAAAGAAAACGAACTCGTAAATTTTTTTGGCAACAATTAAATTATAGCTAATATTTTAATGGATATTATTAAAGCTATTAGGAGGTTATTATTTTCATATTTTAATTAATTAAAAGAAAACTAATCAAAAATTCGAAAATCGGGCTTCGAAGTATAGTGTTGTCATCGGGTTCTGAGCGAGCTATTCTGAAAGTTTCAAACGTCTATCTAGTAAGGAAGTTATTTAAAAGTCGGTTGCAAGATAGCATTTTAGTAACTTGTGACGTGAATTTTAAAAATAAAACTTATTTTTGGAATGGTATAAAACAGCAAAGTATCACAAAATGAAAACACAATGTTTACCGCAATAAATAAATGCTTTATTTACAAACATCCAAGTGTTTTCATTGCATTTTGATTTTTGAAATAATACCAACACAAGATACAACAAAAAATGAACAACAACTAACAATCTTGAGATTAAAAAAAGCAAGTAATTTTCAGAATCAGATAAGTAATTACTTTTCCATTTTCATAATAATTTGGAATTTTTGACAAAATTGTAATATTTGTTAAATGTCATAATTTAAATTTTGCTACGTAAAACAAAGGGACTACTGAGATCTAGGATCAATATAGACAAGTTCATGTTTCTTTCGAAATATACTAGAATAAATCCTTAAAATAATTGTAATGATTGAAAATTTTTCGTTATGATTTTTCTGGGTTCCATATTTTTTATCTTTTACAGATTTTAAAAGAAAACAACAATAACATTCACATGATATAACGTTTTTTTTTGGCATCAACAGAGTCTGGTGAAATTTCCGACATGAAAATACTTGAAGATGTTCGCACTATTTACATTTCATACAATTCCACGCAACTGGTGACTTCTTCCTCTTTTGACATAAGAGGGAGTCACTATCTTCTTGAGGGATGTCAGATGTGTCCATTTACCAATAAGTTTGTGCTTTGCTTGCAGTAAGCAGGGACGAACATCTCTCAACTAGTTGCATATATGAATTCAAAATTTTTGTTGACTGGTCCAATAACATCTAAACAAGAAAAAATTACTAGTTCATTAATAAATAAGATGTACTCTGTAATATATACATACTGCGTAACTAGTTATGCATTAATACAGTAAGGGTGAGTTTTATTATCTAAATACGTGTTTAGCAAAATAATGCACATAAAATATGTTGTTAACAATTTAAAAAATGCAATAACAATTGAAATATTAGTTTAAAATTCTGCAAACAAATAACATAACTTGTAAAACCTCGCAAAAAATGTTTGGAGTTGAAATGTATACGACCATTCCTCACGTGAAAAATATGTTGGTAGCTTGCTGAAGATTCTAGCCTAGGCTACATGTAAATGACAGCGTTAGTATGTTGCCGATTTCATGTTGCTTTCGTGCCTACTTTTTTCTTTGAATGATGAAGGAATCGACCTATTATTTGTACTCGAAACATTTGTTGCTAGGTTTTTTTTTACTAAATTATGGTATTTGCTTACAGATATTTTAATTTAAAAAAATATATATCTATTATTGCCGGTATGATAGACTGTAAAGTATTGGGCAACTTATAAACGTGATTTTATTTATAGATACATATTTCGATCATTTATTTATGTTATAAAAGTATTGAAAATATAAGTACCATTTTTTTTTTTTTTTTTTTTTTTTTTGCGTAATTCTAATAAATTATCGTATTTATGAAGAATTACATATTTTTCAAGTACGACACGTTATATATTTTTTGTGTTATTAATTTTTTTTTCTATTCTCTCTTTCTCTCTCTCTCCCACTCATAGTTAAAAGAATATGCACTTGTTTCACTGCAAATTTCTTATGAAATTTTCAACCCAGAAAAGTTTTATTCTGACTACTAGGAAAAAACTTAACTATTTTATAAAGTATCTTTCTGAAATATTACAGTTTTTCTTACTGATTTACACTTTTATTTAAAAATTACTTAGAATGTTTTTGTCTTATATATTGAAAAAATACTGATGCGGCAGGCTTTATTTTGTAGTTTCACAATTTTCCTTTTAATTTTATTACAGATTGAAATTTCACAACTTTTACTGCACTACTAATCAATTTGCACTAGTTTTTAATATATTAAAAAAAAAAAAAAATGTAATTTTTAATCTAATATTAGATTTTTTTTTCCTTAAACTAATTCATTTTCTTAAAAAAAAAAAAAAAAAAAAAAAAAAAAAAAAAAAAACTTGTAATTACAAATTAAACAGGGGAATTTCTAATAATTGAGAGAAAAATAGAATATATTTTCGTGTTCAAAAAGACAAAAAAGAGACAGGAAAAGGCATTTCTCACAACTTATTATTACTATTATTATTGTTCTTATTACTTACTACAACTTACAATTTTTATGTTTTTGACTGTCATTTTGATTTGCTGTTTGAATTAAATTTGTTGAATTGAGTTTCAATACACCATATACCGGGTGATCCATGACGCTATATTGTAAATACTGAAGCTTTTTTAGGAGAATTTCCAATGTGCAACGTCTGACAGTCATTCTAATAATTGGCGGCCATCATATTGAGCATTTATAGTCCTAGTTACGTTGTTGAATGTACTGCGCTACTGTAGAAAAGTAAATTTGCAGTTACAGCGCTGCCATGTGAAGGAAGCTTAACCTAATTTGAATGAATGGTGAATGGTTGGGTTTTACGTCGCACTAGTGCTGCGCAGATGGGCAATTGGCGACGGTCTGGGACACACCCCTAGAGGTAGTCCGGAGACATGCCATCACAATTTCGATCCTCCACGGAAGGGATGGCTCTCCCGCTTCGGCAACCCCCCAGAGGTATAATTTTTGATGGGAACATGGAGGACATTGCGGCCACGACAGATTTTACGTGCACCAGCCACCATTAGTGTACACGATGGTCTTTGGCCGGCTCGAGTACCGAACCCGCAATCTTCCTATTACGAGACCGGCGCTCTACCGACTGGGCTACCGTGGCCCTTAAACTAATTTGATAATAAATCTTTTGTTACCTAAACAGAATCCCATGACTTTCTGTGCATTTCAGTGAAAACCGCATAGTGCTGAAGCGAAAACTTTTTAAATAATAAAACTATTATTTTTTCTTTGACTTTTGGATCACCTTGTACAACTCAATTTTTGAGATAAACCTTTAAATTCAAATGTAAAATTGTAATGTTTGCTAGAGTGATATTAGATATTTTGTCTTCTTGTCGTTTTTAAATATCAGGCTTCTACAATATAATTTCTATGACGAGTATAGTCCTATGCTCTAAAACTTTCCACAAAATTATATACGATTAAAAAAGAAAAATGAACAGTTTAATAAAAATGAAAAACTGCGGTCAATAGTTTATGTCAAATTCTATTTCTTATAAAGTTGTATATATTGAAGAATTTTTTTTTTTTTTTTTTTTTCAAAATGCTAACCAGTGTTTAAATAAGAAGATTAATTTTAGAGGCTTTAATGTAAAAAAATATTTCTCCTTCTGTATGCCGTGTTTCCTAGAACTATAGTACAAGTAAGCAGATATATGGCCCTTAGGTTTCCGATTTCGAAACAATACATTTAGTGTGAGTTCTAGTCTTTCTAATTCCATCAGGACTGTAACCCTTTTTTTTTTTTTTAATTTATAGAGAATAAATAAATAAATAATAATAATTCTGTACCTTTGTCTAAATATATTCTCATGAATTTATATTTGCTTCCTTTAGCAACAAAAATTGTTTTTTTTGTGTGTGTGTGTGTTCGTGTGACAAAAAAAAAAAAAAAAAAAAAAAAAAAAATACTGAGCCTTTATTCATTCCTTTTTGCTTCAGCGCGTAGCGAACAATATTATAATTACGAAATTTGTAATTTACGTGAAATCGGTAGCGGTTATAACTTTTTCGACCAGTATTATTGTTGTAGAAATATGTAATTAAACATTTAAAGAAATTGACTTTGGAAAAACAAAGCACCTAATACTTACGCCTCAAATGATGATGTACTCAATTGATTACTTTATCTATAGTATCCGCCATGATGAGGTTCTGGAATATCTTCGTGGAAATGAAGGAAGTCATGGGAATTTGAGTGGAATCCTACACTAGCTGGTTGTTGGTTAGCAGTTCCGGGTTCATTTGTTTTGATTTCTGCTCTAAATCCTTTATCATCAGCAACGTAGTGAACTTCTCGATGGATACCTTTTTCATCGACAAATCCATAGCTTCCTTTTACATTGCCATGTCCATCACTAGCTTCTTCTCTGTGTTGTTCACCATGGTGGTCTTTTACATGATACCCGAAGTGATAAGGTTGGGGTTCATGAAGCTAAAAGAAAAAGGAATTAAGCTGTTATACACATTATATTTTATTGGTTTTTAATTCAAATAGATAACTTTTGATTTATTGTTTCAGGATTTAATTTTAATCGGATAATTAATAAGGTTTTAAGTTTAAGAATCCTTTTGTCACACGGGTAAGAGGAGCAGGTTCTGACGCCTTCAACAGCATTTCCGGAATATTTCATAATGATTCCCTCGAAAAGAGTAATATTCCAAATAAACTAAATAAAGAGCAACAACAATCTAATATTAACAACCAAAATGATTGATTTTTAAGAATAAACCTACTTTTGACTAATATATTTTAAAAATTATACATTAAATATAAAATTAAAATCAATTAAAAAATGAAGTGCTAACCTTGAAAATATAGAAAAGTTATCCCTGTTATTCTGCTTCGATGAGTAAGTCTATCATACTAATGAAACAAACTTAAATAGATAGTAAAAGAAAATTTACTTATAATAATTTTGAAGAATCTCAGTCATGAATAACAATGTTGTTTGTATTAAAAAAAAAAAAAAAAAAAAAAAATCTTATCATTGACAACCAGGGTAATATAAACATTGAGAAAAAATTAAAATGGTAAATAGTAAAATTCTAAGTGAGAAATTTGTGTATAGAAAGAACAAAGAGAAAACGATTGTGAAGCAATATGATAAATATCATAATATGTGGATAATATATTCTCTCTCTTTTATATAATTTATATGTGTATACCAGAGACGTAGCAAGAGACATTATCTGAAATTGACTGAAGTGGTTTGTGGGGAGCTAAGGCTAATTTATTAGCGTGTTTTATGGTAAAAGTGTAAATTTATTTAATTTCGATGTATCTGGAGAAAGGACTGGAGCCCCTATAGCCTCATGGCTACCCCTTTGATTGACGGTAGTTTTTCACAGAAACACTTTTTGTTAGAATTTTTATTTAACTTCAGTCTTCCGCCACTGCTCTTATTTATATATTTTTAAAGAAAGAAAATGTAAAAAAAAAAAAAAAAAAAAAAAGGAAGAAATATTTAAATTATTTCTCTAGTATAGAAATATTGTTGTGTAGTTAAATTTTTCAAAGGAATTGGAAAATATAAAAATATGATTAAATCATAATTGTAAATGCGATGAAGGAGTCCCAAGATCAAATCCATAAAAGAGGCATTATTTCGCCCTTTTAATACAGGAAACTTTATCGAAAAATTGAAGAATAATGAAGATTTAAACTTATCCAATTAATATATGAAGAGTTAACAAATATACTGGAGTGGGATGGGGGGGGGACAATGTACAATATAAAAATGATAATCCTTATAGGACTACACATCGAAATTAAGTGCAAGTGGATGACTGTGAGAAATAATAACCCTTTACATTTAGTTTGTTACATTCGCCAAGTTCAAAGTATCTAAGAGGAGCATGGTTGCTGTTTTCTCTACGAATATGCATATTTAATTTTAACTAATTTTTTTAAGGCGAATATCGGGACAATGAGAAACCAAAAAATCCATTGCAATGCAGGATTAAAGAAAGCCAAATTACGATCATCTGCATTCACAAAATAAAAGTCAAATATATTTTATTAGAACTATAAGAATTTGTTGCATTATAGAAATAATGGGAAGTGATTAAAGGTTTGACTTCTGTTGCCTGGGAAAATAGATTCATTCTGTGAAGAAAAGGGATGATACAACAATTTAGAAAAAGTATATTTATTGTGCATGAATTTACGTTATTATTCATGGGCTAAAATAGTCTTATCGTTATATTTAAATGGTTTTTTTTTTAAGATTGAATATTTTGTAAATTTGTTTATTTAGAATATTTGGTTATCGTTTTCAGAGAAAACAAATCTTATAATTTGTGCTAATTTACATCACAGAAAGGAAGAAAGAAGAAATAAGTATTTAATTTATAATTAATTAATTCATTATTGTTAGTATTTTTGTCTCATACTTATGTGTTAATAATATAATGAAACACATATTATTAAAATGAATATTAAATGCTAATAAAATGAATTTTGTTATTAATATTTATTGCAATAATCAGAAAGATCCACACTGATATATGATTCATATAACTTAAATCCACACTGTAATGTAATTATTTAACTATATACCATAAAGAATCGAATTGAGTTATTTCATTGAAGCTCTTAAAATCACTTTAAATATTTTGTCTAACTAGTAAGATAGTTAATTTTTTTTTTTTTTCGAGTATTTCTTATTTGAAAAAGGTAACTCATTTTAATACTAAAATCAATAACAATTATTTTTATTTTTTCTATTTTATCAAAATCGTAATTAAAATAATAATAATAATAATAATAATGATCTCCGGAATTCCCTTATGGTGTTTAGTAATATTATGAAAATATTTTCCAGATTAAGGCCATCCCGAGATAACTCGGAGAAAACGTAGCCTCCTACATACTACAGTGGCCGGTGAAGTGGTTTGATTAAATTGAAGAAAAAAAGCTGTTACTTATTATGTTTTGTAAAATTTTGAAATAAAAACCATCCTTTCAGGATTCATAAAATTAATATATTACACAAAAAATAAATGACCACCAGAAAATGCTTTAGATTATTTATTTTAAAATCCAAAAATCATATACATTTTATCTCATTTTTTTTAATATATTTTTATTTAAATTTAAGTACTTAAAAATAATTATCCAATCAGGTTACGTTACATACAAGGACATTAATTCTTTATTGATATAAAATTACCTGTAAAGCAACAACTATTTATGTTACTTAGCTAAAATATTATTAAGTAACTAATGCTATAAAATAATGACATTTATGTAATATTTGTCACATAACGTTTCCACATATTATTTCTGCTATTAAGACAATAACATATATATATATATATATATATATATATATATATATATATATATATATATATATATATATTACATAATAAGCGTGTTAAGAACTTAAACGTTTATAGATTATTTTATGACCAGTAATACATTAAAAATGACATTAATGCTTTAATATTTGTCATATAAGATAGACGCCCTTGTCATACAATTTCTGTCATTAATTCTTAGATTGAATTGTAATCAGTGCATCAAACATCATGATCACGTTTTCTATAACTAAAGGTCCCAACTGTATGCATAAATCTTGGCAAAACAAAAACTTTTGTGTAAGAATTATTAACTTAATAGCCTCATGAATAACGTTTTAATGATATCGCAGTTGTGACGTATATGCACATTTTATTTTGTTGGTAGGTCATAAAAACAAAATGTAGCGTTAGTTAATTATTAGATTATAGAGCTGGCTTCAACGCTGAATGATTGTTAGAATGACCTAATGTATGATTGATCTTCCAATTAAATGAATTACATTTAGCTATGTTTCTACATGTAATCACATCTCATTCTTATTGAGTATATATTTTAAATATAAAAGAGAGCATCTATTGAATAATGTTAAATATATTAGCACTTATAAGAAATAATCCGAAAAAAATTTTCGTTAGTTATTTCTTTCATTGTTTAAATTGTCTATAAATTAGATATTGTTGAATTCACTGATTTTTGTTATTTATGGTGTTTTCATTTATCTATAAAAAAAAAATAATAATAAAAAATAAATAAATAAATAAATAAATAAAATTCTGTTGCACGACTCCCTTGTTTTATTGACGGACATCGGATAAGTATAAACAGTTTATATAAATATTTTGATCCATTTCTTATATAGAATTAAATATCTTTCCTCGGATAAATATAAAACTCAAAACGTAATACCTGCAGATTAAAAATTATGTCTATCCTAAATATTTAGTTAATTCTATCTTCAAATTTTACTTTTAAGTTGAAATTACTCCCTTTTTATTTTAGTTCATTTTATTTAATTAAATAATTAATTTTATTTTTTTAAATTAATTCTATTTGCCTTCATAGAAAACTTCATTAAAATTTATTTATTCCTAAAAAACTCTCCATTAAAATTTGATTCATTTCACACCTAATTTTTTTTTCTTTTCTAATCAATAAATTTTACCGCAATTCTTAGCCATATTTCTCAAGAAATAATCATTAAAGTTAATTAAAAAAATAAAAAATTAGTATTTATCTTCATATTTTAATATTATTATGACATCATTCTCAGTATCTTGAATTATTTTATTTTGAGTCCCACAGAGGGACTCAACTCCCATTTTTAATCTCTTTTTCATAGCATCTTCTTTCATTTGAATTGTAATTTGTGAGAGTTTACCATCCATAATTAATTAATTATTCATATATCTCTATGTAAGATTTGGTTTGATAGTACACTGTATAGTTATTAATTTTTAGTCCTTTTATTATTTAACAATATTTCAGTTTAATTTAAATTATGTGACGTTTTCTTACTCTTCAACTATAATTGTGTATTTTAAAATCTGCGGCACTACCATACTTATTAATTTTAACATTAGTTTCTATTGAGTAAGTTTTCTTTCAACATAATTTTTTTTTTATTTCACCTTCAAATATATTATTTTAAGCTTTATTTCATCTTCAAATAACTTTAATCCTGTTTCTGTTTTTATTTGTCATCTAATTTTGGTGTAAATTGGGCCTAGTACTCTATAAATGTTGGCTTTAGACCTAAAGAGTAATAGATATTTACAATTCTTTTGCATATAATTATCAATAAAAGTCCCCCGAAGAAGTTCTAATGATTGTATGATTTCACCACTTGTATTCTCATTCATTCATTTATGTATTCTCATTATTATTTTTTCATTTCTTCATGTGATATTTTTCATTTAATCCAGTGCAATGTTTGAAAAGGTTTTTATAAAAATGTGCTAGGATATATATATATATGTGTGTGTGTGTGTATATATGTGTGTGTGTGTGTGTGTGTGAATATATATATATATATAATACATTAAAGTTAACTGAAAAATAATAAATTAGTATCTAACTTCATATTTTAATAATATGGCATCATTCTCATCATTTTGATTTATTTTATTTTAAGTCCTACAAAGACATTTTAAGTCATACTGCCATTTTTAAACTGTTTTTCATAGCATCTTGTTTCATTTTAATTGTAATTTTTGCGAGATCTGTATCCTTAATTATTAAATTATTTATATATTCATGTATCTATATATACGATTTGTTTTGATAGTACATTGTATATTTATAAATAAACTATATATATATATATATGCATGTGTGTGTGTGTGTGTGTGAGTGTAGTTTTTAAAAGTTTACCTCAAATTAGGTCTGTCCCACATACTCCTAAAATGTTTATGTTTGAAGCTGTGTTCTAAAATTAATATTAACAATCATTATTTTCTATATTATATTTATTGACTTACAAATGAAATTTTTCATTTAAATTTTTGAGAAATTTGAAAAAAAAAAAAAAAAAAAGCGTATATATATATATATATATATATATGTATCGTCGCTACCATGTCAATCTATCCAATGTGAAAATGGCTACATTTGAAGATAGTAAAAAAAAACTGTTGTTAACATGAAAATATCAGCCCCAAGAAATATTGTCTAATTTTGTATAGTTTTTGAGTTTTTGTGCTACTAAGTTGCTGGTTAAGTGTAATTTTCTCGTGCATTATACGTATCAGTCACGCTATATTCATATATCTCTTCGTATCAGTACAAGCGTATGATATATAACGTGAAAATTTCATTTTTGCACATTAGTTATCACGACCGATAGCTCGACATGGTAGCGACGGTACAGCGCCTAGTATACATAGTGTGGAAAGCGACCAGCAAATCAGCGCCTTAAAAATTAAGCATCTCACCAGAGGACAGTGCGATCAAATTTGTTGCTTGAAAAACTCCGTATTGGATATTATGTGCTTAAATCACGTGATTGATCAGACGAAACTGGGAAAAGCCAATTAGCTCTTCGATTGGAGCAAAAAATTCGATTGCAGCGCCATCTGGAGAACTTAAATTTTTTAGCAGTATTTTAAGCCTTCAATCATAAGCGCTTACCACACTGTATATTCTAGGCGCTGTAGCGGCGGTATAATAAACTTCATAAATAAATTATAAATAATACATCCTCAATTTTTCTTTTTTTGCGTAGCAGTTTTGAACAAAAATAATTAAATTTCTTTATCCCTTATTTGAATTTACTTATTAATTAAATTTAAGGAATACACGGTAATTAATACTTTTAGAAAATATTTCTGAATCATTTGAGATTCATTTTTAATCGTTACATTAAAAAATGAATATATATATATATATATATATATATATATATTGGAAACACACACACACATACATATATATATATATATATAGATAGATAGATAGATGATTTTTAAACATTTTCCTAACATTTAAAAAATAACTAATTTCCATCGTGAATGATTATGTTTTCATTACTTTTATTGGGATTTTATTACCTGAAACAAACGAACAATAATTTACATTTAATATAAAATGGATTTTTATTTTTAAATTCTATTTCAATAGTTATTATCTCCAAACAAACAAACAAATTGAATTAAATTAAGCTGCTTTAAAAAACCCAATTTTTTAGAGATTACCATATATTTAAAACATTTTTCCACGTTCAGTGTACTCTTTCAAGCAATTAATCATATGAGTAATGAGATTGAGAAGGCAGTAATCTATACTTATGGGATTAAAGGAAACTTAAAACTGCTATACATTGAATAACATACTCATTTTCCTTACTAAAGTTTTAAAGTAGATTAGATACAAACAAGGAAATTAATATAGGCAGAAAGTATTGTGATTTTCACCTACATCCTCATCATGATGTTCATATCCATAAGGCTCTTCTGCAAAGGCAAGTGCTATGACAGCCAGAAAGACACAAACCTGCAAAATATTTTGAATTATTAGGATATGTACATGAAAAATAATTGTGAATTATTACGTGATTAGGGGCATGAGGGATTTAAAACTTAAAAAAAAAAAAATGACTTTTTGAAATATAGATATATATATGTTAAAGAATCAACATTTTGATACTTTAATCCTGATTTTATGTACTTTGATTCGTAAGTTATGAAGAAATTCGTAACTGATGGTCAAGACCGATCTTTATTGCATTTCAAATCTTTAACGGTTATTTTTTTCAAAAGTGTATTTTCGTTACTAGCCGTAAGATTAAAAAAAAAATCTTTTTATTTTTATTTTTATTTTTTTTAAAGCTTCACACAGGCATTTAACTAAAGAATGTCTGCAAAATGAATTAATAGTAAACTAACTTTATTTAGTGAACAGTTTTACAAACATTCTTACAATTTTTTAACATTTGAAAACTTTAAATTTTAACTATTCCTAAAAATTGTAAATTTGGAAAAAGCTACAAATCCTCAATAGATTTTATGAAAAAATCTGTGCACACATTTTAAAACCATTAAAAAGGCAATAGGTCAACTTCACGGTAAGGCAATTTACGAATAGCGGCAAAAAAATATTTTTAAGAGAATAAGTATTAAAATTTGGGAAATAAGATGAAGCACATTTGTCCTGACATCAGGTACAATTTTATTCTTAACATTCAAACCAAAATATACAAAAATAAATGGAGCAATAAAATGTTCAGAACAGTTTATATTAAGACTTTTTTTTTTTTTTTTTTTTTTTTTACAAAAAGTCTTTTTTCTTTCTTTCCTTTTTAATGTTAAAACATCCTATAAACCCCTTAACTCTATCGAAAAATTTTCTCTTGCACAAAAGATGTAGAAAAATACTTAAATCAACAGATTATTATTACTTCTTAATTTCCAAGTAATTTTTTATTAATTAGTTTATATAACTTAGATCATTGATACAATATAATTTAGTGAATTGGGCATATATTTCTTTACAAGATACAAATGAAAGCAGGCCAGAATTGAAACCTGAGATTTATCTGTTAACGTCCCAAGGCTGAGAAAATTTCTGGTTAAACTTCGCTGGTAAACATCCTGGTTAAAATTTCGCTGGCACACTTTGCTTATATGGAAACGTTATCATAGGAACGTTAACACAAAGGTCCCAGAGGCAAATCCTGCCTTAATTTCTTTACTTAAATCATTTTCGCCAGAAAGTCAAAAATCTAAAATTTATTGTATAAGAGCTCAGAATAAAACCAACATGTTTTACATGGGATGTTTCCTGGTATCAACACAACACGGGATATAACAATAAAATACTAATAATTAAGAAACATTAAATAGTTGTAAAAATTTTTTGCATGTAGGGATAGATTAATACATTTGTGAGAAAGCTACTAAATTTATTTATCTTTATTCTTTTTATTAATTACGACATTAATTAGTGACTTTTATTATCTTCTAATTAACGCGACACGCGACGGAAAAAAATGGCCGTTTAGAAGATATCTCATACTTTTACAAAAGATGTTGAAAATCTGTAAGTAGAAACTTGTACTGATTGTAACATGTAATACTTACTCTCTCTCTATATATATGTATATATTAAGGATATATACATTATGAGGATTATAATAATAGTATATATATATATATATATATATATATATATATATATACTATTATTATAATCCTCAAGTTTTGGATTTGTGTCTGCTAATAACTCATTGAAAAATACTGATTTAATTAAGTAATTATCTTCGGTTGAAACATACATTATTTTTTGCCCATTAATTTTACTATAAAACTAAAACTTCGTGACTCGAATTTGGAAGAGCCTTTCTTTACAAGTAACGTTTTTAACTAATATTATTTAAACTATGTTAACAAAATTTTCTTTTTAGTTAAGGCAAATATTGGTGATATTTGCCGGGGACCGTTAAAAAAATTAAACAATAAACGACATGTTTTGAATCACTCTTTACAAAGAAATGCTCGAAATGCGCTTTTGCTGTAACATGCGATGATGAAGATGAAGATTTTTATCATTATCTGTAAAAATTTTATTTGGCTACCACATAATTTCCACGAAAATATAACGATTTCTTTAAAAAACTGAAAAAAAAAAAAATCCACTTTTTTAATCATAACACGTAGGGTATCAGGCGCAATACAAATACATTTTTAATAAATTTGTCGTACTAGGTTAGACACAGCAACTGCAATCAGAATGCAAAATTGTTTAGTACCTTACGAGTACTTTTACTAAATAATTTTTAACTACGCAAGCTCCAGCTTTAAAAAAATTCATTTGCATAATTTAATAGCCAAAACCATTGAGCAACACATATGAAAACCCCCTAAAAATATCAGGTAAATTCAAGAAACTATGAAAGATAGAATGAACAGAATTTTAGTTTTCTGAAAATGAAAGCTAAGCTAAGCTAAGCTAAGAGGTTTTACTTACATTTTTATTTTGATTCAATCAATGCCCAATGGTAATAGAGTGTTCGCCGATTATAAATAAATATTGATAAAAACCTCTATTATCTTCCTTTTCTTTTTTCCCCTTTAAAATGAACTGAAATTCTGTTCATTCTACCTCTTGTAATTTTTTCATTTTACACGATATTTGTTTGGAGTTTTGATATGAGTTGCTCAATACCTTCGGCTATTAAGTTATGCGAATGAAGAGCATGCGTAGTTAAAAATTATTTAGTAAAAATGTTCATACTTCGTAACATGTTAAACATTTTTGCATTCTGATTGCAGTATGCTGTGTTTAATGTAGTATGCCAAATTTCCTAAAAATAGCTTTGCACTGAGTCTAATACGCTACGTGTTATAATTTAAAAGGCGGAATTGTTTTAAAATTCTCTTCAAAAAAAAAAAAAAAAAAAAAAAAAAAAGAGAGAGAGAGAGAGAGAGAGAGAGAGAGAGAACATTACATCTCTACGAATACATGTGGTAGTCTCATAAAAGTCTATACAGATAATTATAAAAATCTACATAATCACATGCTGCATCTAAAATGCATTTAAAGTGTTTCTTTTTACAGGGTGATCCTAAGCATTTTGATTTTAGTTTAAATTTTTACTAGTCCCCTTTTCATCTTCAAGACACAACTTTTGCTGACTTTTGCTGAAATACTTAAGGTACAGTACGTTCTTTACACTACCAATACTTCAAGATGTTTCCTAAAGAACTTTTCTGGATATTTGAGACAACGTTTAAATTTTAAAGTGTCCAAATACGTATTGGTAGATAGTTTATACATAAAAAATAAATAAATAAATAAATAAATATTAGGGTAAATATTAAGATCATTAACATATAATAATACTATAACAATTGTTAACACGAGTTTTTAACATTTAAAAAATCAATTGTATAAAAATGGTAATGGAAATAAAAAAACTGGGAAATAAACTTTACATTGTCACTAATAATTTTTTGCTTAACCTTTTTTTAATCTTTTTCTCAATTACACATCTTTATTCTAGAATATATTTAGAAATAAAATTTGTGAAACTGTTTGACGATTTTTTTTCTTTTTTTGTCTGACAATTGTAAATAGATAGACAACTAATTTTATTATTAGTACTGGATTTACATTATTACTGGAATGCAATGTTTCACTCTATCCATTCATGTCTTCCCAGCTTGAAAATTTAAAACACTTGCAGACGCATAAAATTTTTCACAATTATGGGTTGTTTTTCAAATTACCTATAATACTAATTATCTCTAAAGTAAATATATGGGCTTTGTTCCCATACGTAAAAGTCTTCTGGGAAATAATACACTGTTATTATGAAATGCTCTAATTTGTAGCTTACTTCTATGCATGAAATGTTTCAAAATAAAGACGTCTAGATTGAATCTTTGAATAAGTGAAGCATGACATGTATTTTTATGGAAACATATACATATATGTACTTTAGTCATCATTAATTCCTGGCTAAGCGATTCTTACTCTAGATAAGAAGTGAAAGTAACAGAGGAAAATAATACTTTATAACGCGATTAACATGGTAACTCCCTCTTCACTTGACTTTTAGGATTTTTCCCTATTCAATACGCTTTTTTTTTATGTTACAAATTATTATTTGTTCTAACAATGAGAAATAAAAAAGTCTCGAACTGCATTTAATTATTTAAAATATTTATATAAAGTTCCTTTCTGAGTAATCTTTATTTGTCAGAATTTTACTAATGTAATAACAAAGTTTTACTTTTAATTATTTATTTACGAAGGATGATTAAAAAACTGAATTTAATAATATCAGACTTCTGTCCATAAATTTCTCAGAATCAAAAACTTAAGCGATATCTTCAGGTTTCGCACATAGTGATAGCCGAAAATGATTTCAGAAAATTTTCTGTGTGTATATGCATGCCTGTCTGTATGTGTGGGACTTTGTGTCTGTATGTCTGTAACGCTATTTTTGTCCGGGTATCACATCATAACGGCTTGACGGAATTCAACGACACTTGGCAGGAGTTTAAATCTATGCCCAACTTAAAGTTATGTACATCAACTTTTGTGAAAGTCCCCTCCCCCCATTACTTCCCTGTGTGGTAGGAGGATAAAACACGTTTGTAAGCATAACTCGGCCCCAAATTACTTCACAGAGAAAAAATTGCACAATTAAATTTTTAAAAGGAAGGGAATTGATTTTCTGTGGGAAATTTTGCCTATTCTTAATTTTTGAGTAGAACTCTACCAAATAGTACAAAGATTTTATAAATAGCCATCTTTAGGATATATATATATAATGCGTGTGTGATTTTCGAATTTTTGGAGTGGTTTTTACGACACATTCGAGCACATTCGAGATCACCCTTTTACCGCTAAATTTTTTCTGTGAAATCAATAGAAGTGAAATCTCACGAATTTTGATGCGTAAATTGTTTATATGTATCCGACATCTATTATAACAGGATTTTACGAAAATTTTAACTTTCCCACCTGGGGGTAGCGGGGAGGGCAATAAACATGTTTCTAAGCGTAACTTTGCTTCGAATTATCCGAGTACGCTTAATATTTTTGTGTGGGTTTGTTATGCGTACCCAACAAGCACTAAAAAGAGATTTTGTAAAATTATCCCCTCCTCCCTTTATAGGCGGGTCAAAAAACACGTTTTTAAGCTTAAATATGCTCCAAATATCTTTCAAAAGCGATTTTTGATATGCGGGTCGGTTATACGAATCCAACACGCATTATAAAGAGATTTTACGAAACCCTCTTTCTACCCACAATTTCAGAGCAGAGGGGCAAAAACACGTTTTCAAACATAACTCTGCTCGAAACTATCCCAGGAAAACAAATTTTGATACGTGTGTGCATGTTATGTGTATTCGCTATAAAGAGATATACGAAATAACCCCCCCCCCCCTCCTTGGGGCGGGCGGGGCAAAAAACACAGTTTTGAGCATAAATCTGCCTCAAATTACCTTAGAATGGAGAATTTTAGTATGTGGGCGTTGGTTAAGTAGACGCAGTATGTACTTTGGTGATTTTTCACGAAACTTCTAACTTATCCGTGGGGGGAGGGGGGGGGGTAAAAAGCATTAAGTCGATGCCGAAGACAGTGGGGATCCCAGACTCCTCATGCTGCGAGCGGAAAATCAACTACCGAACGCAGCAGGAGCTTTAAATTAAATGTCAGTTGATTTCAGTGTTATTTTTTTATTTTATTATTTTTTATTTTTTTATTTTAAATTTTATTAATAATGAAATTGAATTTTGAGAAATCGTTTAAGTATAGTGTCCAGTGAAGTGGGCAAAGCATGCTAATATATTTATAGTGTAAGTCTGGGCCAGCTATTGACAAAACTAAGATGCATGAATATTCATACATTTTTCAAGGTTAAAGTTGAATGCATTAAGACATATGAATTAAATACAAATACTAGTATACTAAGATTTAACACAATTAATAGTTTATAATTAACAAATATTCATCACATTGAAACAATGATTTATAATTAACCATAATATTTTAAAATATTTTGTGCAAATGCAGCAGAGTAAATTTAAATGTGATAATAAATATAGTAATATAATGAATGTAGAATGACAGAGAAACAGATGATAGATGGCAGTATTTACCAGAAGATTAAAAATAGATTTGTCTGATAATAATGTTATTACATACATATGTACTTATCCTAACATGAATGCGCAGAATATACATGATTGTATACATGACATTGTATATGAATATGAAAGAGAAGAGTTTTATTTTAATAGAAAAAAAAAAAAAAAAAAAACGTATTTTGCTTATTATGTATGAAAAAAAAAATTCAATATGTATACAAAAGCTCTGATGTTTTAATTCAAATTCAGAAAAAAAAATAATATTTTAAACAGTCTGTAACATACAAAACAAGGATTTTTAAAGTTTGATCATTTATATTAATTTAAAAATAATTAAACTATTTTCAAAATTTTATAATTACCACAATGGCTTCTTCCTATAGCATTTTCGGCGTCTTCGCGGCCATCTTCAGTATGCTTTAGCATTGTTTACATCTTTTTCGGTTCTATATTTGTTTTAGCTTCATTACTTCTTTTCAGTTAGCTTATGATAGGTTGCCAGTCCTGGGGAATAATGTTCACGGTCGTAAGTTGCAAGGGGACAAGTCAGAATTTCTATTTCTTGCCGTTTAAGGGCGTAAGTATGGGATTAATAATTAGCGATTTTTTGGAAGTTAATAGATTTAATGTCAATCGGGTTATTGATGTTAGCTCTAGAGAAGGCAGTTGAAGATCTATTAAATTTTATGTTGGAAAGATGTTCTTTTACACGATCTTTAATTCTTCTTTTTGTCATTCCGATATAAATAGTTTTTTCGTTATTTATGAAATTAAAATTGATTTTATAAATACCAGCTTTTTCATTATTGTTAATTAAATCTTTATCATTGCGGATACGGGGAAAAATGTTAGGATGGGGTTTGATAGGGATGTTTATACCATGTTTTTTACTTTCATTACTAGCGGCACCTTTACAGTAAGGGATAGAAGGGGTAAAAATAGGAGTTTCTTTTTGAGCATTATTGATGAAGGTAAGGATTTTTATTAGACTTTTTTTTTATACAGTTTATCGATAAGATTTTTGCTGTAATCTGCTCTTTGACCAACATTTTTAACGTAGTTGAGTTCGTCCTTTAAACTATTTTGATGAGGATATCACGATTAATGTAAGAGCGCAAGGCCGCTAATTTATAGGCATAGGGAGTTTCACATTTACTATTAATGATTTCCTTATTGTTTGTTGGTTTCCTGTAGACGTAGTATCGAAAGTATTATTGTTATTTTTTATAATTTTTACATCAAGAAAATTTAGAGTATGATTATTTTCAATTTCCAGTGTGAATTTAATATCTTTGTGAAGTTTATTGAGGTTATGAAGGATATGTCGTGGGTCTTTATTTTTAGGAATGATAGCAAAAATGTAATCCACATAACGAAACCAAAATTTAAAGTCATTAGAAAATTTCATATGAGAATCTTTAAGGGCACGTAGTTTTAGTTCAGCAATAATACCAGATATGTGAGAGTCCATGGGGACCCCTTTATTTTGTTTGTTTATTTTATTACTGAAAGAGAAGTACGAATTATTAAGAAGCAAACTATTAGTCTTTAAGTAGGTTTCACTGATTTTATTATCGCCATATTGTTCGAGAATTTTATTGGAAATTAACAGATTTATTTCGGGAATATCAATTGAAGAGTAAAGGTGCTTAACATAAAAACTTACCACTGTATCTGATTCAAGAATTCTGATATTACGTAATTTCTAAATAAACATTTCGGTTGAATTTCAACTAATATCTGAACTTGGAAGAAGGGATTTGCAGGTATCCTTCATATAAGTCTCCAACTCATAGGTGGAACCTTCAGATTTATTGACAATTGGTCTTAAAGTAAGAGGGTTTTTATGGTTTTTGTATTTATCGAATAAACAAGGGTTAATTGGCGGGAAATTACCAAGTTTGGGAGTTAAGTTATTAGGCATGGCACCAGATTGAATAAAATATTTGCATTTTTCGGTGAGTTTTTTGAAGGGGTTTCATTTAATAATAGTGGTATCCATTTTGTTTATTGTCATCAACAACCCGATTGACATTAAATCCATTAACTTCCACAAAAATCACTGAACTCCCATAATTACGCCCTTAAACGTGAAACATCAATAACCTGATTGATATTAAATCCATTAGCTTCCAAAAAATCGCTAATTATAACTCCCATACTTACGCCCTTAATCGTGAAGCAATAGAAGTACTAACTTGTCCCCTTGCAACTAGCGACCGTGAACATAGCATTATTCCCCAGGACTGGCAACCCGGAATAAGTGAACACAAAAGAAGTAATGAAGCTAAAACAGATATAAAACTCGAAAAGATTTAAACAAAGAGAAAGCATACTGAAGATGGCCGAGAAGACGGCCGAAAATGCTATAGAAAGAAGCCATTATGGTAATTAATCAAATTTTAAATTTGAATTTTGGCTTTTTAAAACAATTTTAATGTTTAATTAGACTATTATATTAATTTAATTACTATTTTATACATATTAAACTATAAAAATTAATGCGAGAATATTCAAAAGTTTACAACAAATTCTTTTCAGCAGTATTTGTAATAAAAGATTGTGCATGATAAAATTTAACATATTTTTTTAATTTTCGTACCATAAAATATAGTATTATATTTTAATTTCTTTTAAGGATTTGCATTTGATTAATCATGTATGGTTCATAATTTAGTGATTACAGGCTTACCACTTGTTTTCAAGTGGGAATTTTTAAATCCCAGAGCGAAAAAGGAAACTGAGTTGATATGTAAACTAGTCGAATTTTACGGATATTTTAAATGTCGAACATCGATTTCCAAAACAAAATACAATAAAATAGAAATATATCTTTTAAAACATGAATATATATATATATATATATGTATATATATTTATCGTTTATTAAAATGTTAAATTTAAAGAAAATATGTGTGAAGGAATATTTTAACTTTATTAAACATATTTGAACTTCATAAAGCAATTTTAAGAAACGTACTTTTTCATAAATAAATTTGTTTATAATTTTTAATTAAAGGCTTTTTATTGAAACAGGATTTTGTCATCGCGACTTCGTGTCACGCTAAAAAACAAGGCGCCTCCACTTTAAAGTAAATGTAAGTGAATCGTTACGTCGCTTGTTGGCTCAGTTGGTTAGAGCGTTTTTTTGGTAACGTAAAAACCATGGATCGATCCCCGAATGTCAATGTGTTACTTTCTTTGCAGAGAATTAAAAGAAAAGGTATCAATTGTTCAAAAATAACCTTTCAGTGTCCAAACAGCATCCTAAGAAATTTTGGTTAGTTGTTTTCTTTTTTTTTTTTTTTTTTGAGTTACTAAAATGCATAAAATAAAAATTTCAGTGAAAAAAAAAAAAAAAAAAAAAAAACTGAAAGCTTTTTATTGTGGAGCCCTAAAAAGCACAAAATAAAAATTTATTCTTGCAGAGATATGCTGTGGAAAATAAAAGTTTCAACAATAAGAGAATTTTAAAGAAAAGTATAGATATTTCATTTTTGCAAGAGATGAAAAATTTTTAATATCCAAAATATTTTTAAAAGCATTCCAGAACAATATTCTTTTTGTATTTGTTAGATTTTTCTAGCATGTTGCATGGCTTCTCTTGATTGTTCTTTGACTTTTGGTTAGAGCGTCATGCTGACAACGCGACGGTCGTGGGTTCGGTCCTCGAAGGCCGATGTGTTACTTCTTTGCAGATTATTAAATGAAAAGATGTCAATTAATAAAATAAAATATTTCGTTGTCTACATAGTATCCTGAGAAATTTTGATTAGTTTTTTTTTAAGAAGCTTTTTTTGTAACTAAAAGCACAAAATAAAAATTAAAGTAAAAAATAAACATTTTTTAATATTAGAAGCTTTTTATTATGGAGCCCTACATAGCATAAAATAAAAATTTATTCTGGAAAAGATATAAAGTAAGCTGGCATCCTATACAGAAATGAAAGTTTCAGCACTAAGAAAATTTTAGAGAAAAATATAAATATTTCACTTATGCAAGAGATGAAAATTTTTAGATATTCAAAATATTTTAAAAAGCTTTCGAGGCCTTTGAAATTTATGGCTTAGCGAATTATCATACAAAAACTAATAACTAAGAATATTGGTCTCGAATGCTTTTTAAAATATTTTGAATATTTAAAAATTTGCATCTCTTGCAAAAGTGAAATATCTATATTTTTCTCTAAAATTTTCTTAGTGTTGCAACTTTCATTTCTTTATAGGATGTCTTTGCCAGAATAAATTTTTATTTTATGCTTTTTAGGTTTCCATAATAAAAAGCTTCTAATGTTAAAAAATGTTTTTAAGTTTTATTTTTTTAAGTATATATTTAATGGTTTACTCAATAATCGCCGAAACGTTAGATGAGGCCTCCGTGCCGAGACTCAAAAAAATTTTGGGTTCTCTGCATGTGTGTGTATGTGATAGCGGCAGTAAAAATCACCCGATTGACTTCCAAATTGATACACATGTTAACGAACCACATGGAATTAGCTGCATAATGTTTGAAGTTCCTGTACAGGCACACACCAAACTTTTTCTTATCATTACAGGCTTATGGAAAGAACTTCTATGCACCGCGATTGCGCCCGCAAAAATTACCCAATTTTCTTCCGAATTGTTACACAGGGTCATGATCCATACAGAATCAGTTGTATGTGTTTTTGTGTGCATATGACTTGTTTAAAGGGACACTCAAAAGAACTTCTTATCAATACGGCCTATAAGCAGAATTACGTTTAAATGCATTTTAACTTGATTACACTGGTTTGAACATAATTAAATTAAGATGAATTCTTAAGATACTAAAATTCATATGTGTATAGACTTAAAAATTTTATATTTTTCCATTGTCCAAATAATGTTAAATTTGGTACAATTGTTTTTGGATTACATGGAATTAGCTGCATATACATATATATTATGCATATAATGTTCCTGTCTCTTGTATAAGGATGCACAAAAGAATTTTGTCCCATTACAATCTATAGACTGAATTTATTTTAAGTGCATTTTAACATGGTTACATGCCCTTCAGTATCATGAAACTAACTTAGTTTATTAGAATGATTTAAAGCATGATTTCTGTAGTAAACGCTAGAGACAGGAATAATAATTAGTTTACAGAGCTACGCGAAAAAATTCTGATACGTCAAGCAATCATTTTGCATCAAATTTGTACAAATATTATGCGCCATAAGAAGTTAACATACAGTTATGAGTTACAAGGAAATATATATGCACATATATACAGATAGATAATGACAGATACAACAGGAATCAAGAGGGCGGAAACCCCTCAGAAACATACCTGGTTATGTAGTGAATTAATAATATAAATGCATGTGTGTTTATATATTTACATATACATATATTAATAATTATTTTTAAAAATATGGAATAAATAAAAATCATCAGCTCAGTAATGTGTAATGAAAATGGTATGCTGAGGCTTCTCATCTGAAAATCCACTTGTTATAAAATATAAAAAAAAGTTATTTGAAGGTTATAAGCTTCTAAGACGAATTTCTTTATGGACTGATATAATATTAGGTGACAATAATCAGAGTAACTGTTAAAATTTTAAAGAAATTTACCAAAGAATATAATTTTTGCAATGAAGTATATTTATATAATAAATATAACTTATTATAAATCTGACATAAATTTCTTCTAACCTGAATGGGAATAGATATATTTACTTTAATTCTAATTCATGATTAAAAATAATAATAATAATAATAAAATAAAATATGGAAGATTGTTCTTGTACAATGCCTTTTTGCTATACACAAAAATAATAAAACATTTGAAATGTGAATAAAAACTCTTCAGAATAATTCCGTATTTTGTTCATTGTTAATGATGATTTTTAAAATTTTTATTATTATTTTTGTAATAAATAGTTCTGCTTTTGATATTCACCCTAAGTAATAATAGCATGGAAAGTATGAAATATTCTCTACGGGGAAAAATTCTCAATTCTTGTGCTAATTGTGCATTTTTTCCCTATTGAATTAAAAAATAATAATTAAATAAACAAACAGTAGGTCATAATAATTGAAATATTTTTTCAAACTTATCTTCAACGCGAAATTTTATAATTTTTTTTTATATCAAATTTATATATACCTATAATATTGTTTAATTAATAAATTTTAATAGTATTTAATATTGATTAATATTTAATTATTATTAATATTATTTAATATGACTAATACGTAATTTTATCTAAAAGAAATCAAGCGATTCAGTTGAAAATATTTTTTAGATAAATAATTATTTTACTTTTTTTTCAATATTATAATTATTATTTTATTTTAAGACATTAATGTATTTCATACAATTAATTCCTTTGAATAATTGCCGTTTAGTAACAGCGTCTCAAAAACTTTGAATTATTTTTAGGACAGTAATTAAAAAGAACTCTATAATTGAAACAATTTTTGCTTGATAATATTCGAAATTAAATCAAATTATGCTTATTTTAACCTGGAGCTGCACCATTGGCAAATATGTTCTGCTCTCAAAGTTGGTAGACATGAAGTGCCGAAATCGTGCTTATCTGCGTAGGTATCCAAATTCTCCGTGTTTTTTTTTTTTTTTTTTTTTTTTGTCGAAAACTCGCGTAAACACGGGCTGGGATCACTTAGAATGATTTCCACGGATACTATTAAAGTTAGGCCTAGGACCCTTGCGTTGTCAATCGGCCTTAAAAACATACACATAACAACCGAAAAAAAAAGTAATAAATAAATAAAAATAATATATAAAATAAAGTCAAAAAACTGACAAATAGATGTCCATGAAGATTCATTAAGAACAAGGCTAAATTTAGATTAGTCTCCTTATTATTTTCTCATGCTTTTGATACATTTAGGTCACAATCGGTATTTTACACGATACTAGATTTAAGAAAAAAATCAAGGCACAAATCTTGGAACAAATATATCGATAATCCAATGTAGCATGGTGTATCGCGATTGATTTATCGGACAATTCTGAAGAATTCCTCATCACCTTTGGGGGTATTGTATCCATAGATATAAATCCAATGGTATGGTCAAAGTGAATCCATTACTTTACCTTGACTAACATGGTGATATATGTGCTTGAGATCCAACCAGACTGACTTAGGGATCGAAAACTTTTGGATCGGAATTTTTGCGGATGATCTTATATAGGAGCGGTATTGGCTAAAGTGATATCGACGCAGGAAAAAAGAAGGTTAATTTTTCTCTTCCTTTTTCGGGTCGAGACCGCATCATTGAGCACAGCAGCAAATGGTGCGAGACCCTTTTGTATGCTTGTTTATTTGCTGATTATCCGAATGGATCAGTTTATGAGGGATAGAAGGAAAAGTGAGGCGGTCTTTCGTCACTCTGTAACCTCCGTCGAGACTCCAGAAAGCATTCAAAGTCATGCTTCAGAGATTTCGATGGTGTGAGAGTGTTTCACTCTCACTTGATAATATCGCTAGGAAGAGTGAAATGAGAGATTTTTGGATTTGTGAAAGAAAGTGGATGCTTTTATTAAGATTTGAAAATAGATATTTATTTAGATGGATGGACATTATCAACCGGAGATATTAAATAGTATTAAATAAAATATATTCAGCAAACTATTTTGCAGATTTACTTATAAAATCAAACAGAATGTATTAAGTTCAGTTCTATATAGTACACTTTCTAGAAGTTGTGGTTTTTCCAAAACTCAAGAACACATATAACGTATATAATTGTAAATCATAATAAAATTTAGCATACAGTAGATATAATATTAATGGCAGTTTCAGCCAAAAAATTAAATAAACAAAGACATGATTCGTAAATTAAAGATGAATGAAATACTCATGCTATAACGACAGATTCAACACAATTATGCCAATGATAAATTAATAGAACCAACGGAAAAAAAAAAGAATTTATCATTCAGATGCCTTTAATATTTAAGATGAATCTTTAATATTTAAGTTAAAATAAAGAAAGAAAAAAAAGAAATATATGTATATATATATATATATATAATAGTAATAAATATTTAACATTTATAATATTAATGATTATTTAATAACAATAAGTTTAATGTAATATTTCATAATAGGTTTACATTCTTACCCCTTTTGTCTTGTCTCACGAGAGCTTAGAAAATACTGAACATAAAAAATAATTTATGTACAATAGTGTTGCTGTGATTATAAAAATTAAGAAAAATTTTGATTATAAAATTTCAATTCTTTTTTTAACTTCGATGGAAGATAAATTCGATGAAAGACCTTGTATAAGGTATTATATCATTGTAATACTAAAAGTAAATTTTAAATAAGTTAAATGCAGTTCAGACGTATTTTAAATGTAAAATGTCACTATTATAGGATCATTGCTTCATTTCAATTTTTTTTTTTTTTTTTTTTTTTTTTTTTATAATTTTCTTTTATGTATTTAAATTTTTCACAAATATAAATAAAATTAACACTAACTTTTTTGAAATTTTTTGAAGTTAAACTAAACTTCCTATTTAAAAAGGAATATCTGTGAATAATCAATTTTAATTGTTAAATAGAAAATTTTCGTTTTTTCTTAATTTTATAATGCGTCAAATTTCACATAAAGGAGCATGGTAAACAACTTCGAGCAGAAATTTCATTTATTTGCATTTTACTTATCGACGAACCTTTAAAGTATTTTTAGATTAGAAAGAGTACAAAATCAAACTTATGTCAGAACTGTGAAAAGTATTTTTAAGGATCAAATGTACACTGAAAAAAATTCTGTTAAAAATACGAAAGTTTCTGTAACTTTTCTGCACAAAAATCTTGTTTTCTAAAACTAGTAAAATTTACTTTAAAATTGCATCTCAGTCTATTAAATGTCACTTTTCTCTGTAATAGGATAAAGTGTGCATCAATGGTTACACAGTGGGTACGTATTTTTTCTGCTTTGCATACAGATAACTGGGTATCAAAGCAAGTTAGAAGTGTTAAGGGCTCTCTTCACTCACCGCCGCCGGAAGCCGAAGCTAATGTTATTCTATGGGAAAATTTTCTTTACAAATAAATTATTAACTAATACATATTTTTAAATTCTGTTTTCACATTCTGAAAATTCCCAGATATTAAATAGACGGACCTTTTTTAAAAAATTATTTTTTTAATTTTCTATATTTTATTTTGAAGCCGCAAAATACGAATTTTCAATATATTAAATTGTTTTATTTTTGCAATTTCAAAATAAAATACTAAAAAAAAAAAAAAAAAAATACATTTTTAAAAAAGGTCCGTCAATTTAACCGTTGGGAATTTTCTGAATGTGAAAACAGAATTTAAAAATATGTATTAGTTAATAAGTTATTTGTGAAGAAAATTTCCCCATAGAATAACATCGGCTCGGGCTTCCGGCGACGGTAAGTGAAGAGGGCCGTTAAGTAACTATTCGCAGCAAAATTATGTATAGTGAGGTAAAGTTTTTGCTCACAATGAGGTGACAGACCCTGGTTCGATCCTGGCTAATAAACTTTAGTAAATGTGAGTCTTTTTTTACAGTGTGACCTACAGAAAAAATCTGTTTTCTATAAGTATTTTCTGTTTTTTTTTTTTTTTTTTTTTTTTTTTTTTTTGTTTTTTGTTTACTATGAAAAATATCGTTGACAGAAACTTTTCAATTAACCTGGCAAATTCGCCGACAGAAATTTTCTGTAATATAATAGGACTTTTTCTTTCTTTTCTTTTTCTTTCTTTCTTTTTTTTTTCTTACCATGTATATGGGCCATACAACATGAATACCTGCAAGTTCTCTTCATAAATTTTTAAATTTAAAGTTTCTAGGTAAAATTTAAAGATTAATCTAATCTAAATTTCAAGATACATATTTGAAAGTCAGCTTATGTTACTGCAGCACTCGTGCTTACTTTATTCGCCTGATTAAGGGTCGTGTGTTTTTTTGACCCGAAACAATTGTTGCGAGTTTAATGCAATTTATGGTGTTTATTCAAAGTTTGTAAGTAACATTTTGAGTACTGTCATCATAACACCACTCCAAAATCAATGTCTTTAGATATGTGATGTTCGCAAATGTAATAAAATTTCTGTCATTCTTAATAATTCTGTTATGATTTATATTTCAGGCTCGAACCATTTATAAGATTTAGGTAATTATATTTCAATTAAATATTGAATAAGAGACATATTTTTAAATGTCATATTAAGAGCATATAATAACTAACATTGTCGACAGACAATGCCCATGTTATTCTATCGAGAAATTTGTTTCCTTAATTTCTCATTACCTAATGTATTTTACGAAATTCTGTTTTCACATTAAGAAAATTTATAACCTATACATTTTTACTCGTTTTCCAAAAAGTCAGTTTGAATTTTAATTTTAGTTTAATGATTTTATTTTTATTTTTATTTATTTATATATTTATTTTATTTGAAAATATAAAAATTTAACTGAAAGCATTTGTCACTTTTTTTAAAGCTGTAAAATGAAACATTAAAATTTTAAAAAATAAATTTTTGGAAAATGTGTACGTGTTGGTTGATTTTCACCAAAAGTTGATAGATTTAAATTCGTGTCAAGTTACAACTGCATATAAATTTAAGTGAAATACTCAGCGTTAGTTATTGAGCAAGATTTTCTACTAGATTTTTCCGCATACACACAGACATACACTGTAGAAAAAATTCTGGCACTTTCCCGGGTAATTTTGGGCAGCTAATGAGTCCAATATTTACCAGTAAAGTTTCTTGGAAATATCTGTAATCCTCAAATATACACGCACTCAAAATAATACTATATTCCTGAAATCAGGAACATTTTATGGACGAAAACTTGTTATTCTCAGGAATCTGACACAAACTTATTAAAACCAGGAACGTATCCGATGTACAACTGTAACGTTACTGAATTTTTTTACAGTGTATAGACAGCCATATTCCAAAAATGGACAAATAATTTTCTGAAACTCTCAAAACGTGTAAATCCAAAGAAAAACCGAAGTTAAATTTTTTAAAGAATCCAGTACTTTCTTATAATGTACGTATAAAAAAGCAAAAATGTAAATATAAGATATATGTATTTTTTTAATGTATTTTGGAACGTCCCAATCATTTTCTAACGCTAATGGTAGTGCTAGTGGTATCTACTCAAAAATTACTATTAAAGGGTGATATGCATAATTTTTATTGCTCATACCTTTAAAAATTTCTCTTAAGAAACTAATATATATATATGTGTGTGTGTGTGTGTGTGTATTTGAAATACGTTTCCATAATGCAATAATTAAAGAAAACAAATTATGAAAAAATAACTGTAGATAAAATTTACATATAATGCCTTTCTAAAAGTAAATTATATACCTTTGCTAACTACAGTAAAATAGAAAAAACAAAAGAAATAAATGAAAAAGAAAAGAAAAAGAAAAATAGAAAGATACAGAGTGATACAGTATACCAATTTTCAATGGTACCACATAATTAACGCGTGTAATGTTTTGAAACAAATTCCAAACTCTCCCTTTGTGTGGATGAAGTGCAATGTTTTCGTGATAATCTGAAAAATAAGTAGTAATTACTTTAAGCTTATTAGATAACTTATTAATCAAATGAATTTTCCGTATTACTTATAAATTTTTACCCAAATTACGATTTTTGTTAAAAGATTAATTTAAAATTAATTTTTAAATTAAGTCATTTTTTAAAACCATTCATATATAAAAGCATAATAGTAAATCTTACATTTTAATGGAAACATTTACAAATATTATTTTTAATAATATGCTGAAATAAACAAAAATCAATTTTATAAATTGCGATGTAGTAATAACATATATAATTTTTTAATTTTCTGTTTAAATTTAATTGAAATCTATTTTAACATTTTATGAAATAACTTTCTCGTGTACAGAGTTAAAAATTTCAACAGAAAACTATTGGTAAATTATTTATCTCAAGTCTTATGTAAAATTACAGAGAAAAATAAACGAAGATGTTAAAAAATCTGTTATAGGAACAGTTTAATTAATAATTTTAATTTAATTAATGGGGAGAATATATTTCTGACTTTGAATGTTTTTTTTTTCTCTAAATTAGAATAATTTATTTTTATTGAGAAATTAAATAATAAAAATAGATAAACATACATGATAAATAATGAGAATATCGATTATTTACTTTTATTTATGTATTATTTAACAGGTATTTAACAGGGAGGAGGTGCCGCTTACCATTCCAAGAGTGGTGTCGAGCGATCTAGCTATGCTAGGCCCCTCCTCCGGAAAGCTTATTTAAAAGAAAAAAAAAAGAAAATTACAAGGTTCGCCAGAATGAAATTAACACACGACAAGGGGCGACATATAAGCCGCCGAAACAACATTTTCTCACAACAAATGGTGAAGAAAAGCATAGCAATTCGAATGTTTACAATCACTCTAATTTCAACATATTTGAATAAGTACAGAGAGAGAGAGGGGTTGATATTAACATAGGGTAAAATTCGCCAGAACAATAATCCCGCGAGACATAGGGCGGAAGTATTACAAATAGATAATAATTATTAACAAACTTTAAAAAATAATACACAAAGGTAAAATTCGCCAGTACAGAGACGGGGGAATAAAATAAATATTGAAAACTCAAAAGCACAATGAGCTAGAATTGAACTGGAAGGAGGGAGAATTATTTACGAACAAATCAGTTCGCCTGAACAAGGTTCCCACGCGACATAGGACGAAGCTGGTTGTATTACGACATTTACAAACACATGAGGAAAGAATAGATATCTTAGGGCTAGTGGGTAATTGAAAAAGATTATTTAACTTATGAGATTGAAAATATGGATGGAAATTTCAGTAAATTTACAGAAATATTTTACAGTGTATTCAATTTAATTTTTAATAACTTCTGAATACTCTTTCTTAAACAATGCTATAAAAAATATAAAAGGAAAAGATTATCCAATTGCAAGTTAAATCCCATGATTTCGTCTTCTCAAACAATACCGCGCGGCTTCTTTCATTCATTTTTTTTGTTCTAATTCAATGTATAATCCTTGCAGTGTGCTTTTAATAATCACCCTAATTAAAATATCATTGTGCAAAATATGTCATTGGGAATTTTTTTGTTTGTTAAAAACTTCTGATAACTGTAATTTATTATTTTCATGTCTTAATTGTGATGAAATTCTACAGTTAATGTATATGGCACTTCTGTTTATTGCATTTAACATTATTAACTAAATAAAATGCAATGCTATCTCGAAGATTCTTTTTTTTTTTTTTTTTTTTTTTTTGTGTGTGTGTGTGTGTGTGTGTGTGTGTATGTGTGTGTACATGTTTTTACGGGAAGTAAAATAAATGCCAAAATGTTATTCTCCACTGGATATAGCATCATTCTTTTCTGATCTGCCTTTTGATGAAGATGCTAAAAGTGTGAAATTGAAAAATGTCCAATATTGTGTTCCTTCCCTTTTTCTAGACAACATCGTCAATAAATTTATGCGCAAGCTTTTCTATTCTACTTTATTAATTTGTTAAAGATGCTGCTTTTTATAACGCCTCTGGATCACCGAATCGATGGATTATTTTGAAAAAAGAATTAAATTTATAAATCCCGCGGCAAACAACGAAAGAGGAAAATATTCACTGTCTGAATAAAATGTTCCGAACTATCCTTGCACAATTTTATTTTCAACAATTAATTTTTAAAATATTTCAATCGGTGTGAAATGTTTCGAAATAGTCTTAAGACCTATTTTAATGCCTGAGCAATTAGAACTCTTACGTTTTGGTCTTACTTGAATTCTTATCCTTTTGTAGATCATGCACTTGTTAAAATTATCTATGCGTTTTTTTGCTTGTATTTAATTTTCGGATTTAATGTTTCATCCTGGTAACCGTCTACTTCAACCTCAATAACCGCCACCAAATTCAATTTTCACGGAAAATAAATGAAATATTGTTTACTTTTATCGTTTCTTTTGCGAAAAGACCTGCTTCTTTGCTCCAATTCATGCCCACAGATACAGAGACACAAGACACAGATACACTACAATCTGTTGCGCATATCTTATTGGTAATTTAGATATGTTATGCATCTTATAAACCATGGAGGTTTCATGTCTTACTTTTCATGGTCAAACAATGCTTTATCCGGCTCTGCTATTCATAAATATCCCATATGGAGACACGTTTTTGTCATATTATATCTCTATATATTAATAAAAAAGTTACTGTCACTGGCGTCATATTTTTTTCTTTTGTCCGCGTCTCCTCGCAGAGGGCAGTGTCCTACGTGTCCTGAGAGTTATCAATGTGTACCGAATACTCCAAGGAAGACATTTCAGTTAGTTAGATATTTCTATCATCTTAATTAATGAAGTTATTAATTAAAAACTTCTGGTTAGTAAAGTTACTCTATTTGCCATCTTGCAAAATGCTTCTGAAAATGGTTATTCTTTCAGTCTTATGACGTCGTTTTCTGCGGGAAATGAAAATGTGATCAATGGTGTAATAAATAAATAAATAAATAAATAAATACCAATGTTGCTATTGGTAGCAAAGGAAATTCGTTGTCTGCGAATAATTAATAAAAAAGTTTTCTTAGATATTTTCAATGAAAAAAATTATTTAGGATTGTAATTTGTCGTCCCCCACTAAAACTAATCTCAAGATATTTCGCAGGCATTTTTAAAGAAAATCTGCAGAATATCTTAAATTATTTGGCCCATTCTTAAGAAAATTTACAAAATTTCTTTATAATGTCTTCAAAATTTCTGAAGATATTTCATAGAAAAAGATAAATCTTCAAAATATTTTAAAGTATTTGAAAAATGTCTTAAGAAAATACTATTTTCTCAAGAATATCTTCGGATTATTTTTAGCGGGGTCTGAAGATATCCCTTTTTTTTTTTTTTTTTACGAAATTAATTTTCGTACTGGCAGTTTCTTATGTTGTTTACAATGTTTTAAAAAAATGTTCTTTTTTTTTTTTTTTTTTTTTTTTTTTTTGTGTATGAATAATGAAACAATGTCGGGTCAGTATAATTGACCGTATTTAATTTTGACTTTAAAGTGCATTAACTTTTTTATTTAAAAACATTTTTTAAAATGCTTCGGATATATTTTGGCATAAAAAATATTTTAGATTCAAAAAACAAAAACTTTTTTGTTACGAGACAATAAAATTTCAATTAAAATATAGACGTTTCGAATCTCGTCCGACTTTCCTCATCAGTATTAAAAACAACGTATTTTGAAATCATTACATACAATGACGAGTTTCGAAACGTCTATATCTTAATTGTTTTTTAAATGTATATTTTAATTGAAATTTTACTGTCTCGTAATAAAAAAGTTTTTATTTTTATGTATATAATTGAGACAGTGTGATGTTTGTATACATTAGATTTTAGATTCAAATTCAAACTTATTAATAAATGGCAGCATCTTCGAATTTAGCACTGATATATATACATATATATATATATATATATATATATATATATAATATTACAGAATTAGACATTCATATGATACATTTTATATTTCTAATTTAAGCAAAAATAAGAAAAAAATGTCTGATGAATAAATTAGAATTAGATTAATGGATTATGAATTTTAATTTGCATAAATGCCATTTTTATTAAAAACGAAACTAATTTTAGCATGCATAATATTAAGTGAAATCTAACTCACCTCTCTCCTGCATTTCCCGGATGCTTGAAGTAAATTTAGGCAACACACATAAATAAAGATGAAATCCGATTGCTTACTATATTTGACTTTAATCATAGGTTTTTCTTTGACAATTTTTATGAAGAAATCAGAATTTCTCAAGTAGTTGAGCACAGATTTAAAATATTTCAAATATGTATAAAGGCATTTTTTATGCCTTGAATGAATTATAAATATAATACAGAATAGTACTTATTGTTTGAATAATATAACAAGTAATGAATATTTTTTACTGCGACTTCAGTATGGATGTTCGACTGGATATCACTCAAGAATAAAAGTACTTCTGTTTTTACGAATATGTTAAGAGAGAGAAAAACATAATAATAATTAAAAAAAGAATAAAAGAATGAAAGTTTGGTTTCTCTCTATGGTCACGTGATTGTCTATCACTGCTCGAGTGTCGCCGTCCCCGCTCCCATTGAATCAACATACTGGGGGGGGGGGGGGAGGCACCGAAGCTGGAGTCGAAATACTCGGAAGAGGGATAATTTGAGTGACCGCTCGAATAAGAGTTCCAGCAGAAGATGTCTGAAGCTCGATGACTCTGGTGATACCGTCAGCTCCGGGAATCAACTTGATGATGCGTGCGAGATCCCAATGTAGTGGAGGTGAGGCTTTATTTTCAGAATGATTAGCTGCCCTGGAGAAAAGTTGTGACTGTTGTTGGTTCTTTTGGCTCGCGGAAGCAAGGTTGGCAGGTACTGGGATGTCCACTTCTTCCAGAACGTCTCCTTCATCTGCAATAAGAGCTTATACCTAGAAGAAATACTAAGAGAATTGTTTGTTAACATTGGTTCTGGCAATTCTAGTAATGCAGATCCAATCAAGAAATGTCCTGGTGTTAAATCTGCGAAATCATTAGGAGCATTGGACAATGGTGTTAGAGGCCGCGAATTTATAACAGCCTCTATTTGACATAGAAGGGTGGAAAGTTCCTCAAAAGTTAAAATTGCTCCTTGTGTGATTTTTACCAAATGATGTTTGGCTAATTTTATCGACGCTTCCCAGAGTCCCCCAAAATTTGGAGCATACGGGGGAATAAAGTGCCAGGTTATTTGGTGTTGGGAAGCAAAATTTTGTAATCTTTCTTCTTTGAATAAAGAAAATAGCTGTTTTAGATAAGAATGGGCTCCGACAAAATTTCTGCCATTGTCCGAAAATATGTCAGAGGGGTATCCCCGCCTACCTATGAAGCGTTTCAAGGCTGCGAGAAATGCTTCTGTAGAAAGATTTGAAACACATTCAAGATGCACTGCTTTTGTCGCCATACAGATGAACAGGGCAATATATGATTTAAAGGTTGTCGCTTTTCGTTTATGTTGACATTTTGTCATTACTGGTCCCGCGAAATCGGCACCAACTTTCGAAAAGGGACGAATGGGTGTGATTCTTTCTGAGGGTAGATCCCCCATCTTTTGCATTATTGGCTTAGCTGATAGACGAAAACAGAGTATACATTTTCTTAAAACTGCCTTAACCGTGGAGCGGCCGTGGGGAATCCAGAATTTGTTTCTGATGAGTGACAGTACTAAGTTGGGACCAGCATGAGAGCTTAAGTGATGATAATATGTTATTATCAAGGAAGTGACGTGATTTGCTTTCGGCAGTCAAATGGGGTGTTTTTTTTTAAATCGCAGGGACGGGTGGTGCCGCAGGCGTCCTCCAACATGAAGAATGCCCGCTTCATCCAGAAAAGGATCAAGACCCAAAAGATGGTGTGAAGGTTTTAAAAGTTTTCCCTTTCTTAGTACGGCAATTTGATCACTAAATTCGGCATTTTGAATAATTTTTACAAGACACATTTCCGCTCGATTTAGCTCTAGGGCCTTTAAAGGACCACATTCCATGGATTTGGTTTTAATTTTATTGATAAATCTCAGTACATAAGCTGGAATTCTTAAAAGTTTTAGATAGTTAGAGTATTTTGTGATATGTGATATCAAAGTGTTATTAGAAAGTGTAGGCTTAGAACTTGAATCTATCGGATGGTGATGAGTTTGTTTCTGAACGGAAACTGAATGTAATGTGCACATTGGTGGTAGCTCAAAACTATGGAGCCATTTTGGCCCTTCCCACCACTCAGTTCTAGCTTTCAACTTAGCTGAGGACAATCAACGTGTGGCACAATCGGTCGGGTTTTCTTTTCCTGGGATATGTCTCCAGGATTCTAAGTGAGTAAGAGATCTGATTTTGTTGGCTCTATGGGCCACGAAACTATTTCCTTTGTTTGAAGGGTTATTTATCCAGTTTAATACAATAGAAGAATCAGTGTACCAGTATGTCGAATGAGTAAATTTAAGGGATTTTTGAATGTTGCAAATTAACTCTGATAAGAGTACAGCACCACACAGTTCCAATTTGGGTAAAGTGATTTCTTTTATGGGTGCGACTCTAGTTTTAGCAGCAATTAAATATATCTGAATAGTGTTTGTTATGACCTTTAAATATGCGACTGCCGCATACGCCCTAGGAGAGGCATCACAAAACCCATGAATTTCATATCTACAGTCTGTAATATTTGAACCTAAATAGCGTGGAATTGACATAGATTTAAACGCATTAATTTCTTCATAAAAGGTTTTCCATTCTTGCAAAATATCTGGAGGTATAGGCTCATCCCACGTTGATTGCAACTTCCACAATTTTTGCAGAATTAATTTTAAAGTTATTGTAGATAGCGAAATAATTCCGAGGGGATCATAAATTTGCTCAATTACGGAGAGCAACTGTCTTTTCGTATTAATTTGTTGATCAGCTAAGGTTCTAACTTGAAGAGTATCTTCACTTAAATCCCAGAACATTCCTAATACTCTTTGATTTATTTTTTCTTTATCCTCAAAAAAATGAATGACCGAATTAACCTTCTCCTCCTCTGGAATATCAGAGAGGGCTTCTGGATGGCTACAAGCCCATTTCCTAAGTTTAAACCCTCCAGCATGCATTAGAGCCTGCAGCTCCATTATTCTATCTTTTGCTAATTGAAGGGATTGTGCCCCTGACAATAAGTCGTCGATGTAAAAATTGTCTTTGGCAATTTCTGTTGCTAATGGGAAGTTCTGATTTTCATCCTCACATAATTGCTTAAGCGTGCGTAACGCTAAATAGGGTGCACAAGCTGTTCCGTAGGTGACAGTATTCAATTCGTAAAAAGATAATTGGTCATTGGGAGATTCTCTCCAAACAATTCTTTGGTAGATTCTATGTTTCCTTTCAATTAAGATTTGCCGATACATTTTAGCTATGTCTGCACTGAACGCTACAGGGTTGGCTCGAAATTTTACTAAATTGTCAAAAATATTTGACTGTAGTTTAGGACCAATATATAAAATGTCATTTAATGATTTGTTATTTGTTGTTTTAAACGCGGCGTCAAATACTACACGTAATTTTGTTGTTTCAGAGTTTTCATTTACCACCGCATGATGCGGTAAATAATAATGTGGCGTTTCATTAATTTTATCTGGATTTAATTTTGTCATATGACCCAAAGATATATTTTCGTTCATGAAATTCGAATACTCCCTCTTTAATTGTGGATTCCTTTTAAGTTTATTTTCAATGGAAAGAAATCTTGAAATAGCACCTGACTTACTGTCACCTAGTGCCCTATCTGGCATAAAAGGTAGATGAACTACATATCTTCCCTGACTATTCCTTTTAGTTGTTGTCAAATAAATATTTTCCACAGGATCACTTTCTATTTTTTTTTGTATCTACATTTGGAATTGATTCTGTATCAAAAAATTGTTTTAAAGTGTTGTTGATATCATCATCAACAGTCGTATGACACGTTAAACTGATATTTGTACAGTGAAAGCTATCAACACGACCTGATAGGAGGTAAACCAGCTTTGTGGGAAATGCTGTAGGAGTTCCAGCTGGCCCTTGAATGGGACTGCCATTGCAGATTGATGCGACTATTTCTGCCCCAAGAAGAATATCGATGGGACCACTTGCATAATATTGTGGATCAGCTAGTTGTAATCCTTGTATATGTGGCCAATCGTGTTGCGGTAGTTGGAAATTAGAGAGAGGTGAGGTAACCCTATCAACTATAAAAGCGCTGACTGAAAATGACTCCGACGAAAAATGCGGAGTGAATTTAAATTCTGTTTCGTTGAGAGCAGTCTCTGCTAATACGCAATTAATCCCTATTATACTATGCGACGTGCTTCGTAAGGGCAAATTTAGTCGCTTAGCACATTCCTTAGTAATTAATGAATTTTGACTAGCATTATCTATCAAAGCTTTACAATGCATAATTTTGCCTTTCCTCGATTTAATTTTAATTAGTGCTGTAGATAACAAAACATTACTAGAATAAAACTGAGCACTTTTTGAAACTGAGATGTCTGGCGATACCTGATTCGCCCTTTCAGAATTTGAATTTCTACCATAAACATGCAGTAACGTATGATGTTTTTCTGCACAATTTTTACAATTAATGTTTATCCTACAATTCTCCAGCCTATGATTTTGGCGTAAGCAATTTTGACATAACTTATTTAATTCAACGAATTTCAATCTTTCTTTAACCGGTTTTGAATTAAATGTCGGACATTTAAATAGCGCATGACGCTCATTACAAAGAATGCACGTATTTTCCTTTTTCACAATTGTACTCAATACGTTGTTTGATTTCTTCGAATTAGTGAATTTTACGTCTTATTTACATTTTATCTCTTCAACACCGCGCGCTTCGCGCTCAATGAATTTCCTAAAAAGATCCAGATCAGGCAATTTATCACCATCCAACATTAATTCCCATCTCTGTTTTAACGATTCATCCAATTTCCCCATCATGAATTTTATTATAATTAAGTCGCTTAACGCATTAGAATCTAAACCCAAAGTTTTTAAATTTCTGACGGCTTCATTGCAAGTATCTAATAACTCCAGTAAAGTTTTAGCATTGTTTGCTTTTACAATTTTCATAGAAAATATTTTGTTAATTTGACTCAATGCTAATTGTCTTTTATTTTCATATCTTTCATTTAATATTTCCCAACATTGATCTAAATTTTCCTCTTTTAGAGCGAATCCTCGAATTAATTTAGCTGCGTTTCCGCGCACTGAAGAATGTAAATATTGCTGTTTTTCAATTTTGGATAATTGATTATTCTGTAGAATTGTCGAATTAAAATTTCTTTAAAAGAAATCCAATTTTCAGTTTCACCAAAAAATCGCGGAAGATCAAATTTGGGTAATTTAATAAGAGACGATTTACCATTTTTCTCATCTTTATTTTCCCGTGAGTATCTGAATCGCACGCGTTTACTTCTGTTTTGTTCTCTAACTCCACCAGTAAATCAAAAAACATTCCCTTATATCTCAAATACATATCCATATAATCCTCATTCTCTTTAGCGGATAAATTTTTAAATATTTCCGCGATTTCATGATCATACGATTGAACTTTGATTTTTAATAATTTAACTTTAGATAGTTCATCTTTACTACACCCCTTTACTCTATCTCTAAAACTATCGATTTCCTTACATAAATTTTCAAATAATAAAACTTGCTTAGATAATTTCGGCATTTTAGAATATATAAGTTTAAATACACATAACTATAGGCCTTCGAATTACAGAACAAACATTCAAGAACAAAAATAAATCATTTTAAGAATGAATGATTACGAATAAGAAAAAGAATAAGAATATCAAACACATATTAAATATATATATATATATATATATATATATATATATATATTATATATATCATCGATAGCTCATGGCTCAAGTACGGACCAAAACATGATGAATAAATTGGAATTAGATTTATGGATAATGAATTTTAATTTGCATAAATGCCATTTTTATTAAAAACGAAACTAATTTTAGCATGCATAATATTAAGTGAAATCTAACTCCCCTCTCTCCTGCATTTCTCGGATGCTTGAAGTAAATTTAGGCCACACACATAAATAAAGATGAAATCCGATTGCTTACTATATTTGACTTTAATCATAGATTTTTCTTTGATAATTTTTATGAACAAACCAGAATTTCTCAAGTAGTCGAGCACAGATTTAAAATATTTTAAATATGTATAAAGGCATTTTTTATGCCTTGAATGAATTATAAATATAATACAGAATAGTACTTATTGTTTGAATAATATAACAAGTAATGAATATTTTTTACTGCGACTTCAGTATGGATGTTCGACTGGATATCACTCAAGAATAAAAGTACTTCTGTTTTTACGAATATGTTAAGAGAGAGAAAAACATAATAATAATAAAAAAAAGAATAAAAGAATGAAAGTTTGGTTTCTCTCTATGGTCACGTGATTGTCTATCACTGCTCGAGTGTCGCCGTCCCCGCTCCCATTGAATCAACAATGTCATCACCTAAAAGTCTTATAATGAATCGAGTAGATATTGTCCTTCGTTATTTTAACAAATAGATATGAGAGAGTTAAAATTGAAGCTGTAGGAGATTTTTTCATGTTAAAGTAATAGCAAAAATAGTAATAATAATAATAGTAATAATAATAATAATAATAATAACAATAATTATAATAAACTTTTTTACTTGTCAGATATTTTAGAATGTGCAAAATTATTATCTAGCTGTATATTAAAAATACAGAGAGTGTATTACATAATGCCCTAAATTAACTAAAATATTTAATAGTAAAAAGTATAGGCATTAGAAAAAATAGGTACTAGATTTTTTTTTTAGTTAATTAATTATTTTTTTTTTTTTTTAGCAAGCAATTACACTAACAAAATCATCGCGAAAAAGTGACAATAATTTAAAAGTCGCTAAGGTTATCATATACTAAAGCTGTAACGCGAAATGGTCTAGATATTATGAATTTCTTTTTATTCTGAACAAAAATGACTGTTTTTTAGGATAATATTTCATTAAAAAATCTGGAGTGACTCCACTCGACTTTCCGAACATTGAGTAATTAACAGTTTTGTAGATAAAGTAAAGAAAGAGGAGTTGTTAAACAAACATAAAAGAGAAAACCATAATAGAGTGTTTGAGTATTTTTCTCCATATATTACACGATGTTTTATTTAACGCTACTGAACTTTGAGCCCATAGATCATAATGAAGAATTTTTCGCTGTGTCCCTGTAAAAACCTATAAATGCTAGATTCACCAAAATGCTTATAGTTAGTGTAACAGTGATTTATAATACTCATATAAATTTTCAGCTCAATTGAATAAGGCGTTTAGATGCTATCGTACTTTTAAAAATTTGGTCCCATAGGCCATAATGATAAAGAATTTTTCTTTGTGTCCCTGTAAAAAAACTGTAAGTGCTAGATTCACCAAAATCTATACAGTTGGTGCAACTGTGACCTATAATACGTGTACAAATTTTTTACTCAGATTAATAAGGCGTTTAGACGCTATCACACTTTTAAGAATTTGGCCCCATAGGCATAATGATAAAGAATTTTTCTTTGTGTCCCTGTAAAAAAACTATAAGTGATAGATTCTCCAAAATCTATGCAGATTGAGTATTTGTGACCTATAATATGTGTATAAATTTTTTGCTCAATTGAATAAGGCTCAATGTTTAGATGCTATCGCACTTTTAAGATTTTGCTCCCATAGGCCATAATGATAAAGAATTTTTCTTTGTGTCCCTGTAAAAAAACTATAAGTGCTAGATTCACCAAAATCTATAGGGTTCGTACTATGGTGACTTACAATATACGTACCAAATTTCAGGTTATTCGAACAAAGCGTTTAGACGCTAGCGTGTTCACTCACAGACATACACACATACACACATACACACACACACACACACACACACACATACATACATCATCGCAAAAATAGTGAAAACGGACTCATTGGACCTCGAAACGTATAGAAACATCAAAATCTCCAATTCGGATTTTTGACATGATTACAATATTTTCCTCACTATAGTGTTCGGAAAGTAAAAATGGTATGAAATATTATATATTTCAATTTGACATTGAATATGGGAATTTCTATAATATTTTCTGATCTTGTCTTGTGTTATGAACTATTATCATTCCTATTCAGGGAAATGCAAAGCAGCGAATAGGTGAGCAGAGCGCCGCTGGGGATAAAAAGAGAAGCGAGTCGGGGGATGTCGAAGCCTTCCTCGGCGGTTTGTTAGCGGAGCGAGCAGGGGGCAGAATCCCTTAGTGTAGTAAAAAGATATTAAATTTTGCTTTAAAAATATACCTCTTATATAAATACCGTAACGCGTTGCAAATCTTTTTTTTTTTTTTAATCCTGTGGTTAAATCAGACTTGCTATTTACATTTCTGTAGAGAACAGGTCATAGTAAACATGAATAGCATAAGTTATTTTCAAGGCATTTTTAAAAATATTAACGAAAATTAATGCGCACACAGTCAGACGGACCGATAAAAAGACAAACAGATTTATTAGAATCAACATCACTCTTAAACGCTATTGACAGGTGGTAAAAACGCCTAACAAAAACCAAAAACTATTGCCGCAATTTTTAACTGTACTCCTTAATGTATCCGAATATTTTGTTGTAGTCCTTCAAATTTTAATGCTTTATATAGAAAACACTTCTTTTGTTTATGAGAATAATAAATATAAATTTCATAATAATTAAAACAGTAGAAAATGTACCTAACTGTGATTTATTAAAATTCTTCTCATTGAATGCAATCAGGGATGAAAATTTTCCGTCTTTAGATTTTTCCACCGGCAATTTTTAACAATAGTCTCAGTCACAATTAATCGCAATAAAATAATGTAAAACTACGAATAATATTTCTAAATAAAAATAGTGGTGCCGATAACGCGAATTACTTTCACCCTTGAACGCAATGCATCGGCATTCTTTTGGGTGACCATCTACATAAACAGTTGATGCTATTTATTGCATTTCAGTAAGGAACATGCCATAGTGTAATATGTAACCATTAAAAAATAATCTAAAAATAGCTATGAGCGTTTGAGTGCGAACATTCATACAAACTGAAATCACAAACATTTTTACACTTAAAAATGAAATTTTAAATGCTTTATCTATCTTCAGTTATAAACTGCAAGGCATTTTTTATTTGGTTTCTAATTGAAGAAAAAAAAATATTTATTATGATTAATTATTATATATGATCTTATTCAGCAATATTTTGCTACAGGTAAATGTGAGGTCATATAATAACATAATAAGACAGTATGGATTACATCCGCTTCTTAATATTTTGCCATAATGAAAAAATATCATTAAAACTTTGGTTCTACATTCAATAAAATCATTTCCTCCTTAAATTATAATTTAGCTATTATTCTGTACTTAGGACAGTAATATAATAATCTATTTAAAAAAAAATAATAATAACTTTTAAAACCCAAATTCTTAATGTATCATACCACATAAATCTTTTCGAAGTTATGATTTTGCAAATTTTCTTGTATTAAGGTAAAACGATAAATTTCACCTTAATAAAAAAAAAAAAAAAATGTTGACTTCCATTGACCGATGCATTGCTATGATTGGCCATTAGTTACTGCTCTGGTTATGCCATCTATCAGTCACTACAAACGTAAATATGCATAAAACATTTTTTTTTTTTTTTTTTTAATAACTGCATAATTGTTTTCGAATTATAAAAATATGCATACAATGTTGCTCCCTGCAAACAATTTTTTAATTTTGAGTTTTAAAAAATATTTTAAATATGTTTGTGTACTACTTTGTGAATTTATCGATGAGTTAATTTTTATAAAACATTTTTATGTTTGAATACTAAATTTTTGCCTTAAATTTCAGCATTTGAACATTAAAAAAAAAGGCTTCTTAAAAAAACCTTTCAAAAATTCGTAGTACAGTCGGAAACAAAAGTGTCCGAACACTAGCAAAAATTCCTATGTAAAAAAAGTACACGTCATACGGTTCTGTTAAATAAATCCGTATCGAATCATGTTCTTAGACTGACTAAGAAGAGGATTCGACAAGTATTTATACACGTCATACGTTTCTGTTAAATAAATCCTTATCGAATCAGGTTCTTAGACTGACTAAGAAGAGGATTCGACAAGGATTTATTTAACAAAACCGTATGAAGTGCACTTTTTTTACATAGGAATTTTTGCTAATGTTCGGACACGTTTGTTACCGACTGTATACTGTATATTCAACGCAAAATTTTCTTTTATCAATTGACATCTTTTCTACTAATTATCGGCAAAAATTAACACTCCGGATCATCGAACGCTCGACCATCGCGTTACTAACATGGCGCTCTAACCATCTGAGCCACGGAGAGACAAATGAAAAAGCTTATATTTACCTTAAAATGGAGGCGCATTTTTTATTAGCTTGAGATTCATAAACATACCATAGTGAATGACAGTAAGTACATAAGAATTTGGGAGAAAAGGCGTATTTTTTGTAAGTATGTTCAAGCAGAAAAAAAACTTAAGTTTATGTATTTTCCATATTTCTACAGCTACATTAATATCAGCTGATGACAACTTTGAATGTACACTTAGTTATGAAGGACAAGCTGATTAATTCAGATTATTTTATATGATCAGTTTTAAAAAATAGAAAAGAAACAAAGCCAAGATCTAAAACATGAAATTTTAAATCTATATTATATATATAAATAATTTTTTAAGACGTAATAAAAGCCGAGCACCAATTTTAAGACCACTGAAACTACATAGACCATAAAAAATAAAATTTCATCAAATTAAAATTACCTCTGAAGACTGATTGTTAATTATTGATACAATTAATTTTACTTTTTGATTTTTAAAACAATAAATTTTAATTATTGATTTTTTTTAAATTTAATTTAACTTCAAAACTTACCTTAATTTTATTCCTACTAGATAGTTTCTTATTAAATACTGTTGCCTGTGCATTAAAACGACATGAAACCCAAAACAAAAAGTTGAAACAAACAATGAGAGAAAAAACAATGGAAACACTTTTTTTGACAGATTATTTTTCAATTAGGAATTTCTCAGGACAGTGAAAAAAAAAAAAAAAACTTGTCAGGGGAAACATTTTTTACCGTTGTGCACCAATGTACGATTTCATTTGCATTATTATAGTGGCTATAAAAACAATTTTCTAGCGGGCTCCCTATTGTACATAAAAATAATTGAAGTTAAATATATTGAAGAATGTGGAAAAAATATTTAGTTGGAGAATACAAGTAATAAATAAATAATAATAATAATAATAATAATAAAAAAAAAAAAAAAAAAAAAAAAAAAAAAACATGAAAGTATTTGCAATCACATGGATTACATCAAGTAAAATAAACTACAGGTTTAGTTGTTCATAGCAAACGAAGAAAAAATTTACCATTCAAGCAACATGGAGTCTTTAAATTGAGTCTAACCATACATTAAACACTTAAAAAGCTATTGTTTAACTTTAGTAGAACTGATCCACTGTTCCAAATAATAGCTTCAATTGATACATGAATTCGAATGTTTTTAAATTTTAGCTCTTTCTTAAAAAAAAAAAAAAAAAATACAATACAATATAAGGGATCTTAATACTTCATTAGCTAATCATCCGCAGTCTGAAATTTCTTAAGTCATTCGAAGTCAAATACGACCAATGTAATTTTAAAATGCATGCACATTTCAAAATAGTTTATAAAAACACAAATATATACTTGTTAAACTATGCAAACAAAAATACACCGAGTGCTTGTAATTTCAATTACCTAAGGATCAAAGATATCATTTCTAAGTAGAAACTAAATCTTTGTTTAAAGTCTAATGTGAGCAAGGTTTACAATATAATGCTTTAAAACATCTGAAATTATCTTCAAAGTATTTATATATTTTCCAGCCATCCATGTTTGACCAGAAAAACCTATCCTAAAGGAGCGTCTTTTAAAAGAGAATGAGTTAATATATATATAAACTCGGTTCATGGATTCAAGTGTCGCTTTCCGACAGAATCTACAAAACGTCTATTTCAGAACTTTCAGTCCGGGTCCATTCCTCCTCCAAACCCCTAATTCTCATCGCTTTTATAATATCATAAATCCAACTATTTCTTGGTCTTCCTCGTTTCCTTTTTTGATTTGTTAAGTACTTAAAATCAATTTTAGGTAACCTTTCACCGCTCATTCTTTTAAAATGACCATATCAGATTAGTTGCTTTTTTTGAAGATCATCTAATATGATTTTATTTATTTCCATAATTTCTTAAATTCTTTCATTTCGTATGCTTTTTATACTTGATATCCTGCATGATCTTCTTAGGTCATACATTTCTACTACCGCTATTTTGTTTTTCTCTGTCTCCATAATTCTCCATCTCTCTGTTTCCTATAGCAATATGCTTTTAACAATAGAATTGTATATATCATACTTCCTCTTCCTAGAGATCTCCACAATCCACCTAGCATAATTTTATAGTTTTACATTTATTCTTCTTTAAAAAATTTCATGTTTAATTTCTTGTGAGTCTTTGCCTTCTCTGTTAAGATCTACTCCAAGATATCTATAATGTTCACAGCTTTCTATTTTCAAGTTATTATTCATATTTAAGCCAGTCTCATTTTTTCCTGAACATAGGTATTTGGTCGTATTCACGTTCATGTATAATCCCCATTTTTTATATTCTTAATTAATTTTTGTCGTTATTTTTATAGTTATATTTATTTAACTTAAGTTATATTTATCCTTTGCAATTATGAACTGGTCATCTGCAAAACCCCGTTCACCAAGGATTCTACCATTTAATTTTATAGTTTGTGGCGGGTATGTCATTTGGTGGTACGATTTAGATTACATATTCGTAAATTTTAACGCGTATGCAAAAATTTGCGGTTATTTTTTATAGCAGAAATTTAGATTGTGTTTAAATATCTCATTTATACAAAATTTGTATCAAAAACTAGTACCAGCATATGACAGTGCATCAGATTAAATTATTTTGATTTTTAAACAAGACCTTCCGGCTTATTCGGAAGGGTAGGTTGATTTCTTTTTCCTTATCAAGTAGCCGTCATTTTGTTTGAAAATGGCGGCTACAAATTATTAATGCATTTCGTAGAAATATTGATGTAGGCTATGCACATATGGATTTTCAAGCAAATCGGTTCATAAATACTTTTTTATGTGAATTTAAAATTTTTAAGTGGCCGGCGCTTGGAAGCAAAATGGTGAGATAAGTTGACAAATATATGAAATGTATTTGTGAGATAAGTCTACTGTACACATATAGTTCGAATTAATTCAAAATCTCAAAAGTCATCGTGTTGAAAAATTAAGTGGCTGGCACTTCGATCAAAATGGCAGAGAAAGTTCCTCATCTAAAATATCGTTTCAAATTTGAAAATAATTTTTTTTGTAGAAATTCTTTCAATTAGTAAGTTGATAAAATGTTAGTTTTCTGCATTTCTAGCTTGTTTTAGCACTAAAATAGCCTAATTTTTCCTTAAAAACGCATTAAAAAGATCCAGCAACGTAGGTATTGGATTTGGCGCCAAATTTGGCGACTTTTTCCCTATGGCGACTCTTTTGGTGATTTTTGACGAGAAAATACTTATAATCGATATACCAAAGATAGACGCAATAACTTGATTGGTTCACAAGTTACGTGAATTTTCTAAATTTTTGTTGTTTGACTGATAAGTCCATTTTTCAACTTTGATGATTTGAATTGATTAAGTATTTCTAAAGTTACCGTGATAACAAATTTTCCAGTGGCCGCCAGTTGGAAACAATACAGCGGAGCAAGTTGCCCAGCAAACATATCCAAGGTATTTGAAGCATAGGTTCACTGTCCAACTGTGGTTTAAATCAGTGCCGTGTTTCAAAAGTTAATTTTATGGCAAATTTTCAAGTGGCAGTCTAAGTGGTTGCAACTTGGAAACAAAATGGCAAAACAACTTGCCCAGTGAAATCATCCAGTATACTTGTATAAGTTCCTTGTCCAGTTCTATTTCAAATTAAATCAGTATTTCAAAAATTATCGTCATAAGAAATTTTCAGGTGGCGCCACTTGAAAAAAAAAAAAAAAAAAAAAAAAAAAAGCGGAGTGAGATGCTCAGCGAACTTATCTGAAATATTTGAAGGATAAATCCACTACCCAAATTTGATGCGAATCGATTCTGTATTACTAAAGTTACTATATTGACAAATTTTCAAGTGGCAGCCACTTGGACATAAAATTGCGGATCAAGTCACCAAGTGAACTTATCCTAGATATTTGAACCATAAGTTCACTATCCAACTTTTATTTGAATCCTTTTAGTATTTTAAAAGTTATCGTGATGGCATATTTTCAAGTGGCAGTGTGATTTCAAGTGGCTGGAACTTAGAAACAAGATGTCGGGACAAGTTGCCCAGTGAAAACATTCAATATAATTATATGATAATATCGCTGTCCAAATTTGGTTCGATTTGGAGTATTATTTCAAAAGTCATCGTGATTTTAAATTTTCAAGTGGGAGCCTGATTTCAAGTGGTCCCGCTTAACTTAAGATATCTGCTACTTTATAAAAAATGGTGGATATAGTTTACTAATGAACTTCATTGAGATCCTTATGTGGTCTGTATTTACATCAAAATTCAAACAATTTCGGAGTACGCTTTTCACAATTTAAATTTGAAAATTTCAAGTGGTCTCCACTTGAAAACAAAATGGCGGAGCAACTTGGTTAACAAACTCATCTAAGATATTTATAAGATTAGTTAAAACACTGTTTAAATTTGGTTCCATTTGGAGTATTATTTCGGAAGTTATCATGGTTTTAAATTTTCAAGTGGTATCCTGATTTCAAGTGGTCCCGCTTAAGTTAAGATATCCGCCACTTTATTAAAAATGGCGAATAAAGTTCATTAAAAAAGTTATTTGAGACACTTGTATAATCTATGTATGCATCAAAGTTTAAAAAAATTTGGAATATGCTTTTTACATTTTGAATTTGAAATTTTCAAGTGGTCTCCACTTGAAAACAAAATGGCGGAGGAACTTGGTTAAAAAATTCATCTGAGTTATTTATAAGATAACTTAAGACACTGTCCAAATTTGGTTCGATTTGGAGTATTATTTCAGAAGTTATTCTGATTTTAAATTTTCAAGTGGTAGCGTGATTTCAAGTGGCCCCGCTTAACTTAAGATATCTACCACTTTATTAAAAATGACGGATAAATTTCATTAATAAACTTCATTGAGACCCTTATGTGGTCTATATTTACATAAAATTTCAAACAAATTCGGAATACGCTTTTTACAATTTGAATTTGAAATTTTCAAGTGGTCTCCACTTGAAAACAAAATGGCGGAGCAACTGGTTAATAAATTCATCTAAGATATTTATAAGATAAGTTAAGAAACTGTCTAAAAATATATCGATTTGGAGTATTATTTCGGAAGTTATAGTGATTCTAAATTTTCAAGTGGTAGCGTGATTTCAAGTGGTCCCGCTTAACTTAAAATATCTGCCACTTTATTAAAAATGGCGGATAAACTTCATTAATAAACTTCATTGAGACCCTTATGTGGCCTGTATTTACAACAAAATTCAAGCAAATCTTGCTTTAAATATGCTTTTCACAATGTCGGTTTGGAATTTTCAAGTGGCTGCCACTTGAAAACAAAATGTCGGAGCAACTTGGTTAACGAACTCATCCAAGATATTTATATGATCAGTTCACTGTCCAAATTTGGTTCCATTTCGAGTATTATTTCGGGAGTTATCGTGATGACAATATTTTCATTATAGATAGATAGATATATATATATATATAGATAAACGAAGTGATTGCAATAGTTCGATTTCTAAAGAAATCAACCTAAAAATGAACACGAATACTAGATTACATTATTTAGTGAAAATTAGACTCATTGTTTAGTCAACCACATTAAAGTTTAGTAATACTTTCAGGTGTAATAGAAGTAACGAAATCATTGTAAAGTAAACTATAAGGAAAAAAGAGTAAGGAAATTATTTCTGAATCTTAATATACTCGTACAGCTTATTTTTCTGTTTTTGGTATAGGACGGAAGAACTGTTTTTGTAAATTACATATAATAAAATATTTCTTAATCTTATCTTATAGATACAGCCTTTTCTTTGGATAATATATATGCATATATTTATTTATTTATTTAATATTTGGTAGTTTAAGGGGGAAAAAATAAAATCCTGAAAATGAAAAACTTTTTTTTTTTTGTTTTGTTTAATAAACACATAATAACATTTCATGGTTTTATTCTTCTTTTATATATAATATTTGGTAGCTAAAAAAAAAAAAAAAGAATGCTTAAAGTTATTTATAAACAATAATAACATTTTATGGTTTTCTTTTTCTTTTGTATAAATATATAAGGCCGTGCTGTCCTAAAACCCTTGCGGCAGAGAAATTTTTAATTGGAATTTATGGCACAGTAAACATATTGTCTGCAAATTAACTTTGGTTTTTTCACACTATATGCACTTTATACTAACATTCTTTAACACGATATATACACACAATCGTATTCTATGTATATCTGTATATATATATAAATTACGTGTCACGATGTTTGTCCGGGGTAAACTTCTAAACTAAGGAACCGATTTTAATGAAATTTTGCACACTGTGTGCAGTTTGGTCCAACTTGAGAGATAGGATAGTTTTTATCTCAATTTATTGTCACAATATTGTTTTATTGCAATTATTTGTTAATTATAGACCTTTATTAAAGTTGCTCCAAAATATCTGTGAGTTCCATTAATTTAATTGTTGCCAAAAAAAAAAAAAAAAAAAAAAAAAAAATACGAGTTCATTTTCTTTCGACATAAAAATAAATACATTTAATCAAACGTGAACGTTAAAAAATTATAAAAAGTTAAATTATGCATCTCACGAAAATTGACGTCATAATCAATTTAAAGATTTTATACACATTGATAAAGTGCTAATGTAGTTCTATCATAGATATAGTAATATATATATAGATCTCTCATCCCCATGTTATCGTACAAAGATTTTTGATGCCGAAAAAAAAAAAAAAAATAAGTAAATAAAAGCTTTGGAAACAGCCATTAAGTGGTATTGAAAAAAAAAAAAAAAAAAAAAAAAAGAAAGAAAGAAAGAAAAGAAAGAAAGAAATATGAATTTGAAACTGTATCTGGAGTCTTCCATTCCCCTTTAGCAAATAAATTATTCATAAATTTTATTTGCTAAAATATTAGTATGTATTCCCGTGTGTATTCACTCGGGGAAAGACGGCCATATTTTGGTAAAAACGTCGTCTTTTCCCAAATGAAAAGGAATAACTTTTTTCTCCCCAATGATCACTCTATTCTATATATGCTATACTATATCTATGAGTTCTATACGCAAGCGAAGTGTGACTCAATGACCGTCTGTGCAGCCAAGAAAAAGATTTCCTATGTTAATTGCCCACTGGATTTTTTGTAAGAAATTATTAAAAATCGAGGAAATTTATTTCCCGATTTTAATCCTTATATTTGGGTATAGATATGTATTAGTTATCGCGGGTGTTAGATTGAATTATTTTGCTGTCAAATTGACAAAATTTTAATTCTAAATTTCAAAATTCTGTCGCCCTTGGCTTTTATTATTATTATTATTATTATTTGGCGATCAAAAGCGTAACACGAAAATATACATGCCAGATGTATGCATTGTACGAAATGTAATATGTATTATTCATTGTACGTATGTATGACATGTAATATGTATTGTACGAAATATTGTTTCATATTATTCATTAATCTTTTAATATAAGTTGTTAAAATAACCATGATTTTTGAAAGGAATTAAATATTTTCGCCAGATAATTTGGCGATATTCTTTTTTTTTCGCCAAGGATGACAGAAATGAAATCTATTCCGCTGCAAAATATTAGTATCTTACATCAGATATTTTATTTAGACATTTGAAAACAAATTTGACTTCAAACAATGATAGAATATTTATCATTTTCCTTTTAATTAGTATATTATTAGTATATTAAAATTTAAAAGCATGGTATATAATAAGTTTTTTTTTTTTTTTTTTTTTTTTTAAATCTTATAATTATTCTTATCTTAATCCTCAATGTTTCCCATCTTTATTAACTTGAATTTACTATTAAAATTTTAACATACTCAAAAACTTCTCATCACTTCGTTAAAATACACTAAACTTTTCCAAAATCTTTTTCTATTTAAAATGATACATGTATTTACTTTAAATGTCCAATATTTCATAAGATTTCCAATTTTAAAGTTTTAAAATATTTATCAAATTTACTTATTTTTCTGGTTTAGCCTTATTGTTTTCCTTTTTATAACTACAGCTGTTGCCCTCTTTAAAATATTTAAAATAATGAGGTCATTTTATAGTAAAATTATCCATAATAGCATATATTATATTTCACTCCTCCATAAAAATTGATTTTAAAATCGTCTGTTTCTTTTATACTTTTATTTTAATAGAATTTTAATAGAATTTAATTTATATATTAGTCATTTTAGCAATTTTATCCTAAGTAGCATTAGAAATAATATATATCACTTCTCCATTAAAATTTATAGGACCCTACAATAAAATTAATTTGTGCTTAATATCAACACTACGAAAATTTTTATCAATCGCTTCCAAATTTTGACCTAAGTTTCAAATCTCAACCCTGTGGGTTTTTACATCGGCTACAACGTTTTCGTCTTTGTTCGTAAATAATAATTTGACTGTACTAAATAGTTTACAGCCGTATAATTCAACGTATAACTTAGTCACAGCAACGCGTGGCCGGGTCTGCTAGTGGCAATATAAAAATATACAATAATATTCATTTATATATATTTATACAGACAATTGAATTATGTGTCTTGCTGAATTATACTTTGAAAGAATTTAAAAATAGATCTGCTGAAACTTTCTCTGAATTTTTCACATCTTTTATTTCATATGATTTTAAAGTTTCTTATTTTCTAAAAATAGTCAATGAAAATTTTAAACTATTTAGAATAACTAACTAAACTTTCAGTTTATAATTGAAACTAACAATGACAAAACATGGCTAATAAAATTCCAATACAGAAATGATGCACTTTTTTTTTCTTTTAGATCATCATTGATTTTCGGTACAAAGAAAAATACCTTCTACGTAATTATTGTTTTCTCAAAATATTTGATAACTATCTTTCATTCCATATTCAATGTGAAACATGTTTTTGTGTATATAAATACTTGCTCAGCGCAGTTAAAAACATTAAACTGTACCGTAAAGTAATTTCATCAAAACTCCTAATGTATTTGAACAATTTTTACGTGCCTGTACACGAACAATTTGTTCTATCTCAAGAAACAGCTTCGAATGACAGTTCCATATAATTAAGAATACATAAATTGGACTTCCTGTTATTGTCTGTCACACATACACAGTAACAGAGAAAGACCCGTAGACCAACAATTAAAAACCTGATTTTTGGATTCAGGGGATCTGAAATTGCTAAAACTAATTTCGGAAATTTGATCCAAAACCAACGTTTTCTCTAAAATATTCTAGTAAAAAAAGGTAAAATCATTGAGGCATATTATTAAAAATTGTTCGATTTAAAAAAAAAAAAAAAGTTTACGTAACACAGCGGACAATCGGTGAATGTCAGTAACGATAATTAAATGTTCAATAATTGGAAAACTTTACTGCTTGAAATAACATAACAGGAATTTAATATTGTACAATAATTGGAAATTTATCGGAACATGTTATCCTTTTTTTTTTATAAAATGAAATTGAAAATTAAGATTCAAAAACAATAACAGCGTGGAATAAAGTGTATAAAAATGAAAAATACACTATATATTTTTTATTATCTAATAACAAAAAAAATTTTTTTTTGAACATCTAATTACGCTAATGAAATTCTGACTAATACCTAAACAATAATAAGTTATAGAAATGAATAACAGGTATTAACATTTTTGTTCTATTTATTAATTTCAATTCTATTGGTCCAGTTTCTGTGCTATGTACAGTGCTACACCGTAAACTTTAATATTAATAAATATTTAAATGGATATTGGTTTTAGATTTTAATTTAATTTAATAAAAATTAGCAAATGAAATAATAAACTTCTTAAAAAATATATATATAATATAATTGCTGAAAAATCGATTAGACCTTCTTGTTGATACGCAAAACAATTTGATGTCAATTTCTATGCATACCTGAATGTACCACGTTACCTACCGAAAAAATTATATAAATAACTTAATATTTCATGCAAATATTTTTATGTTATACAGAATTAGTTGTAGAGTTTTTGGTTAATATACTATTTATAAATCACAAATGCAATTCTGACGTAAAAGTCCATGGTTGCCATTTATATTTCATTAAACATAATTCGATTTACATGCATTATTAGGATGCATAAAAGTATAGTTTCGGTGGAAAACGGTATGCATAGAATCTATACTAATATTTTAAATGCGAAAGTTTGGATGGATGTTTGTTACTCAATAATGAATGATTAAAATTTTTAATTAATCTATACTAATATTATAAATACGAAAGTTTAGATGTATGTTTGTTACGTAATCACGCCACAACGACTAAACGAATCTGGATGAAATTTGGTACAGAGATAGATAATAGTCTGGAATAGGACATAGGCTACTATATATACCGGAAATTTGATTGGATTTTCAAAATTAATTAAAATATGAAAGTAATAAACTGTTAATTGCCTTAATATAAGCCATTTAAATTTTTAATTGTTGCCAATAAAGTTTACGAGGTATATTTATTTATTTATTTATTTATCTTTTTATTTATTTATTTATTTTTTTTTTCAACATAAAATGAAATATGCTTTCACGCGAAAAATAAAAAAAAATACTAAATGTTAAATTGGTGAATGAGGAAATGACGACTTTATAATTTTAAAATGACATTGTAATAATACAAATCTAGCATATTTCTTCTGAATTTTATTTAATAGCATTTTTTTTTTTTTTTTTTTTTTTTTTAATACTTCAACTTTAGCTTTTTTTTTTTTTTTTTTTGCATGGATGAATCCCGCATGGCATAAAAGCTGATTCAGCATTATATTAATGGTATTTACTTACTAATAATTCTGGACAATTTTTTAAATTTTGATGCTGAAGTAGATCGGACCTTTTTCGCCAAGGACAGCCAGTCAAAGCCAAGTAGGGCATCAAAAATATAACTAAATTATGAAATATTGAAAAAAAAAAAAGAAAGAAAGAAAAGAAAAGATAAAAAGAAATAAGAACAATAATTGCATAAATTATATTTTGGTCTAAATCGGCGACAAAAATTCAAAAGTCGCCAAGGGGAACTATATTAAGGCTGCACCATGATCAGGTTTACATATTAATTAATTAATTTACTTTTCTATATACCAACTACTATTAACTAAGCATGAATTATATATAACCACAAATAATAATAATAATAATTGTCTCGTGCGATAGACGTAGCCGATCATAGCATATTGTAATATTATATTTGGCTTGGAATTGCTGTCATTTTATGATTGATCGATTAAATCAAATAAATATAGGAAATAACGTGAAAGCAAATATTCTGTACATCACGTATAGTGTTGTTCATATGTAACTGGGATTCAAATATAAAAGGGCTACTTCAATTTTTTCGATACTGTCCGTATCGAAACTGTAATATATATTAAGCACACAAATGGAAGCCCACGGGCAAGCCATTGTCGCAGGCAATAGGGACATGCACCGGAGACTGCGAGGACGAACAAGTCAATGTCGAAGGCAGCGGGAACCCAAAGCGAGCTTCTGAGCGATTTCAGTACTTTTTTTTGTTTATTTTTTTTTTCTTAAATCTATATAGAAACGAGTTTCCTTTAAATTTAGTGACTAGCGAAATGGGCAAAGCCTGCTCGTTTGTAATAAGTTTAAAAGGCTACAAAAAAGAATTTCTGAAAGTCATGTATTTATGTATTGTGCATGGTGACTATCGCATATTGATTTTCGGTGATGATTTATTAGGTAAAGAAAGCAAATGTCAACGAAAGTGGGAAAGGGGAGGGGGCAAGAGATCTTCATCCCTCGCATACAGAAATATATCTTGTTATGAAATTAGCTAATTTTTCTCTCCTCCTCTCTCTCTTTGTAAGCATATATACATGCATGTAATGTTTTGTCAAACGACTCAAAAAGTAATGAGAATAAAATTTTTAATAAACACCATAAAATACAATAAACTCGCCAAAGCTTGTACTTTAAAACGACAGTACTGTGGTCCTTTCTTATTATGACTCAAAAATTAGTTCACTTGATGAAAACGCTATATTTAAGAATAACTCAACGTAAAATTACATCAACTCTTTTAACGAAGCAAAAGCATTCTTGACAACGTGATCATTCATATGTATTATAACATTATTTCGATAAGTTTATTTTTGCTTTAAATTTACGATACAAAAAAATTCTTTTATAGCGAAAGTCTACTTCGCGATTATTGTTATATGCTTATATGAATAAAAATAACTTGGTGTGTCACACACACGACTTTCTCTTACCCTGAAATTTAATACTATAAATACTGGTTGGAAATTAAGAGGTAAAATAACGAGTACTGTTATGTAAACCTATGTTAAAATAATTCAAATTAGGCTTCGAAAGAGTTTTATGTGATTATTAGTTCTGTGTGAAGGGGGGGGGGCTACCACCCACATCAACCTCCCGTTTCATTACTGCACCTACATTTATATAGAATTTAAATCTGTTATTAAAATTAAAAATTCATTTAAAATTATTCAGACAACTTTCACATTTTTCCAGCAACAAATTTATATTAATTTGAAAATACAACTTTTGGAGCTCCTGAAATTATTTTTTTTTAATTTACTATAAGAGACATAGACTATAATCAAACTTTAAAATACTTGACTTTGGTAATCAGGAAACCTCAAAATGTGAAAATACACAAAAAAACAAGCGATGAATATTTAGCTTAAAAACATAAATTATATATCATATGTCTGTGAAGAATTCATTTCCATTCCTGAGCAGCTTTCCTAGACATGTAAAATATTATAGTAAAGCGCTTCCACTAACAATAATAAAGAATGTTATCACTTAAATATTTGCAGCCCTGTATATCTTTCGAAGAATATGTACTAACACACAGTGCACCTAAATATAATCCTTTAGTTATAATATACGGCAAAACCTGAAATGTTCTTTCACTAATTTTCAGCTAATGTCGCACTATAATCTAGTTCTTTTGTGTAGAAGAACGGTGAATGATTTCCCTGCCGACATGAAGCATGTTTTTATGCATATAAAAATATATATATTAATTTAATTTGGTTTAGTACAGTCTATAGATGTTAAACTCTACCTACCTGCAATTTTCCCCGTAGACGTAATGTATTTAAATACTCTTGAGTGTCCCTATACACGAACCAATTGCTTCATCTCAACGAAAAGCTTAGTGTAGCATCCCTATATGATACGCATTTAGAATACCGAATTTGGAATTTCTGCTACTATTTGTTCTTGAAATATGCTGATAAGACACACATAGAGACCAACCGCTAAAAACATGATTTTCGGATTCAGGTGACCTCAAAATTTGTAAATATAGCAAAAACTCACATTCGAATATTTGACCCTAAAACAATACTTTCTCTACCTTATGGGTAAGAGAAAGTAAAAAGTATAGAGAGAAGCATTAAGTTTATCCATTGACAAATTAGAAAAATGTTCAAATTAAGCAAAGGTAAAATATAGCCTTACTAAAAAACAATAATTTTCTTTTAAATACAATGATAAAAGTTTTACTTAGAATGATGAGAATAATTATAATATATAACAGAAGGTTATTCTTTTCTTTCAGCAGGCATATATACAAACTTAAAAGTTAAATGAAATTTAAAATTGCCTCATACACTATTCAAAATAATGTTTAATGTAGTCTAAAGATATTTAAATGTGCTATAAAGCAGCAATTTGGCCTATAGGCACTTGAATTCTTTTATATATCTCTACACACGGAACATTTATATGATTTAATAAAATATTTCAAGTAATATCCCCCACCATACAATATACATGTATATGTAGAAAAAACGAATTAAAACTTCTTGAGTAGACTGGCGTACAACAAACACGGAGGCTAACTGCTAAAAACCCGGTGTCCGGATTTAAAGGGCCTGAGAGCATACAATAAGGCAACAATTCATTTTCGAATGTTCGACCCGAAAACAGTATTTTCTCTACATACATGGGTAATAGAAGGCAAAAATCGAAGTTTGTTTTCAGAGAATATGGAAACTGCCGTGTTGTAAATAATAAAAATGGTGTTCAAATAATACGTAAACTGTAAAATTTCTTCGTGCACCATAAAATCAACACAAGCAGTACCAATTTCGAGAGAACGTAGCCTTTTTCCTTCAAGTGCAAAAAAAACACGTGCTACTATGTTAGAAGCAAAAACGTGGCATGTTATTTTTCTAAATTTTTTCCTTGGCCTTGTCTACGTCATGATTTGGTTTCTAAGGAAGTACCACGTGTTTACTGCACCTGACGAAGAAAGGCCATGTCCTTTCGAAACGGGTAGTGCTTGTATTAATTTTCAAGTGCGTGAAGAATTTTTGCAATTTAAATATTGCTAAGTTACCTTGTACATATTAATCAAAATTGCATTATTCGCAACGATTTAGTGTTAATGCTTATTTGAAGAGAGGAATATAGTTTTAAGTTACGTACCTTAAAAAATTTGATACTAAACTGTTTCTAAAATTAAATGTCTAATTATAACTAAGTTAAAATTCTAACCAGTGTATTTGTATACATTCAAGAGATGGCGCTGAATAATGTAACATGCAATAAATAGTAATTTCATGCATTAAATGGTAATTTTATCTTAAAATGCAAAATTTTACTACGCAAATCTTAATAATAATAATAATAATACAGCAAATAAATAAAAAGTTGTGAATCTCCCATTCAGAAATTTCTATAATTATATTTAAAAAGTTGAGTTTTTATTTTAACTTTCGTTTTAATTAATAAATTGTTTTCTTTTTAAGATATTTTTTTTTTAAATATGCCTAATCAATTCAGTAAATTCCACGGAAACAATTTCTTTTTACTAATTTTTTATTTTAGATCAACAATCAAAATTAATGATCAATTGTATTTTAGAATGTGAAAATTTTTAGAAACGATGTTATAATCTAGATAAAAAAATAATGTTTTATCTGCTTAGGATTAAAAGTATTCAGAATATTTACATTTTACGTAAAATGTACTTTTTAAAGTATTAAATGTATTTGTTAAAAATTTCTGAGAACTTTTGCAATATTTATTGGATGTTATTAAAATACCTAAGAGCTACAATTTTTCTACTAACCTACTTTACTTTTGAACCAGAAAATGTAAAGCATTCACGATAAATAACTTACCAATTCAGTTGAATGCAAGATCCTACATCACGTACATCTTTTGATAATGCAACTGTATTTAAAAAGAGAGAAACTGTTATCTGTGTAAAATGAATTCAGATGCACTAAAGCGACATTTCTTAAAAGGAAAAAAAAAAAAAACTTTCATATGAATTCGCAATCAGTCAAAAAAGAAGTACATACATTGAGAAACGTAAAATCAGAAACTGTGTCAATTGCAATTTTTTTCTGTCGAAGATTTCCGGAAGTTATAAAAAACCTGTGAATAAACAGATAATTCTTTCATAGAAAAAATAGTGTCTAATTTTCCAAACGAACATACATCTTCTTGATGTTCATTCCTTCTTGATTTTGGAAATTTAACGAAATAAAAACAAATTTAGAGTTAGCTTTTGTAGATTAGAATTTGTAAGTAATAAGATTAGCGTTAGAATACATGTGTTATTCCAGAATATTTAAGCCCACCTTTATTTCACACCACTTTATTTATAGAATAATTTTCTCCAATATCTAACGGCAATAAAATAAGAAGAAATTACTATGAAAATAAAAATAATGTGAAATAAAGGCCGGTTAAATATACACCGAAGTAAATTAAAGTATTGGCAACTCTTTCATTTGTGTATACGCATACATCACTGAAGGGTTTTTAAGATTGAAATAAAGTAAAATATTTTTATTGTAGGAAGAAATATTTTCGACCTCTTTTAACAAATATGATAAAAATTCTTTCTCTTTTAAAGGAAAAATAAAAACTTTTATAGAAATAAGTAGTTTTGAAAGAAACATATATATGCATACATATACATATACATATATATACATATACATATATACATATACATACATATATATACATATATATATATATATGTACATATATACATATATATGCATACATATACATATATATACAAACATATACATAGCCTTGCTAGCCTTCAAAAAATAGTCTATAAATATCTTACATAATATCATACATCTGCTATGTAAGTTATCGATCATTGAAAGATTTTATGGGAAAAAGATGGATTAAAATTTATTAATACGACAGGATTATTGATTTTAGTCAGACATTTCGCGTCGTTAACATTTTCTGCGTTTCAGATTGAATATGTTTTTCCCTTTCTATTTAGAAAAAAGTTGAAAAATATTAAATTAAAATTAAGAAAGAACTTTCAAAAGACATTAAAAAGAGAAATGAATATAGTAACCGTTGCTAAGGAACGCAACTTCATATTTTAACGTAAAAAATCAGTTATTTATTTAATTATTTATTTTTACGCTTTTTGTAAATTTAGACCTAACATAATTTATTTTTCCTTTTACCTCTCTCACATCAAGCTAAAAAAGGTATTAAAAAATAAATAAATCGTGTTATAAAGAAATGAAACAGCTTTAGTATAAGACTGAATGACTGACATTAAAAAGTATTAAATATAAAACTTTGTGGACAAACACTGAAAAAAGCCCACAAAAAATATTTTGGGTCAAAATAATACTAGGACCCTTCAACAGGCGAAAAACGTGGGTTCGAATTTTCGCCTAATGATATGTCTATGATGATATATCAATTCGTAAACCCAACACAAAGAATTTTGATTTAATGACAATCTTTTTTTAAAAGGTCGCAAAAAATCTTTTGCAATCAATCAAATAAACTCATTAATATACTTGTTTAAAAACAATCTAACATTTGTAGCAGTTTCTATTTAACTTATTTATTTTTGCGTATTTCAGAGTGAAATGTTATTCAGTATTTTATAACGAAATCATTAAAAAAAAAAAAAAAAAAAAAAAGATAAGTCATCGGCATTTTGACCTGAAGTACTATGCTGCTCCCTTTTAAATGATATGACAGTAAAGCTGATGTAATATTTCTTTAGGGCATTGTCTCAAAATGATTTGGAAGCATGAAACATTATAATTAGTTGTGAGACTATTAAAATGTATGAGGTACATGCATTTTTATAATCACTTGCAGATGGCATTGCTTTGTACTAACTTAAATGTAGGAAGAAAGGAATAAGGAATTGGACGAATGGTCAAGCTGTTTCAGTTAGAGTCCCACATGTGTCGTGTAAAACCCCGACCCGAATCCGATACAAGGATTTTAAACTAACCCGAACCCACAAAAGATTCTGAAAACCGACCCAAACCCCTCAATAAAGAATTTGGATGATTAGACCCGGATTCTTTATATCCGATACCTGAAAATTAAATAAAATTTATCTAAAAATCACTTAAAATTATTTTAAGTTTTAAAATAAAGTAAATTTTCATTTTCACATTATTTATAAATCATTTTAAAAAGAATATGAAATATAAGTACTAATTAATTAAATTAAAAATTGAAAAATCTGAATAATGGATTAATAACACTACCTTGAACAACAACAAAAAAAAGAGCCCTGATACCATTCCTGCTGATTCTTATGTAAAATGACCTCCTGAATCCGAATATGACCTCTATTTTGCCAATCACTTACCGTTTTCTCAGGACGTCACTCACTCTACCAATTTTCATCACTGTTCGGTACTTTTATGGCCATGAATTTGATTTGGAGTATGGAAAAGTATTATTTTAACACTTAAAAGAAGGAAAAATATAATGCACAATAAATAATATTATTAATAATAGATTAATAAATATAAAATATAATAAAGGTAATTTATAATTTCAGTGGCAAATCCCCCCTAAATTTTCCTCTTGCTGCAGATGCCTATATTTTAGAATTTTTCATTTCTGTAGATCCTCAAAGATATATAACAGTTAAAGTAATCCTATCCTCCCCTACAAATAAAATTTATAGCCTTAAAAGTACCGAAAAGAGATAAAACTAGGAGGGCGTCCGCAAAAAACGGTGGGTCGTAAAACAAAATGGGCTTCATATTCGGATTCAGGAGGTCATTTTACATAAGAATTTGCAAAAATGGTGTTGGGACCGATTTCATGCAGAGCAGTGTAATATTCTTTAATCATTTATGTGTGTTAAGTACTTCAAGTATACAAAAGTGGCTTTCAATTTTAGTGTTTGTAGTTAACTGTTTTGCTTATATTTTTAAAGTAAATAATAATAATAACTTGATGTTTTTTGTTAAATGATTTTTCTCAATATGTTTGTGTACTATATTATAGTAATTTGGATATGAGGATATGTAACCATATATACAGTGTAGGTACGTCAGCTGTGCAGTTACAATTATATCAAGCAAATTTCTGCTTATTATGGTAATAAAAATGGTAAAAAAAAAAAAAAAAAGATATTCTAAAGTCGACCCGACTCTTTGAAAACTAAACCCTATCCCGACCCGCAAAAGAAACATTTAGTCGACCCGACCCGAACTCAAACTGTCAGTCGGGTCGGGTTTGGGTAAAATCGGATTACCCGACCCGATATAAGACTCTAGTTGCATTATAAAGCTATTTGACTACTTCCACTATCGTAAATTTAGGCCTTTTTTCAAAACTTCTTTCCAGAAACTATAACACTGACTTCAAGCAGTCATTGAATCGGTTACTAAATCGTTGAGTTAATGATTTTATGAGAAAAATTTTGTGTTGTTGCAAAACCAAACACGCCTTTCATTCTGTTATTCTTTTAGGTTTCCGAGGTTCCAGATGGCACACTGTGACTGGTATTCAAATAACACCTGTCTGATTACTTATAAGTTCTTTTTCCATTATAAGTTCTTCCTGTGTTTCTTCCAGGTGGCAGAAAAAAAAAAATACTTATGTTAATTAACTAGTGGATCTGCAGATCAGGAGCCTCAACGGCCTATTTGCATCGCACATTATTCAAAAGGTTATTATTATTCATTCTATATTATAATATACTAGAAAAGCACCGGTTAGGGAACGAACCGAATTCCGAATCTGGGGAAAATTTCAAAACCAAACTCGAAATGTACAAAACTCGGCTTGATGCTGTTTGCGTGCCAATAGATCAAAGTTTGTTAACGAAACTATTTTTAGAATCTACACATCTTCCAGCAATAGAGGAAGCATTAGCGAACACAAGAATAAGAAAGAAGGAAGAAAAGAAGGAAGCTTTAGAGAAAGAAGAAAAAGAAGATGAAGAGAAAGACAAAAAAGAAGAAGACAAAATAGAAAAGAAGGAAAAAAATAAGAAAAAGAGAAGAGAAGAAGAAGAGAAAGAAGAAAAAGAGAAAAGAAGAAAGAAGAAAGAGAAAAGAACGAGAAGAAGAAAGAGAAAAGAACGAGAAGAAGAAAGAGAAAAAGAAAAAGAAATAAAAGAAAAGAAGAAGAAGAAGAAGAAGAAAGAAAAAGGAGAGGAAGAAGAAAAAAAGAAGAAGGAAGAAGAAAAGAAAGAAGAAAAAGAGAAAAGACAAAGAAGAGAAGGAAGATTTAGAGGAATACTCGGTGGGTCTACACACAGACAGAGTCCTAGGATATCTCTTAGCCATTTATATATATAGATATATATTTATTCGATTGACTTACTACATAAACAGATACGTTCCTGAGGGGGTTGTAGCCCCACTCAACCTCCTGCTGTATCTCTCTTTCTATACCTGACTATATATCATATATATGTATTCTTAATAACTAACAGTCTTGTATTATTTCACTGAAATTCATAATTATGTGTGCCAAATTTCAGGAAAAAAGATTACATAGCATATCGGAATTATTTTCTGTATCGCTGTAAACTAATTACCAATTTTTTGCCCACGCTTTTCAACAGAAAAACAAGCTTTTAAGATTCTAATAAAATTCCATGATATTTAATAGGGTGTAACCATGTTAAAATAAAATTTTAAGAAATACTGACTATAGACTGTAATGGTACGAAATTCGTTTATGTATCCCGGAAAAGAAGCTACAGTTATTATATACGCCAATTATAAGAATACACCTAATTAATTATAACTCATTAATTTTTCAAATGAATTTGACATCATTTGGATGATTACAGTACCTCATCGGAATTCTTTTGTGTGGTCCCATAAATAAATTATTTAGTCTATACATACCCTTTTTTAAAAGTAAACATGCTTTAAGCATCTTTACAATGTATGTAAATTCCACTGTGTTCAATTCAGCATAAACGCATTAAAGTGCGCTTAAATTAAAAAATTGTCCATAAGCTCTAATGTTACAAAATTCTTTTGTGTGTCTCTGTAAACGAACCATAAACAGCGTATACACTAGTAAAAACTATTCCGCTTTTCTATGTTTTCATGAATGATTGTTCGAAATTTGACATAATTTGGATGATTACGTGGCATTATCAGAACACTTTTGTAAGGTCCTGTACATTAATTAAGAAGACTAACATCACATATTTAATGCAGAAAACATAAGTTCAAGCATATCCTTAATGTAAGCTAATTTCGTTTTGTTGATTGCAAAGTAATGATGTTAAAATGCATCTAAACGAAATTCCCCACATATGCCTTAATGATAAGAATTTAAACGTGTCCCTGTACCCAATTCATAAACAATATAGACATAAAAAATTATACGGCTACTTCTATACAATGTCTGAATGTGTGTGCCAATTTGCAAGTCAATTTGATGATTTTTGCAGCTGCTATTGCGGTATATACAATTTCTGCCCATAGGTCACAATGATAAGAAAAATTTTGATGTTTCCTTACACACGAACTACAAATGGAACACACACCCAAAATTATAGATCTAATTCCGTGTTGCTCATAAATATGTATACCATATTACAAGTGAATAGCATTATTTTTGCGGTCGCTATCGCGTTGCACACAATTTCTTCCCGTTGGCCGTAATGATAAGAAAAACTTTGGTGTGTCCCTGTACACGAACTGCAAATGGAATATACGCCTAAATCTATGGAGCTACTTCTTTTGGGCGCATGAAGATGTGTTTCAAATTTCAAGTCAAAGCGTAATTTTTGCGGCCGCTGAGGCGGTACATACAAATTCTTCTCATAGGCCGTAATGATAAGAAAACATTTGATGTGTCCCTGTACACAAAGTTCAAATGGAATACAGACATAAAACTATACAGCTGGTTCCATCGGGGCTCATTAACATGTGTACCAAATTTCAAGTCAATAGCGTGATCAAGTCGATAGCGGCCGCTATCGTGCGGTAGACAAACAGACAAGCAAACAAACACGCAGACGGAACCTAAAATCTTTTTGAGTTTCAACAGAGGGCCTACGCTGACGTTTTGGTAATAATAATAATAATAATAAACTGAAAAGAAAAGAAAAAACTGACTGAGATAATTTAAAATAATTTAATATTCGTAACAGATTACGAAAAAATTTTATGTGTTAATAATATGGCTTTTTAATATTTGAAAAAATAAATTATTTGAATTAGTATAACTCTCAGATGTATACTGTTAAATATTTAGCGTTTGTTCGAACCAAAACTTCGTATTGAAGTAGCTGCAACCACCCGATGGTATAACTTTTTAACCATGAATTGTAGTTTTATGTTGAAACGAAAATATTGGTATTATGTTTTAAATAATAATAATAATATATTGGTTTTGAATGACATAATATTACGCATTTCATCACTTCACACATTTTATTTTCATTTACAGACGGTGATTTTCAGTGCGCTAGTGGCGCCATCTCCTAAATAAAAGGGAATTATAATTGCATCTTCGCCGATACATTTCTCCAAGTTTTGGTGCAACTGAAATTCAATTGAGAGAAGTAGAAAAATAAAAAAAGAGGTTGAACCATATTATGGTATTACACTACTGCCATTAAAATTACAACACCAAGAAGGAATGCGAATAACAGAATGATATTTATTCGGCACATACATTATAGTAGGAAGAACATTTGATTAAAATTTCAGGAAATTTGGAGTAATATGTCCTGAGAAAACAGTACATAAAGCAGCGACGTCTGTGAGCAAGAACAGCACTTATCTGCCTAGGCATTGAATCAAACAGCAATTTAATGACATATACGGGTAGAGCACTTCATGAAGCTTCAACTCGATGCCACAATTAATCTATCGTAGTTACTGGTGAGTGGTTGGGGGCCATTCGCTTTTCAACGATTAAACATAATTTTTATTGGTGCGAGATCAGGAGAACGCGCTGGCCAGAGAAACTGAAGAACATATTCTGCATCAAGGAAGACACGGACAATACGGACAACTTGCTGTCATGAATTGTCCTGCTTCAGTATTGCGCTTTAGTGGCCTTGGATATAGGGCAGAGCGACGGGCCTTAAATCGTCAGAAATGTAATGGCTGCTATTCAGATTGACTGGAATGAAAACAATAAGTGATCGAGACGTGTATCCAATGGTACCGCATACTTTCACTCCAGGTCGTGACCCAGTATACAGCTACCAAAATTTTGATTACTCTCAAAACTGCATCACTGATATAGGCACCTTTAATGTGTGATCAACGACGAACCTGGACGCATGAAGGGCGTGAAGTCGCCTTTCAGACAAATCACAACCCTGTTTACCGTATCAACATTGCCTTGTCCGTATTTAACATCACTGCGAATAATGCACGTTGCCAGATGGGATTCGGCATGGTCACACTGTCCATCACTTGTAGTGATGGTATGGGGTCCAATTGGATGCACGTCTCGATTACTTCTTGTTAGAATTCCCGGCACTCTGAATAGCGGTCATTAAATTTCTGGTGAGCTGTAAGACCCACCCCTCAGTCCTATATTCAAGACCACCTTAGCGCAACATTTAAACAGGATATTGCACGACCGGAAGTTGTCTGTGCTGTACTGACCTTCCTTTATACAGAATGTGTTGAACCGTTGCTCTGGCCATCGTGTTCCTTATCTCGCACCAATGAAAATAATCGTTTAATCGTTGAAAAGCAAGTGGCCCTCCACCACTCACCAGTAACTACGGTTTATGAACTGTGGCCCTCTGCTGAAGCTTCATGAAGTTCTGTACCCGAATATTTTATCCCTCTCTTCCCTAATATTCATGTCCAACAGCTTTCTAACAGCTGGCAAATACACCAAGCACAGGATGCTGCTTCCCTTTTCATAAATTGTTCAACAAACAGCTTCTCCCCGTCTGCTCAACTGGCGATCTACACTGATGGCTCCAAAACGGACCATGTAGTGGCAGCTGCGCTCTGCATTTTAAAGAATAATGAAGTTCTCCATCAGTGGACAGGCGGGCTCGCAGACCACAATTCGGTCTTTCAGGCTTAGCTCTTTGCCATCCTGAAGGCAGTTGAGTGGTCAGAAAAAAACTCTCCAGACTGCAATCAAATTTCAATCTTCAGTGACAGTCTCTCGAGCCTGCAGGCCATAGCTCGCCACAAGAGCAGACACCCACAAGTACTTGATATTAAAATAAAGCTCTCAAAATTAAAAACTAAAATCTCCCTGACACACGTTTCTGCACATAAGGGGTCGTCGGAAATGAACTAGCAGACACTCTTGCAAAATCAGCAACAGAATCTACTGACATAGCCTATTCACTCCCAGCTGCCCCTTCTTACATAAAACATCACCTAAATCAAAAACTAATTAACGACTGGCAGGATCTCTGGAGTGTGTCTCCAAAAGGGAGACACACTCACGAGCTAATACCAAATGTCTCACTCAATATTCGGGACCTCTTCCCGGAAATCTCTGCCTTTCTGTCAGGTCATGGCCCCATCCCCAATACCTTCACAGATTTCATTGCCGACGATCACCCTTATGCTCATGCGGTGAGGAGGGGGCTGCACGACATTACTACTTTCACTGTCAACTTGCAATACCTTACCATTTAAAGAACCCTAACCCTAGACCAGCAACTTGGCTGAACAATATAATGACTAGAAAGCCCCTACGGCTCAAATTAAAGCGCATCTATGCCTTCCTTCAGGATTTATCAAACTCAACACACTAAATTCTTTCTCTATCTTTCCTTCATTTTTTTCTCCTCTCCTACATGGCGAATAATGGTCATGTCTGATGCTACAGCATTCTACGGAAGTGCTCTCGGGAAGCAATCATCCAGCGCATGATGTTGCTATTAACCAACATTGTTCATAGGTCGTTTGCGCTTGGTATAAAGACTGTGTGAACTTTGTACATTACCTGTATGAACTTTGTAAATAGACTACCAGTGGACTCCGGTCATCTCCACTTTCATGCAACTTTATCGCCTTTTTTTGCGGGATAGCTCTGCTCTGGCGACCATTGTAATTCTTTTTTTCTCTTTTTTTTTTTTTGTTTGTTTTTGTTTGCTTATGCAATAAACAACGGGGGAGGCTTAACCTTTGGAGACGGGCTCTTTTGAATCTCCACAGTAGCTTTAGAGCCCCTCTCTAAAGGTTAAAAACGCTCAAAACCGCGTGAGCGGCCTCCTTCCGTCTTTGAATTTTAGAATCGCTGTTCGATGCTAACTAGGCAGATATGTGTAGATATTGCTCCCAGATGTCACTGATTAATGTACAGTCGGGGGGAAAAAAAACGCAACATCCGCTATAATTTCGTTATTAATTGACGCAGGAACATCTAATACACATCATTCAACAGGAAATTTAAAGCACTTTCTGAATATGTCGTCAAATTTTGAATTAGGGGTCATCAACATATTGAAATGAGCGCCAACTTTGATTTTTTCAATAGCAACACCCAATTTTGACTTCATTTCCGAATTTCTGAGACTCTGGCAGTGCGGAAAAGTATACTGTTTGTATACTTTATCTTTAGTATTTATAGAGTTATAATAAAAGATGTGTTAGGGGATTATCTATAAATGTAGAAAAATAAAATTAAGATCCTATAAGAAATAGAGAAAATTTTAATGTTTCACACCGGAAATCTTTCCGGAAAAAAAATATTTATAAAAATTAATAAAACGTTACCTCGTTTTCAGTTTTTTAATTATACTAAATTCAATTTTTTAGATTTATATATTCTTCAGTACTTTTTTAGATAATTTTAGGTCTATTTAAATACATTACACTTGCGATTACTCCATACAGTACTCTGTGAAAAAAGTGCAATATTTTTCATGTAAAAGTGTCTATTATGGTTGTACTGATCACCAATAAAGCTTAAATTTTCTTTCGTAGGTGTAACATAATATACGAAATGAAATAATATATATATATATATATATATATATATATATACAACAACGCATAAACTAAATCTTTTCAGATAAATTATTGTGAGTGTTCATGAAGTAAATATTAAACAATTTTAATCTCACTTAACCGTTTTGGATCAGTTGAAATCTTTGGAACTGTACGATTCTTTTTATAATTTCTATGAAAATATAATTTCTTTCGCGACCGCTTACGTAGATTCACGCCATTTGAAAATCTGTAACTCTGTCAGTCGGCGTTTTATTCGTAATTTGTGTGTTACATATTTCTTAAGTGTGTTGTACTCAGTGTTCATATTTTTTCAATAAAATATACTATGGATAGAAATATATTGATTAGAAAGAATATAATTATAATGTATATTCATTTGTAATATAATTGTGAATACACAAAATTTGTTCTGAAATATTTTATTTTGAGAGTATAACGCCCGTAGGCGTGTCTCACTGTCAAAAAGACAAAATCCTGCATTCGCAAAAAGTGTTAAAGTATATTTATAAAAGTTAAAGTATGTTTTTAAAAATGTATAAAGTTAAAATATATTAATAAAATTTTAAAGAATAAAGTGTCCTTAAAATAATCGTCCCCCTACAAAATAAATGAATAAGTAAATAAATAAAATAAAATAAAGCAATATATGAAGCAAATGATTAAGCCTTTTTTAACTATGACGGCAGTTAAGAAACGATTTTACAGATCTGTCTTGCATTCCAATTCCATTCGTTTTTTATATTTGACAATTTCACATTAAACCTATTTTCCTATTTAAAACAGTAAGCCCCGCCTATTTAGTTAATTTTTTTCTTCTAGTGTTTGTTTAAAAGATTCAAAATTAATCACCAATTAATCGATGAAGTAAATACCACTTGTGCATATTTTTGTCAACATAAAATAAGGGGGTTTAACACGAATACTCAATGTCACATTTACTTTTCTTTACTGTATTGTTTTGTTTTGAAGAACGATGAAGGCGGGGCTTGACTTCATTAGAACACAGGAATTCTTGATGCTAACACTAATGTCTAAAAATCATCATTTTTGTTTCATTTCGTTGCGTTTGACGTTGTTGTTATATAATTTGACCCGAAAATAAAAAATAAAAGTATTTTGTTTAATTTTCTTTGTTATTTTTTAAGATTTGATTCGTTATCTCATGCAAAACTATATAAGAGACGGCCCCCTAAACCACTCCAAAAGAAAGATTTATTTATATCTCGAAAACTAATAACTGGAATGAGCTGTAAATTTGCACACCCATATTTTTCAGCATTAGGATTCATTTTATGTAAAAATTAATATAGGTCATAATTCATAATTTTTATGAATATGAATTTATTAATATTTTTCAGAATCAAAAGTAATGATGGATTATGTTTGGGTTTCTTCACTGTATCTCGTAAAAAAAAATTATATCGATCAAGTTATTTTTTATGAAGATATTAATAAAAGTTTGAAATATGAATTTAACATTAGCACCTTCAAACTTTGAACGATTATAACTCCGTAAAAAAATGAGCAAAATATACAACCAATACACTTTTTCGCGTTGTCGCGATCCCAGGAATTCAAATATAAAATAAAAATTGGGTATTACCATTGAAAAAAATCAAAGTTGGTGCGCGTTTTAATATGTAGACGACTCCCAATTCAAAATTTCAGTTCATTTTCAGAAACTACTCACAATTCCCCGTCGAATGATACCTATTACATTTTTCTACATAGATTAGCAACGAAGTTCCGTTGAGTGTTGCGTTTTTTTTTTTCCCCGACTGTATTTTTTTTTCAGGATATATTACTCAAAACTTCCTGAAAATTTAATCAATTGTTCTTCCTACTATAATGTATGTGCCCAATAAATATCATTCTGATATTTGCATTCTTTCTTGGTGTTTCAATTTTAATGGACAGTAGTGTATAACTTTACTCCATATAGTGGTCCAACTTTTAATTGAAAATTTTAACAGTGTAATGAATTTGAACATGTCTCCTTGATCTAAAATTTATAAGAACTGCAAATTTTTTACTTGAAATAAATATTGAAAACTATTGTTGAAATAAATATTTTTTTCTATAAATTGAAATTACATACAAAATATTTTTAGAGATTTATACTTTTTCTATTAAAAAAAAAAAAAAAAAAAAAATGAAAAGCAACTGTAAAACTTATGACGTCATACTTTTCAGGCCAGATCAATTCTTCACAATTTTTATAGGTTCTTTTTTGAGCTAATAATTTCTAAGACCTTTTTTTGATGAGACAATTATTTTATCTGCCATTATTTTAGATTTTTTTTAAATTTAAATATTCAGGTTTATCCTATGCTGGGAAAATTTTAGATTTTTTTTTTTTTTTTAATTTAAATATTCAGGTTTGTCCTATGATGGGAAAATTTTGCTTTAACGATCTTTAAAATAACTAAACGACCTACATTTATACGCAGTTTTCTGTTATGATAAGTTCAACATTTTACTGTAATATAAGTCTCAGGGTTTAAGAAACGAAGTTAAAATAATGATACTTCTTTAGAAATTCTTTAATCATCAACCTTAATTCATTTTAGATAATTTTCAGTGGAACTGCGTTTGCAGACTCGGTGACCATGCCAATGAATATTATGTGAGAAATGCCTAGCAGGTTATCACCCAGGGTAGAGCATTCGCGCGTTAAGCGGAAGGCCCCGGGTTCGATTCCCGGCTCTGGTATTTTTCACATAGTTGGTATACAAATCAGCCTTCCACTCTAAATTATCTAAAATATAATGATACTTCTCTTTTCAAACCATTTTCACTATTCTAAAAGTAGGGAAAGAGAAAAAAATGTATTTTCCCTAAATACATTTAGTATACTGAGATTTAAATTTTTAAGATTTGTAGACGTCCACTTGATATTTATTATAGTAAGCGCAAGCACTAGATTTGTCCCCAAATTCTTATGTACTTACTGTCATTCACTACGGTATGTTTGTGAATCTCAACATAATTTAATTGTTGCCAATTTTTTTTTCGACAGAAAAAAAAAAAAAAAAAAAAAAAAAAAAACGTACATTTATTTAAAATGAGGAAAATAAATTAGAAAAACTAGAAAATAAATTAGAAATATCAGTCGTATCGTTACAAATAAGGCACCAAATGAAAGGGAAAATTTTTATGAATCCGATGGATTAACAGCTTATCGATCGGAAAATTAGATATTTTAAAATTAACTAAAGTATGAATTTTAGGTGGCAACAGCAGAAGATTGTATGGAAACCGCTAGGGAAAAAAAAAACTGCTTCACATTAAGTCACATGTTTTTGAAGTAGGATTAAAAATTTCAGTTTTCATTTTTTTTTTTTCTTTTTTTTTTTTAATTTTCTATCACAAGCACAAAAATATAATATACAGCCTGTAACCCACAAGACCAATATGAATTTCGAATTTCATCATTTTTTTTTTAGTTAAAACAAAAAAGTTACTTTTTTTTTTTTTTTTTTTTTTTTTTTCCAAATTAAATTTTATTTCATCTTGGAAAAGATTTATGTGAGTGATACGATACATTCAGAATTTGGGTTTTAAAAGTTTTTTAAATAGATTATTTAATTATTTTATTGTTAGCGTCCCAAAACATCAAAAGATCCACCTTTAAAACCATTCTCTATTTTTCGCTATCCTGAGATAGCGCCAATAACAATCAAAACTATTTGGTCAATTAAGAATAAAACGTTTTTCATTGGATAATGTAATAATATTACATTAATCCGCGTTGTATTTAATACACACGCAGTTTATTTTTATATCATTTTATGTTTATCAGTTATTGTTGGTTTTTTATTCAATTTTACTTATTTTACAAAATACAATTAGTTAGAATACGTGTAAATGTTAACCCCGAAAACTGTTCATTAAAATTATGGACGATTTTTACATGAAATAATATTAGTGGCACAGTAAATGTATTAAATCTGAAAGACAACAACAACTGTTAGAAACTTGTGATTTGATTTGTTTTGTTTCCCGAAGCACCATTTCATGTACTAACACATTTTCTTTATCAGTTATAGATCATCAAGTTTCTATATCTGTTTGCCGAACTGACATTCACTTGCCTCATAAAAAACACTCATTTTTATATTTCAACTCATGTAAGTTCTTTCACTGGAAAGAGAATTTAGAGCTCTTATATAACTCAAGTGATACCTCGTAGTTAAGACATTTCCATATCGATATGCAATATATTTTGCATTATTTTTATTAACTTTTTATATCTAAAAAAAGAATAATAATTTTTGATTTTATAATAGATAGATTAAGTCTGTTAGGTATAAATCTGTTCGCATTTATTTTTACATTAGCTGTTTTACAACATGAAGTATAAATAGCACATTTATAATTCTTATAACTATGTGAAGGAGTAAGATGCTGAAAAGAAAACGTTAAAAGGCTCCCCAGTAGTCTGGTACCTTCGTTTCTCCTTCTTCATCCCATACAACCACTGGTATTCATTAGATATCTAAATTACATCCAACGATCCATAAAAGATACAAAATATCTAAAGAATATCCATTGAAAGTCCTGGATATCCAGTACTAATTATAGATATCTATTAGATGTTTAAATATAGACGAAATTTAGACGTGCCTTTTTCGATGTCTAATCAGGGTTGCCAAATTTGGCCTTTTTTTTTTTTATTCAATAGACATCGATAATTTTGAGAAGTGAGATTTGATATACATAATACACTATCAATCTTCGAAGTGATTAAGTGAAACGTTTAAAAAAAAAAAAAAAAAAAAAAAAAAAAAAAAAAAAAAAAGTTATTGGTGACTATTGAATAAAAAAAAAGGCCATATTTGGCAACCCTGTTTATAATAGACGTAACATGGTAGATCAAAGCAAGATTTAGGTATTTTCAATATCTTTTAGATTTAACAAGACCAATTATTGGATATTTGGAGATTTACTGGATATGTAACAGACATCTAATGGATGTTAAAAAAAGAGTGAAATTTATCGTGCTAATAGATATCTGTAGGATATTTATAGAAGTTTAATGGATCATTTTTTTTTTTTTTTTATACATGTTTATAGATGTCTGATGGATGTAAGTGGCTGTGTGGGATGTAATCCACTGGGGTTTATGTTGCGTTGTATTATAAGGAAATTTCTTTCAAAACAAAAGTTTTTCGAATTCTGATTTTTGAATTTCACTCTTTGAATATGTCACATTTTATCTTAGTGGGCATTTTTTTTTTTAATTATTATTATTATTATTATTATTTATTACTAGTATATAACCCCGTCAAAAATGACGGAATGTGAACGATAAATCTTGAAAACAATGTTTAGATCATGATGGTTACCACGTGATCATTTAAATGTATTTTCAATTTTTGTTATAAATCAAATGTGTTTCGATATTTTATAATTTGCGTTCTTTGTGAGGTCTAACTGTAATAGAGACAGTGTCCGGTGATGAGAGAAGTCGTGTAGAGCCACACCAGATTGTAAAAATGTGAAAAAAATTGCAACTTTGGCCTTTATTATGGTTTTGTGAGGTCTAACTGAAACGTTTCTGGCTGCAATCTTTAAGAGACAGTGTCCGGAGATGAGAGAAGTCGTGTAGAGCCACACCAGATTGTAAAACCGTGAGAAAAATGGAGGCTTTGGCCTTTATCACGGTTCCGTGAGGTCTAATTGCAACGTTTACGGCTGCAATCTTTAAGAGACAGTGTCCGGAGATGAGAGAAGCAGAGCTGCCAACCTAATCCGGCAAATTGTTAGTACCGCCTCTTTTTCTACACCACTTAATTTTTAGAGAAATTCTCTTCATATGTATCTACGATGAATTGAGAAGAAAAATACTCCAAAAATTAAGTGGTGTAGAAAAAGGGGCGGTACTAACAATTTGCCGGATTAGGTTGGAAGCTCTGGAGAAGTCGTGTAGAACCGCACCAGATTTTAAAAATGTGAGAAAAATGGCGGCTTTGGTCTTTCTCATAGTTCTGTGAAGTCTAACTGCAACGATTCCGGATGCAATCGTTAAGAGACAGTGTCCGGAGTTAAGTGAAGTCGTGTTGAGCCGCACCAGATTGTAAAAACGTGAGAAAAATGGCGGCTTTGGCCTTTCTCACGGTTTTGTGAGGTCTAACTGCAATAGAGACAGTGTCCGGAGATGAGAAAAGTCGTGCAGAGCCGCACCAGATTGTAAAAACGTGAGAAAAATGGAGGCTTTGGTCTTTCTCACGGTTCTGTGAGGCCTAACTGCAACGTTTCCGGCTGCAATCTTTAAGAGACAGTGTCCGGAGATGAGAGAAGTCGTGTAGAGACGCACCAGATTGTAAAAACGTGAGAAAAATGGCAGCTTTGGGCTTTCTCACGGTTTTGTGAGGTCTAACTGCAATAGAGACAGTGCCCGGAGATGAGAGAAGTCGTGTAACGCCGCACCAGATTTTAAAACAATATACAGTCTATAATTATTAACACATCACATTAGCAAGTTAATTGTGTGATGAGTCGTTCATTCGGAATTAAAAAGTTGTCCATTTGGAATTTGTATTTTCTGAATGGCAACAGTTTTGGTTTGTTTCTATTTATAGGTTTATGTTTATAATAGCCAGTGATCCGTTATACTTAATTTAGACATTTAAACATTACAATTGAATAGTTTTTTAAGGTTTTATAGGAAATAAGAATATGTGCGATACAAAACATGTATGAAAATGATATGTATGTTTCCTAAGTTGAATTAAACAAACGGAAAAAAAAATGGCTGCCAAAAGTTTCTGTTTTGAAGCGGTACTAACCGGATTCGTTCATGACAGATGACGATCATTATATATATTAATTATTATTATTATTATTATTATTATTTTTTTTTTCGTGGTTGAAAATTAGACTTTTACGTTTTCTTAATAAAATGAAATATATATATATATATATACATATAAAAAAAAAAAAAAAAAAAAAAAAAATGCTCCTTAAGAAAAAAAAAAAAAGCGGCATGTTCGAAAAGAGGAATTCGAAAAACAAATATTTATTTAACTTTATTTTTGAACGAGATATCTTGAAAACTCAAAGCACCAAAAGTCCCTTTGGTTTACATGGGGAAGGAGAAAGGGAGAGAATCTGACTACCAAGGAACCTTAAGGAAAATTTTTATTTCTAAATGTTTGTATCTTCTTTGAAGTTAAACATTTTCAATATATACTCAAAAGTATAAATTTCCACAACAGACCAATAATAATAAACAATAGAGGTTTTTGTAAAAGTATTACCCAAACATTACGGTGTCTTTTTCCCATCTAACCAAATATAGTGTATCATTAAAAAATTGGGCCCATTTCGTATAATTTATCTACAATGAATATTTTTAGAAATTCGATGATAAATTTCATTATTTTAATAATGTTTGATATTAAAATCAAATTTGAAACTTAGCACAAAATTCCTAAAAGTTTTAGTTATAGCTAAATTGACCTAAATTGCTGTCACTGTTTTAGTGAAACATTGAACTTTATTTCTGACTGTGTATAATTTATTCGCATGATTATTTTTCCTTAGAAAGTGCAGTTTTATAACCTCCAGGACATCTGCCAATTTTACGAACTATTTTCAATGTAAATCTTTTATCGCATGTTTCAATCAAAATCAAACAGTAGCAGATCTCTGTTGTAGAAAGCTGGTAAATATTTATATCAAAGTAGTAACAAACAGCATAATTTCAATAAATTAACAATAAATCATTTTCATTTGCGAACGACCATTTAGCTTGTAAATGTATGCGAACTTTAATTTCCCATTTTTGAATCTAAACAGTCAGTTTAAATTCTGGGAATGATAAAACTGAGTGAAGTCTCGCGTATTGACTGTAATGCGGTTTCAGATGAGTGGTAATTGATCATTTTCTTTCAATACCTGAGGCTATGGCAAAAGAAGAAAAGCAGTCTACATCTGAACACTGAGGTCATGCCGTTTAACATGTTTTTCTTTTTTAAGCAATTTATCAACGGTTATAATACCATCATTTCTGTGCACAGTGGTTCTTCGGCTTTTTCACTTCAGCTATGTAATTATGAAGACTATTTATGTAACATTAAAAAGAAAGAATATATACATACATATATGGATATTTAAATGATTTTCTTTAGAGCTAGTAGTCAACTAGCGTATGGAGTTCTGGGAAAATTCTGAAGTAGTTAAAAATCAGTATTTAATTAAGTCTGTCATTTGAAATAAATTCATTCTCCTTTTGATAATAGGGTATATGCATTCAGTGGTACTTTTATTTCAGGCGTAAATGAATTGATAATGAGAAATATATTAATTACTGTATGCTAGGAAACTTTAATTGACTATAAAGTTCATTTGAGAAAAGAAAAAAAAAAATTGGAATCTGATAAAGAGAATTCTCAACAAAGTAATAGAATAGGGACAGTTCAAAGTCAAAAATATATCAATATGGTTAAGCGTTATTATTTTAAATATACATGAAAAATATAGTATCATAGCTCACAGAAAAAAAATAACATTAAAGAAATCGTCTCTTACGTATTAAATAGTTTTTGCATTATAAGTCAATTACATTCAACATTATGTAAAAATTGTTTAGCTCTGATAATTTTTAAATACTTTTTTGTTCGTAAATGATATTTAATTTTAAGAAAATTAAACACTAATTCTGATTATAGTGGTATATTTATTTTTAGTTTTATTTATTAAAGAAAAATATTAGATAAAATTTAATCTTTATTTAACAAAATACCCTGATCTTCAAAAATATTAAACACGATTGAATAATATTGTTGAATTATTAAGAATGAATTTACTTAAAACATTAAACCAGATCTTTTTATTTTGTTTCGGATATAATTTTTACTTTCCGAACATACATATGTAAAGAAAATATTGTAATCAAGTCAAAAATCCAAATTTGAGATTTTGATGTTTCTATACGTTTTGAGGTCCCTTGAGTCCGTTTGCACTATTTTTACGATGATGTATGTATGTATGTGTGTGAGAGAACACGCTAGCGTCTAAACGCTTTGCTTGATTGAGCTGAAAGTTAGTACATGTGTTGTAAGTCACTAGCATGAACCCTATTGATTTTCGGGAATCAAGCACTTATAGTTTTTTTACAGGGACACCAAGAAAAATTCTTTATCATTATGGCGTATGGGGCCAAATTTTTAAAAGTGTGATAGCATCTAAACGCATTATTAAACTGAGAAAAAAAAAATTATAAGCATTTTATAGATCACAGTTGCACGAACTGTATAGAATTTGATGAATTTAGCACTTACAGTTTTTTTACAGGGAAATTCATTATCATTATGGCCTATTTGACCAAATTTTTAAAAGTGCGATAGCATCTAAACGCCTTTTCAATTGAGCTGAAAGTTTATATGAATATTATAAGTCACTGTTGCACTAACTACAAGCATTTTAGTGAATCATAGCATTTATAGATTTTTACAGGGACACAACGAAAAATTCTTTATCATTATGATCTATGGGCTCAAAGTTCTGTAGCGTTAAATTAAACATCGTGTACTATATGGAGAAAAACACTTAAACAATCTATTAAAATTTTCTCGCTTTTGCTTATGTAACAACTCCTCTTACTTTACTTTATCTACAAAACCGTTACTTAATCAATGTTCGGAAAGTCGAGTGGAGTCACTCCAGATTTTTTTTTATGATAAAAGATTATGTCAGGCATTTAATACAAGCTTCTTAAAGCACCCCTTACAAAATTATCAACAATTAACATATAAAAATATTTTTATGTATAACATTATTACACTGTAAGTTTTAGAAGATATACACAGCTTCACAAACACAGTATTTTTTTTTCGATTTTCCTTTAGGTATAAAGCTATACAGAAGCTATCTAAGAGTCTTTTCCTCTATAGCAAAAATAAAAAAAAACAATATATATATATATATATATACATATATTACCTCTGTTTTTTTTTTTTTTTTTTTTTTTTTAATTTAGAAAACTGCACAAGAGCAATATGTTGTAAAGTTTTTCTTTGAAAATAAAGCAATAAAAGCACAAGTAGTGGAACCTGTACCAGTAGTGGACACTTTTAAATTTAAACTCGGAAAATAAGTTTTCTAATCCTTCTAAACTTTTGGACAATGTTCAGAAAGGAAGTTATAGTCCTCTACTATTAATATCTATAACTACAAATAATTCCGGCCATCAGTTTTAGAATAACGTTAGTTTAATGAAAAAAATATGCACTTTTTGTGATTTTGCTGTTTTTTCTTATCGTTTTGAATAAGAAAATAAAATTTTGTTTGCTTTGTCTCTGCGTATTTTTAACTGATTTCTTCTACCTTTTCTTTCACATGACTAAAATAAGTACGCAGAATTCATTTATTGTGCTTTTGTTTAAATCTTGTATTAACATATAGTATTTTTATAGGTGTCCACTACTGGTACCAAAAAATGTCATCTTGACCAGTAGCGGACATCCCTGTCCACTACTCGCTTATTTGACTTTGAAGGTCAGATCCAGTAGTGGACACAGCTCTGTAATCTCAAAAATTTTGAATTGAGTTGAGTGTTTTTAGCGACGCACTAAAGCTACGTATTGAGGAATTGGCGACAGTCTAGGACTCACTCCTAAGAGTGGTAGTGAGACATGCCATCACAATTATGATCTTTTGAGGAGATGATGGCTCCCGTCATTTCCCAAATTTAGAAGGGAACAAAATGGGAATTCACTTGAATCATGAGATAATCTTGAGACATTTTTAGTTTTCTATTCGCAATTTTTTTTCTGGGTTCCCTATTGGACTTGTTGGTTAAGTTCGGATCCTATTGAAACATCGATACTAAAATAGCACAATTGCGGTTCATATTTAGAGGAATGAGGATAAGTAGATTTTATGTCGTACTGTTTCTCGGTATGGACAATTGGCAGAGGTCTGGATCTCACCCGTAAGGTGACCCCCTAGAGGTTTAATTTGGATGGGGAAAGGGAGTGCGTTTGTACTATTTAGAGAGTTATACCTCTCATGATTGTTTTACATAGGGTCTGAGAGATTGACGTGACGCATTCTCGTTGATTATTTATGCTTCATCAAGTTATGAATTCCACGTGAAAGACATCGTGGTGCAAAAAAGGGAAGCCAATCCTTCCGTATAAGATCAAAATGGGATGGTCTGTTTCAGGAGAATAATTAGGGATGACTCCCAAATCATCGCCTATAAGATGCTTATACTACGACGTCAAACTCACTCAACCTCAATGTTTTTTAATTGCTTAGATTAGAATTATGAGCAGTCTAAGATATTTTCACCAATAGATTCAGCAGCTATGATCCCTTAACGATTTTGAATAATAAATGTACGAATGCTAAGGCGGCCAAATTTTCTAAAGAGAAAAGTGGGGGCAAATTCAGTAATTACGACCCTTTCACGATCTTGAATAATAAATGTGCGTACACTAAGGCGATTACATAAATTTTCTAAAAAAAAAAAAAAAAAAATGGGATTAAATTGTGGGATGTTTTCAATTTCAGAAAAAGCAGTAAAACAAAATTTCTCCTAGAAAAAAAAAATAGTAAATTTAAAGAATATGATATACAACTCTAGTTTTTGTAGGACAAATTAAGAATGGTTTCAAACATAGATATGTAAAAAATATAATATGCCATACATACATTCGATAGCAAAATTATTGAAGCACACATCCACAAATTCATTTTTTTTTTCAGTTTGATCACTAATTTTTATCCTCAACTTACTTTTTTTATAAATAGCATAAGACTACATTCATGAATCGACAAATATTTCGTTACAAAACAGTATTATATGCACATATTTTAAATACGAATAATTGATAGAGCTTCAATAATTTTGCTGCCGACTGTACAAGATGAATATACTAAATTTATTTGCATAAGAACATCTAAGTAGATAATTCAGATTAAAGAAAGATATTTAAATTGAAAAGTACATAGATCTAGATCTCGTCAATCATTTTAAACAAGTTTCTAAAATGTTATTAATACATATTGTTTTAAAGAAGTGTGAAAAAATGGAGACAGTTGGAGACAAATTTTTCTGAATGTAGTCCGAGTTGCGGTAACCTGGTCGTAGTCGATAGAAAGTCGAGCTCGTAATTGAAAGACTGTGAGTTCTGCACTCGAGCCAGCTGAAGACCGTCCTGTATACTAATGCTGGCTAGTACATGTAAAATACGCCGCAGTCCCAATATACTCCATATCCTCACCTAAATTATAGAACTGAAAGTCGCAGAAGCAGAGGAGCCATCCCCTTGTGGAGGAAATTGTGATGACATGTCTACAGACTAGATTTATTAGTGATTTCCAGACCGTCGCGACGTAAAACATACTCAAACTTCAATCCTAAATGTAGTCCCCAACGAAGATTCATGTACAGTCTGTAACAAAAGTATCCGAACACTAGCAAAAATTCCTATGTAAAAAAAGTACACTTCATACGGTTTTGTTAAATAAATCCTTATCGAATCATATTCTTACACTGACTAAGAACAGGAATCGACAAGGATTTATTTAACAAAACCGTATGAAGTGTACTTTTTTTTACATGGGAATTTTCGCTAGTGTTCGGACACTTTTGTTACCGACTGTATGTAGGAAAAAACTGCTTAAACGGTCTGTTCCTAAGAAGTAGGAACGTTTGGGCACCGTAATTTTACAACAAAAATTCAAAGGGGTCCACTACTGGGTTTTAATGTGCCCACTACTGGCTCATTTTAAGCTTTCAGGATTTTTGTTTTTTTACGTATATAAATGCTACAATTAGCAATTTTCGTAATACAGTTATATAAAGAAAGAGTTAATAAAAATGTAAAAAATTAATTATTTTTTGAGTCTCTAAAATTTGGAGAATTACGCAAAAAATATTCAGAAAATGTGCTTAGAGTGTCCACTGCTGGTGCTCTTACCTTATATTATTTGAAATTCTTCTAACTTTATTATCTTCAAAGAGGAAAAATACATTTATAGGTTAAACGATATGAAGGATAAGCGTAGTTTATGATGCTGTTTTATGCATCATTTTTGCATCAAGTTATTATAAATGCTTCAATAATAAACTTATTTTATAATTTATTTTCAATATGACAAGTTAAAGTATTTCATTACCAAGATTTACACTCCACTTAAATTTTTGTTTGCTTTTGTTGCATACAATCTTATTTTTTTTCTAAATATCAACAAAATTTGATTTCAGTAACAATCCTATAAAGTTCAGTTAAAAAGACTGCCAAATTATGAACAATCAATTACTCAAATAATAATAATTACAGGTATTTTCATTAAAAAAAATCAATATTTAATATTTAGTAATAAAACAAAGACACTTCTTAAACCTTTCGATAACGAAAGTATCAACTTTAAAGACGATCAAATTTTGTTTTTCTTTTTTGCAAGCAACAAAGTGAAAAGAGGTAAAAATTAAACTGGTCGCATAGTTTTACTTAGAAAAAACAAACACCTTTATACTTTGTGATGTCCCAATATACAACATTTGAAAGAGGAGACATATTTGCTTGGCAATTCCTTTTATTTTTGAGGAAAAGTTTTAAAAGGAATATATATACACATATATATATATGTCAGTTTGCTGAAAAAAAAAATCAATACTATTTTTATCATACTGGCGTTCAGCACCCGTTGCAAACTATGACAGAGTACGGTAATTTATCTTGGGGGAGAGGAGGGGGGGGGGGCAGAAAATTATTAATCAGTCTAAGGAATGAAAATGACCTCTGATAAAATAGTGAGGTAAGGAGAACTCATAGATTCCTATAACGAAAGGTCATTTGTTTTGTTTTAAAATCATTGTGGAAAGCAAAAAGAAAGAATGATAATATTTATTGAGTATCAGATTGTGTGTCTAGCAGAAGTGATAGGAATAGGAGGCTATAAAATCTATTACCTTTTAGGCGTAATCCGAAAATTATGAAGTATAATGATAGAATCACCCTTTGATCAACCTTCCAATTCTGTTAGAATATAACCTCTCTTTCATGTAACAGAAATAATTGAAATCTCGTAAAAGTATGATTGTAACCATTTGATTTCGAGATAAGTACCTTTCTTTTGATAAGACATAAGTATTCACTTTATTTTACTGATATATATATGTATATATATATATATATTTTTTTTTTTTCATGCCTCGTATTACTCAATTCTTTATTATCATTATATTTCTTTTCTTTTCCCCCCCTTTTAGTTCCCCACCATACCATAGGTATCGGGAACTTAGGTAATCGGGAAAATTTTCGACCTTGGTTTTTCGACTTTTTTACACGTTTTCGGGGATGAGGAATTCGAAAATGGCAAAATTTGTATGGTGTCCGTCTGTAGGGTGTCTGTTAGTTTGTTAGTCTGTTAGTGTGTTAGTCTGTGTACACGATACCTCACGAATAAATGATCGCAGAAAGGTCAGACCAGTTTTAAAATATTATTTATGGCACTGGAAAGAACCCTATTTACTTGTAGCATTCGAATTATAAAACTTATTCGTAAGTTATTAGAAATTTACGATTTTCTTAACGTGGGAGAATAGGGCAAAATTTCACTTAAACTTGCATGAAATGGACAATTTTTACTGTAAAAATACAAGATAAGTTTTAAAATATCAGTTCTGATGCCGGAATGAACACCGTTAACTATAAACATGCTACTTTGAAAATTTTGCAAGTTCTTGGAAATTTACGAATTTTTTAACATGGCAGAATAGGGAGAAATTTCACATAAACGTCAATTTTGAGGGACATTTTCATCGTAAAGATGTCAGACTGCTTTAGAAATATTATTTAGGATACTGGCATATACATCATGACTATGAATTTTCTAATTTAAAGAATTCGTAAGTTATTAGGAATTTACGATTTTCTTAACATGGCAGATTAGGATAAAAGTGAGCATAAACGTCTATTTTGAGTATCATAAATATATCAGACAATTTCAAAATAACATTTATGATACTTGTTTAAGCATGATTGACTACAAATATTCTAATAGGAAATTTCCGATAGCCATTCGTAATTTAAGATTTTAACAATATAGCAAAATTGAAAATTTTCCAAATACATATGCATTTTGAGGATTGTTGCATTAGAAATAGTAGCATGAAATCTAAACTATGAAATTGACCCTAATGAAATAAATTAACAGATTAGAACAAGATAATTATATCGATGTGAACGGCGGATAGTCTATTAGGCGGGGATTTCATTCTGTCACTGTGTCAAGCGTTTGGTCAATTTCATTTCTCTTAACATTATTATTATATGTTCTGCACTAGAAATTTATGAGAATATATATATGATGGGGAACTGAGGAGAGTCCACCTATGCCAACTAGTTTTTTTTTTTTTTTTTCATTAAAAAAAAAAAAAAAAAAAAAAAAAAAAAAAAAAAAAAAAAAAAGATTTATTTGTCATGAGAATAAATCGCATTCCTTTAAAGTATAACTGAAAAGTCAAGATACAATGAGCTCCTTCAGATGTTGCTTACAGTGAAATATTTTTTATATAAAAAGACACACACACACACACAAATATCAAGCACAGAACATTTAAACATGAGAATCAAAATGAATTACTCTATATCATACTACAGCATAAAAATATATTTGGCTCCCCTGTTCTATACCCTGTTTTATAGAAAAGTAGTCTGTAGTAAGGCTACAGACAAAGTTTCTCAATCTAAAATAGACCAGAGTCGGACAGTACACACTATCTCTGGGCCAGAAAGATGTAATGCGCATTAATTATTATCTGATTTATGTTCGAATTTTCTGTAAGAAGGGTAGTCTATAGTAAGGCTCCAGACAAGGTCTCTCAATCTCAGATAGACAAAAGTCTGGCAGGAGACACCATCTCTAGACCATAAAGATGCAGAACAAAGCACATTAAATATCTTCTAGGCAAGATATAAAAGCCGGATACCTCAAACATCATGCCAAGGTAAATGGGACTTCATCCCAATATTGGGAATGCTCTTCTATATCACCTCGACATCGAAAAATCATCCTTTTTCCGTCTATCTCATCCTCCGAAATTTCTTTTTCTATGTGCTTCATTCTCTTTTCTCCATCACCCCACCGGCTAGGGCTTATATCTTCTTTAGGCCTCTCATTGTATGGGTTTTTACGTATGTGGTCATGTACCGGTCACGAGTGTTCCTTCATTGGACAGGGGCTTAAATAATTCCCATGCTTAAAATTTGCAATTTCCAACCAGCCCGGATTTAGGAATCCATTTGCATGATTTTACAAACAATTGTAAATGCTTTTTATACCATATTTTATTTGGAGAATGTTTTTGTGCATTAAAAAAATATAATAAATAAATGCTTATTTTCTCGTGTTTAATGAATGTATTTCAAAACTAAACTAAATGAGACTTTTCATTAATTTCCTTTAAGTATAACTTGTTATCTTGATATCTAAATCAAATTGAACTTGGTTAAGGATCAGTTTATTACTTAAATCATATTCAATAATTAATTAAATTATCTGATATCTAGGCGAAAGAGAAAAATCTTTGACTAAAATATTATATATATATATATACATTCATACTGAAAAAACATTTTAATTCATCTAGAATGTACATATATACAGGATAAGGAAACAAAATTAAATTATTTAATATAAAATATTTAAAAAAAGTATAAGCGGAATAAAATTAATATAAACTGAGAAAATTGTTTTAAAAAAATCTCGGGGAAATATTATATTAAGATGTATGCATGTATGCAAATGTTTGTTTCACTGAAAAACAATTTCATTTTCAAAATTAATATAAGATAGAGAAGCCAATTTAATCATTAAATAAAGGATTCTCCATCTTTTTTTTTTTTTTTTTTTTTTTTCCCTATCCAAATAAGTTTTTCATATTGATCAAATAATGACTTTATTCGTTGTCTGTAATAAAGTTCATGCCCGCAATTCTAAGGTCTCTATGATTGATAGCCCAGTCTTTCCAAACTGACATCTACTGATAAAGTGACCTGGTGCTCAATGCAAAATTGCACGTGACTTTGGTGATGTGTTTAGGCAAGAGAAAGATAAAAAAGGTTTCAAGCAAGACTTTATTTGAAATATATCCCGAGGTATAAGATATATTACTCAGACGATTATTGATTTTGTTGTTGTTGTTGTTTTTAATCTGTAATGTGTTTATCGCGATTAATTTTTATATTTCATCACGTGTGTTGTTATCGTTTTTCTTCATTCACTATTTCGAAATTTTGTTTAATTAGATCAACATTTCCTTTGTGTGAATTTTTGAGAAATCCTAGAAGAGACATGTAGGACATATCCTCATAGTTTTTACATAATAAAGAAATTATTACTGCTATATACTATTTTATTAATAGCTACTTATTCAAACAAAGTATTATAGATTATATATTTATGCTTGTTTTGTTTGTATAAGTAGTGAAGAAATCTTTTATATTACAACGTTTCTATTAACTCGCTTTCTTGTTTGCTTGTAATCAATTTTTAACTAACTTCCCGACGAGCTAGATATTTAAAACTTTTTGAATAGCTCAGAACACGATGGCAGTGTATTCTTTTAACGCTTTTACTCAAATAATAAATATTTGAAAATTTCTTATAATTGCTCTCTTTTTTAAGCATTTGATCATTTTATTTCAAGTTGTTGGGATAATTCATCAAAATGTTTTTTGAAAAGTATTTATTAATACATAGAAATGTCAAGTTAATATGATTCAACCGAAAATTTAAAAACGTGGTATATAAAAAGTTCTTTTTATCGTGCAATTATTATTTATTATATTTTTATTATATTATTATTTATATTTCATTTATATATTATATTATTCTTTATATTTCCTTTTTATTATATTTCATTCAGATAGATATTACAAGCTATTTTTTTAGATACTCTCTATAAATTTAAACTATTGCTTATAGGAACAATGTTATGGGAAAAGGATTACACAATTTTACTAATTATTCAAGAAAAAAAAAAAAAAAAATCTAGGGTGACAGTCACACGACCTTCTCTTACCCTGTATTTCAATATTTTAGAGACAGGTTGCAGATTAAGGAAGGGATAAGATAAATAGTACTGTGTTCACGAATAGTAAGCCAGTTTAATTAGGAGGGCAATTTGACTGCATCACTAAAATACTATTAAGAAGGATATTTTTAGAAACTGCAAAATCAAATCATATTACCATGTTTTTCTGTCATTAAACTGTACACAAATAGTTAAATATTCGTGTATAGGGTTAATTTTAGAATATGTTTTATTTGTTTTGTTGTAACATTCAGTATTGAGCTCATAAGGATAATTAGTATTAAAATATTGAACATAATATGATTTTAAACAGAAAATATTACTTTCATTTTTATGAATTTTAATGATTTCTACATTAAGGGAACTGGGACGTTCTCGACAACGAAAAAGTAGTTAAAATTGCAGTTTCAAATAAAGGGTTTTCCCCAAGTAAAAGTTATATTTGAATTAAAATATTATACATATAAACAGAACATAATATTTTCATTATAAAACACTAAAGAAATCCTTTTAATTTCAAGTATTTATTTTTTAATAGCAAATCGAATATGAGCTCTGATGCAATTGTCTGTAAATACATAACCACAAATCGGTACGCTCAGAAAAAAAAGTTTTGCATAAAATCACATAAAAATTATCAAAATACATGAGTAAAGGTTCAATAATTATAGTGAATATATTTTTATTTTAATATACACAAAATAGAAATAATAATAAAAAAAATAAATGCTATATAACTTGAAATTCTATAAATTATGATTTCTTTTAACATAAACAGCACCCCCTTAAAAAAACTGGTGCCCACAAATAAATAAAAATATGTTTAATAGATGAAAAATGCTTAAAAATATTATATCACAAAATTGCAGATTTGTGTGATGCATAGAATTTTATACGAGCGTACCTAAATATGGAAAAAACATGTTTTGAGAAAAATGCAAAAAACTTTGTTAAAATTCTATGCATCACACAAATCTGCAATTTTGTGATATAATATTTTTAAGCATTTTTCATCTATTAAACACATTTTTATTTATTTGTGGGCACCAGTTTTTTTAGGGGGGTGCTGTTTATGTTAAAAGAAATCATAATTTATAGAATTTCAAGTTATATAGCATTTAATTTTTTTTTTTTATTATTTCTATTTTGTGTATATTAAAATAAAAATATGTTCACTATAATTATTGAACCTTTACTCATGTATTTTTATAATTTTTATGTGATTCTATGCAAAACTTTTTTTTCTGAGCGTACCGATTTGTGGTTATGTATTTACAGACAATTGCATCAGAGCTCATATTCGATTTGCTATTAAAAAATAAATACTTGAAATTAAAAGGATTTCTTTAGTGTTTTATAATGAAAATATTATGTTCTGTTTATATGTATAATATTTTAATTCAAATATAACTTTTACTTGGGGAAAACCCTTTATTTGAAACTGCAATTTTAACTACTTTTTCGTTGTCGAGAACGTCCCAGTTCCCTTAATATATACATATAGATGTTCTGCAGTTAAACCATTGATTTATGTTGAGGGAACGACTAATAGAATATTTTAGAATGAATGTGATGCTGATTAATCCCAACTTGAAGTGGAGACGAGGTTTCACTTGTATATTTTATAATCTATACATCAAAACTTTTATTATAAATCACATTGAATGCTTGACAAAAATAATTTAAAGACAAATCATCAAAAATTTGGGAGTTTAAAGCACAAGGGTAAGTTCTGCAACGAGAAATATCACGTTTACGAAATTTAGAATTTGGTGGAGGAGAATATAGGAGGCTGGATGACAAACAATTTATCTCTATATAAATTCTAGTACTGGGAACAATAATGCAAAATTAGCGAAATGTTCCTTGCCAGTAGCTAAAAACTTACTTTGTTCATTCAAAATAATAGATGATAACGTATAGACAATGAGAAATAATTAAAAAGGCATTATGATAATTAAATAGTAATGGATATTGAATTATAAATATATCTATAATATTTCAATATTGTACTGATCAAAAACCGAGCAACAAAAGCATTTTTTTTTCACATCATTAAAAATATTTCTCAGAATCATTATATTATAACAGAGAAAAGAAATATAATTGGTAACATAAATACTATTAGGATAATAAACTACAAAGAGAATAATATAGACAGGTAACGTGCAAAGGTAAAATACTAAGCGTAAAACATTACAAGAACATAATGTGTACAACACAATATATATATAAACTTTCATAATTTAGCGTATGCTTGGGGGTATGGCTATGACAAAACAGACATATAAGTTACCAGTAGATATAAAAGTAAGTTTTATTATAAAAATGAACATTTCAAGATGAAATAATTCACAGAGAATTGCACAGAGAAGAGTGCTTCAAAATAAGATTATATATATATATATATATATATATATATATATATATATATATATATATATATATATATATATATATATATATATATATATATACACCAAATGTCAACGTTTTTCAAGAAAGACTTCATCTCTCTCTCTCTCCTTTTTTTCTCCTAATAATTATTGCCAGTTTATTTAAATAAATGAAATACATCCGAATAAAGTGAATACAATAAATGAATCGCCGAAAATAAATGTTTTTTTTTTTTTTTTTTTTTTTTTTTTTTTAATCAAAAATAGCGGTGATAAATATAACTGAAAATTTAGAAATGTTGGCTGCTAGAGAGAGTGAGAGAATATAGATTAAATAAAAATTAACTGTTTATTAATGAATAATTAAAACGGGACATTGAGGCTTCTGATGCTAGTTTTCAGATGTGAAGTAGATTAAGGATTTATTTCTATTACTGAAAAAAATTCGATTTAAGTTTTCTGTTGAAATAATTCTAGAAAGTAAATAATATTTTTCCATGAACACAAAAAAGTAATGCGTTAACATAATTTTGAAATTATAAAATTAAACTTAAAATTTTGGAATTTTAATAATTAAGTGAAAGGAGAAAAAAATTAAATTATATTACTTTAACTAACTTTGTATTTAGGTGTCAGAAAGAAACATTTCATCATAAATTCTTTGGCTAAACTAAACATTTCAATTAGTGTTTCAGCGACCGTTCCAATTAAATTTTGTAATGCAACATGAAAATAAATAAATCTCATTATCTAGTTATTTAACTTTTGAATCAGTAACGATACAACTTTCAAAGTGTCAATATGAATTTATGCATAAATGTGACTTCAAAGAAATGAAAGGCATGGTCCGTTTCATACCCTACAACGACATTTCATTTCATTCAATTAACCCTCATTAACTTTAATATATTTATCAGCATATCTGACAGCTAATCTTTTAATGAATCTTAATGAGTGTACCTGATCTGCATTTTACAACCACCGTAGTTAAAATATTATATGATAAAGCCATATTAACATTATATTTAATGATACAATGGTGTGAACTAGTCATGAAGTGTTTAAACATTCCTGCCAATACAGATAAACACAGGGAATGGGTAATTATTGAAAGGCATTTCAGTACATTCAGATACAAAATTGAGTAATGAGAAACGTAAACAATTTAAAAAATGATGAGTGAATTCACTCGACATTTTGAACATTAAGCAATTAACGGTCGCCTAAATAAATTAAAGTAAGAGAAAACGTTAAAAAGACAAAGAGAAAAGTGTAATAGTGTGTTTGAGTATTTTTCTCCATACAGTATGTTTTTTTTAACTTAACGCTATCGCATTTCGAATAATTTAAGCCTATAAGTCATAATGATAAGTAAATTTTCTTTGTGTCCTGCAAAAATATATTAGTGTTATATTCACTAAAATCTGTATTGTTCGGGCGACCTATAACATGCATATAAATTTTTAGTTTAATCGAATAAGTCGTTTAAATACCATCGCATTTTAAATAATTTGAGCCCATTGTCTGTGATGTAATAGAATCTTTCTTGGTGACCCTGTAAAAATCTATAAGTGATAGATTAACAAAAATCTATACACTTCTTGCGTCGATAACTTAACGCATATATATATATAGTTTTTCAGCTCAAACGTAAAGGCAGTATTTAGATGCCATCGCACTTTAAAAATTTTAAGCCCACAGGCCATAATGATAAGGAATTTTTATTTGTGTCCCTGTAAAATAACTGTAATTGCTCAATTCACCAAAACCGATACGTTTCGTGCTATGGTGACCTGTATCATACATACCAACTTTCAGCCCATTTGAACAAAGCGTTTAGGCACTATCCTGTTCACTCACACTTATAGACACATACTCACACATACATACATAACTGTAAAAATAGCAAAAATGAAATCAGTGGACCTCAAAACATATAGACATATTAAAATCTTAAAATCGAATTTTTTCATGATTATAATACTTTTCTTTCATATATAAGTTCGGAAAGTAAAAATGAAAGAGTATTTTTAATAAGTAAACTTTTATTACGTATTAATTATTACTCTAATTGAAAATTTCAATAATTATGTATTATTGAAAAAATGTTTGCTTTTACATGTAAATAAAAAAAAAAAAATTAATATTTATGTTATACTAAATATCGATGAAAGTTATGTTCGTAATTGAATTTGGTTTTCATCATATTCAAAATTTAAGCATTTCTGGATTAGAAATTTGCTCAAAGTAAACGGAGTAGTTACTTAACGCGCAGTCTAATAAATTTATTACCATACTATCGTGGAAAATTCTTTTTTTCAGACTTCTTCAAAGTGTTCAGCGAATTGTGAAAAAATATCACTTGAATGACCATTTTAAGCAATTAGTTATTATTAGAATGATGAAATGTTTCTTTTGCACTTCTTTAAAATTAAAATTAGAAAGAAAAATCAACTTTTAGGCAAATAAGGGGGGCTTATATAGGCAATTATTAGGCTTATTAGAGGTAAATAAGGGATTTTATTAGGGGCGGCCACTATTAGGCTTAAAAAATGTTTATATAAAAACTTTTACAATTATGTTACATATTATTATTATTATTATTATTATTAATTTATTTTTTTTTAATTATGCATATATATATATATAAATTCTATGTATTCAAAAAAATAAAAATAAAGAGATAAACTTTTTTTTTTTTTTTTTTTTTTTTTTTTTTTGTAAAAGTTTACATTTATTTTATTGTTTTGAATGATTTTGCATGACAAAAAATTTAATTACTTTTACAATTAAAACAGAATATCTTTAATAAAATTAAATTTATCTTTTTATTATTTCAATATTTAATGAACCTTGATGTTAGAAATTTTTTTACCTAGTAAAATAATTTTAATTTTAAGCAAATTCTTTAAAAGATGTTTATAAGCAATAAAAATTAACTACTCCACTTTTATTACTCATTTTCAGAAATTTGAATTATAATTCTCCGATTGCGTTATGAATACCTATGTTGAATGATTTAAATGGGAAAATATTTTGTCTGTTTTCGGAAATTGAAAATTATCAGCAAACAACAAGTATTGCTTTTTGACAAATCAAATATTCCATGCATTAATAATGAAGGATTAATTCTCCTCCTTTAAGCATATAATCCATTAAAATGTAACTACACCGTATACATTTATTTCAAAAGTAACATATAAACACCTTGTACATATAAATATCGTATTACATTTATTTTAAAAGTAAAAGACAACACTATTATAAAAATTTATATATGTATAATTTATTGTGTTTAATTATTAAAAACATTTTACTGTTAAAATTGTTACAGAATAACCAACTAGCCAATGAAAATACAGCTTCATAGTTGGTCTAAGCTTCATGTATGGAATAAGCTTTATAGATGATCTCTTCATTTTAGTGATTTAAAAAATGTTTCTTTTACAGAGTATGAGAACAAAAAATATTGAAATTTTTCAGTTATATTATCATACTTGCCAACTTTTCTAGTTTTTCCGGAAGACTTCCGGTTTTTTAACCTATCTTCCGGTCTTCCGGACAGATGATGAAATGTTACGTTTTTAAAAAAGTCGCGGATATCGTTCGTTTAAAAAAAAATAAACACCATGGAGCAATCGGTGGTCACGAAAGCTCCCAATTCCTAATCTTACTCCATCCATAACATAAATGTCAATATTCATTTCAAACTTGCTTTATGAGATCCTAGAACCTGTAAAGAAATAGAATTGTTAAATGTTTCTTGCTCTTGTAATTATACCTCCCCATCCCACCCTCTTCCTCCTTCATCTATCTCCAACTAGTGATTGGCAAAAAATGTTTTGCAGAAGTCTTTTATTTCTTAATCTTTAACAATCTGCAACATAAATTATAATATTCTTTTTAAAATTGCTTCGTTAGATTCTAAAAGTAAAATTTAAAGAATTTAATATTTCTTACTCTGTATTTTTGTACCCCCCCCCCCTTTTTTCCTCTTCGCTGGATAGTGATCAATTCTAGAATCAATAAAGCTATAGAAGTACTCAATATTTTTGACGTATGTAATTGTTTTTAGACCTTATTGCTGAATTTAATGAATCTGTTTAACTTTCCTCTATTAAAGTAAATATTTGTTTGTCATGTTTGTACCAAATGTGTAAATATGGGAAAAAACAAAGAAATTTTTTTCAAGTAGGAAATGTTTTCGAAAACAATTTAAGAAAATTAATACTTAGTTGGTTTTATGCATGTTTGAAACTGATTATTAACTTCTGCTACTTTTTTATATATATATGATTGATGTACATACACAAAAATCATATTCTATATTTGTTTAAAAAATTTGTTTTTCCGTTGGCATGGAATTTTAATATAGTTTTATGAGAATATAAAAGTTATTGCAGTTGTATTAAAGATTTTTTTTTTTTTTTTTATGTTAATGAAGAAATTCTGAAAATACTTAATGTTGTTAAAAACTATATGTATTAATGTTTATGTCATCAATTTATTGAAAGTGACTTTATCAATGTTCAACTAATCAACCAACCAGTCATGTTAGTGAAAAATTTTCAGCTAATTTCTAATTTTAGCAGTCACATGTCTAATTTCGGAAGGGGGTAGGGAAAGCTTAAAACAGCTAATGGAAACTAAAAATGTTTAGTAGAAAATATTTGACAGCAGCTTAGTGACTGCATTTCTTTTCTACACTATTAGGTATAAATTCTTCTTATTATTTTATTTACTTTTTTATTATATACTTGACTAAGATTTTTAGTCCATTGTTAAATAAATTTCTTACAGATTCTGTTTTGTAGTTATTTATATGTTGAATAGGTATAATTTCATTTCAAACTTTTATGTATTTAGTGTAATCAGGCTACAGTAAAACATTTTTGTAGATTGCTTCAAAATATTAAAGGTGTAAAACTGTACTGTTTAACACAACGAAGATTTAATTTTTTTTTTTTTTTTTTTTTTTTAAGGAGAGAAGAAGAAAAATCTTCCCTTTTTTTATGAAATCTTCTGGTTTTTCAAGAAAAATCTTCCCTTTTTTATTAAAATTGGTTGGCAAGTCTGTATTATTTTTCTATAATTTCTATACTTATATAATTTTTAAGTAAGCAAATTTGCATTTTTGTTAACATTAATTATGAATTTTAAGATTTTATTTATTTATTTATTTATTTTTTAGTACCATTATATCTATTTATTTATTTATATAGATACTCACTAAGTAAGTAGCGTCGTGGCATTGGTTAGCATAACTTAAAATATGAATCAAATTAGAATAATTAGTTAATGTTTAATTTTACAAAAAATAAATAAACTCAATTTTAAATTAATACCTAATTTTCTACCTCATATGCACTTCATATATCATCCTAGCTATCAACTTTTACGCTTTTTTTTTAAATAACACTTCCATTGCATAGAAATAGTCCGTGGGGCCAGAGCTGCTATCGTTCACGTTCGTTTGCCAAATCACGCAACAAAGTGCATGTTTACACATGGGTTTAACATGGTATTTCTTTTTAAAATTTGCAGTGTTCCCCAATAGGCACTTGCGCATTAATTTTTAATTCTCAGTTATGTTTGTCTGTTCGTCTGAGAATGTGTCCACGCTCTAAATCCAATAAATATATATGAAATTTCTTGAAACTGATATATGTTATTCAAGTTCACTGTCGGATGCTTCCTGTTGAAAAAAGAGTAAATACCGCTAATAGTTTATGTACAGGGACCCCTAAAAGTATTCCAAAGCATTACTTTAGTATTTGCATAAAACATATTTTAATGACTTTATTTTAAACAATAAAATTGAAATATGTTATTCAAGTTCATTATTGGATTATTATTCCCTTTTGAAAACGAAGTAAACACAACCACTGATCTGGATACAGTTTCATCTTGAATTATTCCAAAGCATTGCGTTCTGTGAGAGGTATTCCGATAAATAAACCATATTTTAATAATTTTATTTTGCACACATTTAAATGAAATTTAAATATGTTATTTTAAGCACAAAAGAATGTTTTATATGTAATATAGCATGATTAGCTTTAAAGTTTACAGGGCCATACAAAATATTTAGTTACATTAAAGGCTAATACGGGAAATTTGCTGCAACTGTTTTTCATTTACTTTAAGCGTTTTTAACACTTTCTAACAAATTTAAAGTGTGAATATGAATTAAATTAATGTATCTCTATGTCTGACTGCCCATTTGTGTATCTGGCCGTTTGACCGCCTCCTTATGTTATGCAAGTTTTCAATGCTCCTTAATTAAAATGTCATTAATAGGCTCTGTAAAACTGGTTTGTGTACAATGATACTTTAAAAATGCTAATGCATTGCGTTTTAAGAGAGATTTTTTAAAACCACATTTAAATAACTTTCTACCACAAAATTCATAATGAAATTGACATTTATTGTTAATATACTAACGTAATGTTTGCTATAAAATATGATATGCTTAGATTTCAGATTTAAAAGGCTACACTAAAATATTCAGACACATTAAGGGCTGACATTAAAAATTGCTGGAATTGCAATTACGTTCATGTTAAACTTTTTTGGCGCACTCTAACAATGTTTATGAGTAATTATGAATTCAGTTAGTTTATCTGCTTTTCTCAGCTTTTCTGCCTATCTATTTTGGGGATATAATGCGCGTGTGGATATAATTTGCATGTGGATTCGTTCGAAAAGAACATTAAATATTAAGAGCTTTAATATATACAGAGATACGTACAATTCGAAAGTATTAGTAATCAATGCGTTCCATATGATTTTTGATTCTTTTTAAAATTTATATTTTCATTTAAAAGTTAGATTGTCTTTAATATAAAGCATATTTTATCGGAAAGCAATGATTATTAGATGTTCTGTAGAAAGCTTCTTTAAAGAAAGTATAAGATTATTCTATTTTATTTGAAACGCACCATGCAATTAATAGCAAAAATCTAATTCTTAAATTAAATAAATACAAATTTATAATTTTTCATCCATAATTATTTGAATACTAGGTTTTGTACCCGTTTTTCGGAACTTTAATGGCAATAGAAATTATATCTTTTGGGCACTGAAAAAATTTACGTATGTTCAAATTAGGGTACAAAAAATTACGCGAATTATAAGATATATATATATATATATATATATATATATATATATATACACATAAAAATATGAGTGAAAATTTACAAATCGTACTTACTAACTACAATAATTTATTCTCTATCTTCATGAGTATAATAAGGTTCAACTAAGATAAATATATATTTTTTTATAATATACTGCGAATAATAACTAAATTCCCTTGCAAAGAACGGGCACAACAGCCAGTATATTTATAAATATTATTATACCTTTTATTACTGTTTTGTTATTTAAGAAATAATTGTTAATATTGTTTATTTCTGCTCAATTTTGTGTTTGCAATATGCATCAATACGTAAGCTTTTGCAAGAAAACATTTCAGTTATATCCTCTATTTCATTTTAAAATAATGGTTGCAGTGTAAAAAATATGATTTTATTTGTTTTTAGATATTAATTAAACTTAAGTTTCTAGAGCATAATTTCATTCATTTCATTATTTACATATATTAAGGAAATGGGTTCTTGCTAGAACTATCGAAATTATTGTTGCCGAATATATAATAATGCACATAATTAGCATTACACATGTATACTTCTACAAATGAAAAAAAATGTATATATATATAGTACGTAAATATTTGTATAATCGGAGACAAATGGAAAACAAAAACGAAATTTGGTATACATTTAGTTTCAAAAGAAATGTGCTTTAAAAATAAATATTATTTTTTTGTATGAATAATTGGCATTCTACTTAAGGGGACTTGGCACCTTTCACGAACCACTATAGTAGGTTTCATATAAAAGTTTACATTTCTGATTAAAATTTATAAACTGAACTATATCAGGTTTTTTGAATAAAATATACATTCAGGCAGCATTTCTTATGATTTTTGATATGCCTTTACACACTTAATACCATTGAATCTGAGTTTGCATTTTTTCATGAATTCAGATCTTCAAAAAGCTGTAAATTCTGCATATATTTAAGAAAGGACATAATAGTAATTTGAGGTGTTTAATAGAACCTATTTAAAAGAATTAGGGATGAGGAGGATCTCGAATTTTCAACTACCTACGCCCCCCCCCCACACACACACACTCACACTCAGACTCACACTCTCAAAAAAAAAAAAAAAAAAAAAAAAAAAAAAATGTGTTTTTGGAAATATCCTAAAGAAGTCACATGGCTGTTTTTAGTACCTTTGTAACATTTTTAGTAGAGCTCTACTCAAAAATCCGAAAATTTTGAAATTTCTCCCCGAAAAACGATTTTTCCCCTATCTCCTTTAAGAATTAAGAATTCCAAAGCCATACATAATATTTTATTTATAGTCCTCTCTTGGGCAATTTCTCCACCGTGAAGTAATTTGGGGCCGAATTATGCTTACAATAATTTTTGCCTTCTGCCCCCCGGGGAATTCGATAAATCCCGTTACTTTTGGTGCTGGATACATATAAACAATTCAAGCACCAAACTTCGTGACCGCAGCTCTCATAAATTTCCCAAGACAAATTTAGTGCTTAAAAGTAGCAAATTCGAGACCCCCCTTTTAGCGTTAATTCGGTCTTGGGCAATCTGTCTCGAATTTGCTCATATACTCCACCCATACACCCCCCCCCCCCCAAAAAAAAAAAAAAAAAAAAAAAAAAAAAAAAAAAAAGATCACAAAAAAAATAAAAATTAAAACGTGTTTTGGAAATATCCTAAAGAAGACGCATGGCTGTTTTCAACATCTTTGTTTCATTTTTGTTAGAGCTCTACTCAAAAATCCGGAATTTGAAAAATTTCCCGTCAAAAATCGATTTCCCTCTCCCTATCCTTAAAAATCAAAACTTCCTAAATCGCAGATAATGTTTTATTTGTACTCATGTGTAGTCTCCCTATGTCCAATTTCTTCACTGTAAAGTAATTTGGAGCCGAGTTACTCTTACAAAGATGTTTTGTCTTCTGTCACCCCAAGAAGGGGGGGGGGTAATTTTGATAAATCACGTTACTTTAGGTAATGGATACATATAAACTATGCAAGAACCAAAATTCATGTCCGCAGCTCCCATAGATTTCCCAGGAAAAATTTAGCTCTAAAAAATATGTCTCGATTTTGCCACCTCGTAAACCACCAAAAATATCGCAAAAATAATGGTAGGTAACGGAAAAAATTCTTAGACATTTTATTTGTTTATTTATTTATTTTTTGAACAAAAAAAGTGATTAAAAATACACATGTTCAATTTAAATGCGAAAAATAGAGAATATAATTGTATTTTGAAGCAGTTTTAGTAGCCCCAGATTGGCGAAATTTGAAATTTGACACTGAAGTAGCTCTGTCGTTTCTCGACAAGGTCTTTTCTAAAATAACTGCTATAGGTGTTTTAATTCATCGCGAAAGCGACAAAAATTTAAATATCAACAAGAGGGTACTGTATTAAAGCTGTACCCAAGTCATGTAAAAGAACACTCTTCTTCGTGATCAATTAATATTACTTTACTTAAAAATTACTTTAAAATTTGCAAAAGCACAATTTTTTTATTTTTTATTTTTTATAATGGAGAAACAAATGGATAATAACATGTTAACTTTTATCCATAGGCTTACTTTTACGTTAAGGTTTTTAGGTATTTCGCGTTATTGGTAAATATGTATTTTATTTTATTTTATTTTATTATTTATTTTAAATAAAATATAAAGCAATCAAAAACTTATGTAAGACTGCAGCTTTTACAGCTTTTCAGCTGCATTTTACTTCAAGTTACCCATTTTTTTTTCCCCTTTCCGTTCAAAGCGTTTTACTGACAAAATCTTTATGGCGTATGCACAAGCGTTTTTTACCCACAATTCAAAAACTAATCAAAATTTTGAAAATTTCTATAGATATAATCTTAAGTTGGGTGAAGACCTAAATTCTTGCCAAGTGTCGTGGAATTCCGTCCAGCTGTTTTCGTGTGATACCCGGACAAAAATAGCGATATACAGACACGATGACACACACACACATACACAGGCAAAATTTTTGGAAATCATTTTTGGCTTTCATGGTGTGTGAAACGTGAAGACATCGCAAATTGTTTTGATTCTGACAAATTTATAGACAAAAGTCTCATTTTGTTAATTTAGATTAATAGCTGTTTTGGCTGAAAAAACATGTATTTATTCCTCTTATAGTATTTTTGTTGTGTATATCACTATCACTTATTCTGAATGTCTTACAAATGGATGTTGATTGAATATTACTTGTTTTTATTATAAATTAATTCGAATAAAATACAAAGGTTTTTCGAACAGAAGCATATTTAATGGAAAAAACCTCTATTCTGGAAGAGAAGAAAAATTAAGTCCCGGCAGGAAAAAAGAAACATAGCCTAGTCAGAAATATAATGAGAGCTCTTTTCACTGTCTCATTTCGTCGCTCTCATGATCAGCAGGCGTAACTGGAAATTGCTAATATTTCAGATACAAACCATAAATCCTTTATAACTAAGCAAACAATAAAAAATGAGTTACGTCACTTTCACATGTCGTAGTAACCACCTTGGGCCTTAAAAAAAAAAAAAAAAAAATGTTCTAGTTCAAAACCGCAGATTTTTGGAGTTACTCAAAATTTTACTTCAACTATTTTCTCAATGCTGTAATTTTTCTTTTCCTTTCTTTCTGTTTTTTTTTTTTTTTTTTTTGAGATGCGTTTATTTGCCCTGAGAGCGACAATATGTGTGATAGAATATTTTACTCTCATTACAATTAAATATGAAAAGAGAGAATTTTTTCTATACATTATCGCATTGACAAAGAAAAATAATTTGTTTCTAAAATACTTTATTATTATAACGTAACATATACGCTCTTATTTATAGGATTTCAAATGTACATTGACTTCAAACTGTTTGAGAACCACTGGATTAAATAATCGAGTTTTATTAATTATATTGATGATTTAATAAATGAAAACTTTTCCAGACATTTATAAAAGACTTTTATTTAAAATTACTTAAAGCAAAAACTCAAAAAATTAGTAAGTATGTTATTATATGAATTATTATTTATTCGACAATTGATAATTTAGATCAGTATATAAAATGATGAAATAAGTCACACATTAAATAATAATAAAACACCAGTGGACTAGTGTTAAAAAATAATAAGTTAGAAACTTTGAATAAACGCCATAATATCTAGAAAACTCGCAACAATTGTTTCGGGTCGAAATAAAACATGATCCTTCGTCAGGCGAACAAAGCAGGCACTTTTACTTACTTTGTTCGCTAACAAGGAGTCGTGCTTTATTTCGATGCGAAACAATTGTTGCGAGTTTTTTTGCATTTTATATTTCTTATTCAATGTTTTTAACTTATTATTAATAACTAATACAGTGTTCAGAAATTTATAATAATACAGAATTTATAGTAATATAAATTTCTTTTTAATTAGGAAAATATTTTTAGTATAAACAGTTTCTGCAAATGTATAATCAACCGCTGTCGTGTTAGTTGCGAATGTGCTTTTTCGAACAAGAGAAACATAGAGCGTTTTCTGAACTAAACATTGTACTTCCCCTTCGTTCCTTTTTCGAGAAATAGAAAATAGGCTACACTGATATCGTCCAAGAGAGCACAAGGGGAGTAAGGGGAGTAAGGCCGATTGACTGCACTAGGGTCCTAGGCCTGAGGGGAGTGCTCTCCCTGGGTGTCTTTCTAAGGAGTTGTAGCCCGCATTTACCTGATTTTTGGAAAAAATCACGAAAAGCTTCGAACGACTGCAGGATTCATACTCATCAGGAAAAACCTGAAATATTCAGGGAATTTGGATTTTGTTAAAAAAAAAGTCAGGGAAAATAAAAATTTTCATTAAAAGTCAGGGAAAAATCGTTTATTAAACTTGGAAAAACAAATATTTCCTTTCTCTTAAATGATATTCTTCTTGTTTAGTTTCATATCAAAAGTCAAATGATTAGATATCGTGAAAAAATGCATGTAGATAATGATTCATATCTGAATTTCTATCATGGTTGGCAGTAACATGACATCATACAGTGGAAGTAGATGTATTTTCTCCTCTCTAGAGGAACGTTTCTTGTAATATGTGGCTAATATATACTTGAAAATTATCTGGAAAACTCAGGTAAATATTTTCCCATATTTGAGTATGAACCCTGGGCTAGGCCAACGAGCGCGGTCTGGGATCGAACTCGTCACCTCACGTTTACCAGCTTACAGGACAGAAACTCTCGGCCGCTAGTGGGCCCTTATTTTACAGGAAAAATTATTTTGTATACATCAAAACTATGTATTAATTTTGTTACATCGTATTTAGTATAAAGGTACAAAATTGCGCTTTAAATATATACCTCACATAGATTATAAGGCTTATTTAAATTACTTCTTTTTCGATAATCATTAACAGAAATCCTTTTTATACTTAAAATCGTTTTAAAATAGGTTTTTTTCTGTTAAAGCCCAAACACTAATAATAAGCAGTATTAACTAAGTCAATAATTACAAAATTGTATTTTTAATAATTAAATTGTATTATCAATTAAAATATTTTATTAAATCAATTTTAACATTTTTTTTAAATAGACATTATTAGAAAAAAAATCTTTTTATAATAAAAATCTTTTAGAATAAGCTTCACAATTAAAATCTCAAGCATTAATATTCAAGCAATCTCATCATTTTTATTATTTTTTTTTTAAATGTCTATTTTTAATAATTAAATTAGTCTTTCAATTAGGTTTTTTAAATTAAATAATTTTAATTGGCTCCTTATTTCTATGATCAATAATAGTAAAAAAAAAATTTATGTTTAAGAACATTTTAAAATAGAACTTTTATTTAAACGCCCAAACAATAGTATTAAGCAATCTCAACGAATTTAATTATTAAAAATTTATATTTTTAATAATTAAATTAATTTTTAATTAAAATATATTGTTCTAAATGAATATATATATATATATATATATATTGTATGCATATATACAGTGCGTTGCATGAATATAAACGCACCTTAGCTTTAAAAATTAGAATGGTATAGAAGTGCAATAAAAAAATATGAATAGGTGACACTTGATGCAAACTGTATGTGTAAGATTTAAGAAATGAAAATACGAGCCAAAACAATGAAAAACCAATATGAATTTTTAGAAAATAATTTTATTGAATTTATGACAAAAATACGTGTTGCATGAATTTAAACGCACATGTGAAAAATAAATAACTGAGTAACAAATACTGCATCTAATACTTTGTAAAGCCACCATGGGCTTTTAGAACAGCCAGTAAACGCCTTGGCATTGACTGATATAGTGGCATGAGGTCATTCAAGCTGATTGTCTTCCAAGCCAATAGAATGGCCGATTTAGTTTATCTTTCGTGTTAAACTGCTTTCCGTTTACGTAAACACGGCGACCAGAATACCCCATACGTTCTCCATTATGTTTAAATCGGGGCTTTTTGAGGGCTAATACAGAACTTTAAATTTATTGTAACGGAACCATTTTTTCACGATATGTGTTGTATGTACAGATGCACAATCTTGCTGAAAAATATAATTTTTTCCAGCTTTCTCGACTGCTTGACGGTGGAGGTTCCTTATGAGTATCTGGACATAATCTGCAGAGTTCACACTGCTCTTCACGAACTCTAATTCGAAAATCCCTTTAAAACCTATGGCTGCCAACACCATGACAGACCCACCTCCAGATTGACGTTTTGAACGGTACATTTCTTCGGTTCTCAAATCGCGCCAGTAGCTATGAAATCTGACCAAGCCATCGAGATTAAACTTTTTTTTAATCTCGGAAGATGACTTTTTCCCAATTTAGTCGATCTAAAATCCATTTTCTTGCCCATTCCAACTGCATATCTTTGTGCTTTGAGTGAGGGGTGGTTTCGCCTTCATTTTCTTAAATTTAATGAATGTTGGAGATTTGATAGTTCTCCATATGTTTGCCGGATGAGCACCCACCATGTATATGAGACTTTATCTTCGCACAGGAAACATTCTTATTCTTTGCAGCGTTGTATATTCGAAGTTTGTCGTAACTGGTGAGCTTTCCTGTTCTCTTCTTATACGCTTTTTTCCCCTAATTTGCTCCTTTCTTTATACAATTTCACACAATACTTTCCCTTCTTCCGATTCGACGCCCAATTTCACGATTGCTAAAGCCTTTACCACGCATAAAGTCGATTTTTATCCTCTCGTCTACTGCCAAAGTTTTCCATCTTGCCATCCTCAACAAACTCCGTAAATTTCGCACTCAAGCATTAAAACTGCTTTTAGAGAACTTTAGCAACACGACTATCTGTGTTTTAATTTAATCCCGGTGGCTCTGTTAAATTTTAAACGCAAAATACAGAGTGCGTTTAATTTCGCGCAACAAACGAAAAACAGTGAAAAATAAGAAAATGCTGAAACACTCATTTACATATGCTTGCATGAGCCTAAACATACGTGCTCAAAGCACCTTATTCAGTTGCTAGTCATATGCAATAACTGTAAGTCAAATTCCTTCTTTTAAAATTTTAAAAATTCTATTTCTGGTTATAGGACAATGTGCGTTTATATTCATGCAACGCACTGTAATCATTTATAAAAAAAAATCCTTTTGTATTAAAAAATGTCTTTGTGGTGATTGTGTAAGTGTTAAAGCCGGCTAATAACGCGGATTTTCTACGCCTGCGTGAAATGCTTTCCGAGGGAGGAAGAGGGGAAACCCTAAGGGGCCCTAGCCTGTACTTGCGTAAGTTTCGAAGAAAACCATGGAAAACTCCCATCAACTTGGTCGGCGAACGCGTCTTGGGATCGAATCTGACACTTCCACTCTACTAGCATTCTTATATATATATATATAAACTTTTATTATTAAAAGTATTTTAAAACAGTCATTATTATTATTATTATTAAAACGCGAAACAACAGTATTAAGTAATCTCAACTAAGTTATTAGAAATATTTTTTTTTTATTAATTAAATTAGTTTTCTAAAAATTTTTAATTAATTTTTTAAAGCTTTATTTTTATTTATATATATATATATATATATATAATTTTTAATTATTCATAGAAAAAAATATATTAAAAGTATTTAAATATAGATTTTTTAATTAAAAGCTTAAATAGTTCTATTAAGCACATTCATTAAACATAAAATATTTTCACTTTTGATAATAAAGTAGTTTTTAATAATTGAATATCCCCCTCCCCTTATAATATTTCACAGAATAAGATCTTCAAAAATTTAGAAATTGCTTAAAAGCTGCTCGTTTACTTCAGTTTATCTTGAATGAAAGAGGGGGCAAAATTAAAATTAGAATGAAAGACTTTCACAGTCCGACTTAATCGTTTTTCTTACTGACAGATTTTTACAAAAGCAGTTAATCTACTTGATTGATTAGGGAAGGCTGACCGTGCTCTCTGGGACGATACCCTCCTCATCTTCAAATGGGGATGGAATGAGCTGTCAAGGTGTAAGATGTGTTCGCAAATAGCACTGTTCGGGAAAAGAACGTTCGGAAGTAGCTCGTAACTAATCAACCTACGCTCTTTCAAAACAATGTACAGTTTAGTGCAATTTTTAGCTTATAAAATTGTCATTCTACATATTGTAGAATAGTAGTTCAATGTTATAAACACATGAGACTGATTTCACGAAAGAAAATAGAAAAAAAGCAGCACGAAAGAAAGCAGCAAGATAATGTACACACGTTGTTATTTTCTAAAAATGTGACATATATTTTGCGGTAATTGCAGATTCTGGGCGAGAAATATGAATAGCGGTGCTATCTCCACTAGCGATAATTTGCAGCCGGAAACAACAAACTTCCTCCTATAATCGCCAGGCAATCTTTTTTGTTTCACTGCCCACACTGTGAGCTCTTAAGCGGATTGAGAGAAAATTGCAAGAAGTTTTTTTTTTTTTTTTTTTTTTTCTCTGACTTTAAGTGGAAGTGATTGTAGCCAGGATTTTTTCTTATATTTAACTTGTATTTTCCCACTGGTTCAGAAAATTATTCAGTGAAAAAAAAAAAAAAAAAATGTGACAGAAGTAAAAAATTGCAGTATTTGCAGGCAGTAATGCACATAGACAACCAATTTGTTATAGTTCATTAAATGCATGTGGGTGGTCAATTGCCAACTAAGTCTGTATTATTTTTGCGTGTAAAACGTAAAATTATAATATATTTGCGTGATTTGTGGTGCGTTAAATGAGATTTAGTTACATTAAGAATAAATATTTTTTTTTCTTTTCACACACACACACATATATATATATATGTATATATACTTAAAAACGCGTCAAGGTTTCTTTTTAGAGTTTATTAGATGGATATTCGTTGCCTTTAATCCAACTTTCAACAATGTCTATTATCTTTATAAAGGAATATTATTAATAACTTTTGGAAGCTAAAATTATAGAAATAGTTTTACAAATGAGTTGAACAAATAATAATATAAAAGGAATAGTAATAATGATGAGGTGCGACCTTCCGACTGTTTTAAATTATCATATATAGTGTGTATTAAGAATGAAACATTTGTGTGAATATAGATATTGTATTCATTTTAGACAATTGAAATTAATTTCAGCAATAAATGAAATAAATTGTCACGTTTCTAAAAAATACATTAGAAATAGTTATTAATACTTAAAAAAAAAAAAAAAAAAAAGATATTTATGATTATTTGTATATAATATGCATTTGAAATTTGTATAAAGTCATTTATTTAAAAAATTTCTTCAACATTTTTTCAATTCCACTGAACTTTGCCAAATATAGCTCTAAAAGTAAGATTTATGCATCTTAATCATTTCATGGGGGGAGGGGGGAGGATATATTTTGGATATATTTTATACCACCTAATTTTAACTGCCCCCTGAGAAAACTCATCCTGGATATATATATATATATATATATATATATATATATATATATATATATATATATAGGGACCCAACCCTAGAGATGTTCCGGAGACATGTCATCACAATTTTGAACCTTCACGGAGGGGATACCCTCAGCTTTGGTGATCCCCAGAGGTATAATGTGGATGGGAACATGGAAGACTTTGCAACCATGACAGATTTTATGTGCACCAGCCACCATTAGTGTACACGACGGTCTTTGGCCGGCTCAAGTATCGAATCGGCAATCTTCCAATTACGTGCTCAGCGCTTTACCGACTAGTGTACCGCGGCCCGAAACCATGGATGTAAAAAAGACTCTACTTTTAGAAAATTAATTTTCTTACATGGGAAAATTAAAATATGATCCATGGTTGTAGGTAGGTAGATAAATAGGTAGGTTGTGTTTGACGTCGCCCCATTACTGCGCTATGGATAATTGGCGACGTTTTGGGACGCACCCTTACGGATGTTCCGGAGACGTATGCCACCACAGTTTTGGTCCTACACGAAAGGGATGATTATTTGTTTATAATATGCATTTGAAATTTGTATAAAGTCATTTATTTAAAAAATTTCTTCAACATTTTTTCAGTTCCACTGAACTTTGCCAAATATAGCTCTAAAAGTAAGATTTATGCATCTTAATAATTTCATGGGGGGGAGTGGGGATTATTTTGGATATATTTTATACCACCTAATTTTAACTGCCCGCTGAGAAAACTCATCCTGGATATATATTACAGTATTTTACTTTAATAATGTAGAGGAAAAGATCCATCTATTTTTTTCTTTTAGACATGTTCGTAAATTCCAGTGACTGTTGAATTTAAATGAGCAAAATTACCTTGCCCCTAAAAGGGTTAAAAATATTTAAAAAGTTGATGGCTTGTATAACCATTAGACTGTACAGTATAGGGTGTATCTGAATTCTTCATCAATGTTTTATGGGAGACGGGAAATATAAAAAGAAGACTATATTTCACCTAGGAAAACATGGGTGAAAATGAACACATCGCGTTATAGGAGGAGTTTTGTGTACGCAATGTCCATCCATACGCAAAATTATCTGACGTGCGCAGGCATTCACCATCAACAAGGTGACTTTACAGAAGGGGTATGAACCGGTGTACATTTAGTGGATTTTCAAAGATGAATCTATGGTGCCGCAGGGGAAAGCTGTGTTAGTTGGTTGGTTGGTTGTAGGACTTAAGGCCGATTGACTCCTGATGTGTCCTAGGCCTAGGGGGGAATGCCCTCCGTGGGGGTCTTTCTAAGGGGTCCTAGCCCGTATTTACGCGAGTTTCGGAGGAAACCACCGAAAGCTGTGTTAGAATTATATAAATGTGTGCGAAGTGCTTTCCTAATTCGTGCGTGATGCAGAATTAAATATTTTCATTGTCTATCGACGGCTTCTTCGATCAGATTCGTACATGAAAAAAATAATCTGTTTCGCATGGTTGCCAATAAACTCCTGAAAATAGTTTTATATTGTAACACGCTCATGTTGGTTTAATGCTCTGCATACACTTGCCTAGCTCTAAGACATTTTCGTAGCTCTAAGTCAGATTTCCCCTGCGACGACTTTAGTTAGATGTGTATTTGTAATTTCGTTTTACGTATACTGACAGGGGTGCGCCTGCATTGTCAGGCGCCTGTGTGCAGAGTTTCAGTTGGTGCCTTATGTTACTTTTTTTTTTTTTTTAATCTTCTCTATATATTAAAAAAATAATCATCTCTATATATTAAAAAAAAACAGTTACTGTCACTGGCGTCAATTTTTTTGTGCAACAGCATCTTCTAACGGAGGGCAGGGTCCTTCGCGTCATGAGAGTTATCAATGTGTTCCGAATACTCCAAGGCAGACATTTCAGCCGCTTAGAAATTTCTATCATTTTAATTAAAGAAGTCATTAACTAAAAACGACAAGTTTATGAAGGTACTCTATTTGCCATTTTGAAAGAAGTTTCTCCCAGTGACGTTATACTTCTGTCATGAAGTCATTTTACACGAGAAAATTAAAATATGATCCATGGTTGCACTTAGGTAGGCGGGTTGGTTGGATTTAACGTCGCACCAATACTGCGCTATGGGTAATTGGCGACGGTCTGGGACCCAACCCTAGAAATGTTCCGGAGACATGCCATCAGAATTTTGAACCTTCACGGAGAGGATACCCTCCGCTTTGGTGATCCCCTGAGGTATAGTGTGGATGGGAACATGGAAGACTTTGCAACCACGAGTGATTTTATGTGCACCAGCCATCATTAGTGTACACGACGGTCTTTGGCCGGCTCAAGTATCGAATCGGCAATCTTCCAATTACGTGCTCAGCGCTTTACCGACTAGTGTACCGCGGCCCGAAACCATGGATGTAAAAAAGACTCTACTTTTAGAAAATTAATTTTCTTACACGGGAAAATTAAAACATGATCCATGGTTGTAGGTAGGTAGATAAATAGGTAGTTTGTGTTTGACGTCGCCCCATTACTGCGCTATGGATAATTGGCGACGGTCTGGGACGCACCCCTACGGATGTTCTGGAGACATATGCCACCACAGTTTTGGTCCTACACGAAAGGGATGTCTCATCAGCTTCGGTGGCCCCCAGAGGTATAATTGTGATGGGAACATGGAGGATATTGCGGCCACGACATATTTTACGTGCATCAGCCACCATTAGTGTACACGACGGTCTTTGGTCGGTTCGAGAACCGAACCCACAATCTTCCAATTACGAGCTTCTCTACCGACTGGGGTACCGTAGTCCGGATCTAAGGTTGTAAAAAATAAATAAAAAAAGGTCATATACTAAAGCTTTAATGCAAAATGGTCTAGATATTATGAATTTATTTCTACTAATATATATATATATATATATATATATATATATATATATATATTATATGAATTTGACATTGCATATGAGGATTTCTTTAATAATTTTCTGCTTTTGTCTTGTAATATGCACTATTAATATTCCTTTTCAATGAAAGAAAGCAGCGAATAGACGGGCAGAGTTCTGCATGTGTTAATAAGTAAAGTTTGTCGGGGAGGAGGCGAAGCCTCCTTCGGGGGTTGGTGAGCGGAGCGAGCAGTGGGCAGAGCCCCCTAGTTTTATAAAAAATTATTATTCAGCAAGTCAATTGAATCTCGAACCTTAATAGTAGTAAGTTTATTGAATGGCTAATAAAAAGAAAAATGTATCAAATAAAATTAAATTTAAAAAGAAACAAATAAAAAGTGCATCTTGCAGAAAGAAAAAAAAATCTTCTTTGGGGATTTGTAAAAAATACGTACAATTGTGAAGGCAAACATAGGAAACCAAAATAGGCAGATTTAGTGTGAATATGGATGCAGAAATGCCGCGCTGAGGCGTTACAATAGATGGCTTAAGTGAGAGCTGTAAATGTAATTGCTGTTTCTATCTGTTCGGGTCTAACTTTTAAGTAAATATAAATATTTAAACACAAAACACAATCTTAATAAACTAAACATTCCCTCACTTCATTACACCTTTTGCGAGTATTACGCATATCATACTGATCCAAAATATCCGTCTCTATTCATATTGTCCGTCCAAAATGTCGATTTTCTTGCATGGAAAAAGTAATTGCAAAGAAACAGGCAGTTTCTTGTCGAAAGATACACTTTATTCAAGAATTAATTCTCGGGTAAAGCCAGTAAATTATCGTACTCAAATTCATACCTCAAAAAGTCATAAAATAACATTAAGAACACCACAGAGTGTAATTTCACTCATTTAAGAATAAATATAAAGCATTTAAACCGAAACGAACGTTCAGAACAAAATTCCGAATACAACTGATCTCTCTGGAGTGTCTCTTCTGTTTTTATAATTCCTGTCGTGATTTGGCGAACTTTCGAGATTTTTCTGTGCCAGAAGCCAATTGATGAATCAAGAAAATTACAGAACTCAGCTAATATTGAATATTGAGCTTCTAAACTTTGGAAAACTAAATTATTACTTCTCGCCAAGTTTGATCGCCATGTCGCCAAATTCATCGCTAAGTTGCCAAGTCTGAATGCAAGGCTGACAATCACTTCCCACCCCACCCCCCGTTAAAATTGAACAAACTGCTCCTTTTTTGGTCTTTAAGTGTAAATCTGCTTTTGTTGCAACAACACATTTAGGAAAATGGTTTAACTCTTTAAAATACTATAATGAAAACTTTTTTAAATTAGTCATAGTATTGCAGTATGTTTGCACTTATAAATGAGTTTAACATTTTGCACTAGTACAGTTAAATGGAATTTATAAGTAGAAGTCATTAGAAGTTATTAGAAATCATTAGTAAAAATAATAATAATAATTATAATAAAAAATCTGGAGTGACTCCATTCAACTTTCCGAACATTAAGTAATTAACAGTTTTGTATATAAAGTAATGAAAGAGGAGTTGTTAAACAAACAAAAGAGAGAAAAACATAATAGAGTGTTTGAGTATTTTTCTCCATATACTACACGATGTTTTATTTAACGCTACTGAACTTTGAGCCTATAGATGATAATGATATAGAATTTTTCGTTGTGTCCCTCTAAAAACCTGTAAATGCTAGATTCACCAAAATGCTTATAGTTAGTACAACAGTGATTTATAATATTCATATAAATTTTCAGCCCAATTGAATAAGGCATTTAGATGCTATCGCACTTTTAAAAATTTGGTCCCATGGGCCATAATGATAAAAAAATTTTCTTTGTGTCTCTGTAAAAAACTATAAAAGCTAAATTCACCTAAATCGATACAGTTGGTGCAACTGTGACCTATAATATGTGTAAAATTTTTTGCTCAGATTAATAAGGCGTTTAGACGCTATCGCACTTTTAAAAATTTGGCCCCATAGGCCATAAAGATAAAGAATTTTTCTTTGTGTCCCTGTAAAAAAAACTATAAGCGCTAGATTTGTAAAAATTTATACAGATTGAGTATCTGTGACCTATAATATTTTTATAAATTTTTTGCTCAATTAAATAGGACGTTTAGATGCTATCGCACTTTTCAGATTTTGGTCCCATAGGCCATAATGATAAAGAATTTTTCTTTGTGTGCCTGTAAAAAAAACTATACGTGCTAGATTCGCGAAAATTTATACAGATTGAGTATCTGTGACCTATAATATGTTTATAAATTTTTTGCTCAATTGAATAGGACGTTTAATCGCACTTTTCAGATTTTGGTCCCATAGGCCATAATGATAAAAATTTTTTCTTTGTATCCCTGTAAAAAAAACTATAAGTGCTAGATTTGTCAAAATTAATAGGGTTCGTGCTACGGTGACTTCCAACATGCGTACTAACTTACAGCTCATTCGAGCAAAGCGTTTAGACAGTATCGTGTTCACTCACAGACATACACACACACACGTACATCATCGTAAAAATAGTAAAAACGGACTCAGGGGACCTCGAAACGTATAGAAACATCAAAATCTCAAATTCGGATTTTTGACGTGATTACAATACTTTCCTCACTATAGTGTTCGGAAAGTAAAAAAAAAAAAAAAAAAAAAAAAAAATCCGTGGTGAATACTGGTTTTCTGAATTTCATTGTTGAAAGCTCTAGAAGTACTGTTAAGATCAAATTAATATATAACTATCGCTATAGGGGCAAGATTTGATCTGGTTAATTATGGAAGTTTTTTTTTCTTTTAAGTAACAAATAAATTTATAGGAACATATAATAAATTTTACTTGTTAAATATAGATAAACTAGTATGTTGTGGCCACCACAAGACTTTCTTCTATATTTTCCTATACATATTCAATCAGTAACAATATTTAAAAAAAAAAAAAAAAAATTTTTTTTTTTTTTTGGTTAAAAGTAAAAAAAATCGATAACTTTGTTTTAAATTATCACAGATTTATAGTTCAACCATTCGTTTTAAAGGTATTGACGAGATCTTTCGAATGATATCCATCTTCAAAATTTACCCCCCACGGGGGGGGTACTTCCCCCCCAGGAGGGGAAGCGATGCCCCCCCATGCACAAAATTTTTTTCCTAGTTACGTACTACTATTATCAATAATTCATATTAATTTTACATTCACAAGTGTAAAATAACTCTTATTATGCACATTTATACGAATTTTTGTCCTATTCTGCCATGTTAAAAATTTAGATAAAATGCTATCACAGCGCCTCCTGTTGAGCTATTCATCCCCAAATATAATAAGCACCAGTTTATGTCGGGGACCAACTAAATACCAAGTTTGGTAAAATTTCGTTAAAAAAAAAAAAAAAAAAAAAAAAGAAACGATTTTTTTTTTTTTTTTTTTTTTTTTGTTAAAAGTAAAAAAATTCGATAACTTTGTTTTAAATTATCACAGATTTATGGTTCAATCATTCGTTTTAAAGGTATTGACGAGATCTTTCGAATGATACCCATCTTCAAAATTTAACCCTCCCGGGGGGGTATTTACCCCCCAGGGGGGGAACCGATGCCCCCCCATGCACAAATTTCTTTTCCTAGTTAACTACTACTATTATCAATAATTCATATTAATTTTACAATCACAAGTTTAAAATAACGCTCATTATGTACATTTATACGAAATTTTGTCCTATTCTGCCATGTTAAAAGTTTACATAAAATGCGATCACAGCGCCATCTGCTGGGCGATTGATCCCCGAATCTAATCAGACACTTTCCATGTCAGGGTCCAACTATACACCAAGTTTGGTTCAATTTCATTCATCGGTTCGTGAGATACGGTGAAAAATACGAAATTTTGCGATTACAGCGCCACCTGCCGGACGATTGATCCCCAAATCTAATCAGCACCTTGCCCCGTCAGGTTCCAACTATATACCAAGTTTGGTTGAATTTCATTCATTGGTTCGTGAGATACGGTGAAAAATATGAAAATTTGTCCTATACTGCCATGTTAAAAATTTACATAAAATGCGATCACAGCGCCACCTGATGAGCTATTGATCCCAAAATCTAATCAGCACAATGCCCCGCCAGGGTCCAACTATATACCAAGTTTGGTTGAATTTCATTCATTGGTTCGTGATACGGTGAAAACACTAAACCACAGACAGACAGACAGACAGACAGACATTTTCTAAAAACTATCAATTCGTGTTCAGGACATCCCAAAACGTGTAGATCCGTCAAAAAACGGAGGTCGAAAATTTTCGCGAATCCAATACTTTCTCTATATTACATATAGAAGAAAGTAAAAATACTTAACAGGGTAAAAAGGCATCTAATGATAGGAATTTTACCGATTTTATTATTATGCTTTTATTAACTCGCTTTCTTGTTTGTTTGTCCAGTGCAAATCTTGCAATCGATTTTTAACTAACTTCCCGACTAGCTAGACATTTGAAACTTTTAGAATAGTTCAGCGCACGATGAGAACGCAATACCTCGAAGCCCGATTTTCGAATTTTTGATTAGTTTTCTTTTAATTAATTATAATATGAAAATAATAACATCCTAATAGTTTTAAAATTAGCCATTTAAATATTAGCTATAATTTAATTGTTGTTAAAAAAAAAAAAAAAAAAAAAAAGAAGAAGAAGAAGAAGAAGAAGAAGAAAGAAAGAAAATAAATCGAGTTTATTTTCTTTTGACATAAAAATAAATACCTTTAAATAAACGTGAACATTATAAAATTATAAAAGTTAAATTAGGCATCACACAAAAATTGACGTCATTATAACTTTAAAAAATTTCTACACAATGATAAAGTGCTAATGTAGTTCATGATACTAACATATGTTGTTCCAAAAGGATTACCCTGGGAGGTCACCGAAGTGAGAGCGGCATCAATTCCGTGGAAGATTAAAATCGTGATGGCATGTCTCCGGACCACCTCTAGGGGTGAGTTCCAGACCGTCGTTAATTTCCCATTGTGCAAAACTGGTGTGACGTAAAACCCAACCAACCAATCTAAAAGGATTGATATTTTATATTTAGAACCAACGTTTTTTTATATCGCTTTCAACTCGCTTTCTTGTTTATTCAGTACAAATCTTGCAATCGATTTTTAGCTAACTTCCCGACCAGCTAGACATTTAAATCGTTTAAAATATCTCAAAACACGATGACAATGCATTTGTAATTATTCGGGCTGTCAAGTTTACATGATTCAACAGAAAATTTAAAAACGTGGTATATTAAAAGGTTTTTTTTTTTTATCTTATAATTATTCCTTATCTAAACTTTTTGTGTAATTTGTATGTAAATTTATACGTGTTTTTCCGTATAGTGGTAAGATACAAACAGGCATGAGAGTGCAGAAAATTAAAAAAAGAGGAAACACGCGTGTTCACAAAATTAATTTCAAATGAAAAATAACGTGTGCGGGGAAAACTATACAAATGTGTTCAGAAAATTTATTTCAAATGAAAAATAATGCTCACTGGGAAAAACTATACAAAATATTTTAAAAGTGACAAATTAAACTAAAAGAATAATGCACATCAACACAATAAAACATGTGTTTAAAAAAAAAAAAAAAAAAAAAAAAAAAAAAAAAAGCATTAGCTAGCAATCAACATTTAATCATTGACTGGTGGTGGAAAATGGGAAAGGGGGAGGGGGGGGAGGTAAAAAGTAGTTCATGAGTGAGAAATGTTAAACACAATTCTACTTCTTTATGGGTTCCAGAATATCATAAAGTAATTAGAATTAATATTGACATTTTTGTTGTTGATGGATAAATATTCAAAAATAAAAGGCTTCTCACAGAATGTTTGATTAGCGATGGTTAAAGATGAAAAAAAAAATGGGGGGGGGAGTGCAGGACAAAAAAAAATTACATGAGTGAGAAACATTGAATAATTATATTCTTTTATATTTTATAGAATCTGATAAAGCACGTTTATAATGAATATTGACATTTATATTTTGGATAGAGAAAGATTGAGAATCTAAAGTCTTTCGTGGAGCGTTTGAGTACTGATCGTTATTGCAGTTTGATTTAAACAAAAAAAAAAAAAAAAAAAAAAAAATCCGCGGAATTAGCGGAAATCACAAAAAAGCGGAAAATCGCGGATCCGCGGAAAATTCTCATGCCTGTAACAAAAATCTTTTAAACTATTTTGCTGCGACGTTTGTACACTGCACATATACTAATAGATAAATTTATACGTAAATAAAGTAAGAATATACAATACAAATTATTAAGTTTTAGATTACATGAACATTTAAACAGATAATATTATTTAGTGAAACGTAATTCATTTGCTTGAGTTTTTATGTATTCTGGAATAATATATATCCGTTTGATTTAAAATATCTTATGCTATCGATGTATTTGTAAAATTTAAAAATCTGTCTCATGTCGTTACGAATAATTAATTAATCGTAAATTACGAATAATTTACGATTTTATCAACATAGCGAAATTGTAAATTTTTCATATAAATATGAATTTTGAGGATTATTGCATTGGAAATAGTAGCATGAAAACTAAATAACGGAACTGACCCTGATAAAATAAGTTAATAGATTAGAATAAGATAAATATATCGAAGTTAACGGTGGATAGCCTATTAGGCAGGGATTTCATTCTGTCACTGTATCAAGCTTTGGTCAAATTCACTTCTTTTAACATGATTATAATATGTCTCGCACTAGAAATTTATGAGAACATAAATATGATGGGGAACTGAGCAGAGTCCACCTATGCCAACTAGTTTTTTTTTTTTTTTTTTTTTTTTGTACTCAAATCTAGAATTCTCATGTGCAGTTCTTCACTGTGAATTAATTTTAAGCCAAGTTATAAACGTGATTTTGCCTCCTGCGCCCTCAAGAAGGGAATTTTCAAAAGTTTATAGATATAATTTTAAGTTGGGTAATTCGTGCTAAGTGTTGTTGAATTCTGTCCAGCTGTTCGCACGTGGTACCCAGACAAAAATGTTATAGACATGCAGACAGAAAATTTTCTGAAATCAGATTTGGCTTTCACGATGTGTGTGAAATGTGAAGATATCGCATTTTTTTTCGAATTTGAGACATTTACAGACAAAAGTCTGATTTTATTAATATAGATGTTACATTGATAATGCAAAGGGGAAAAAAATACTCTAAATAAAATATCCGGTTCTATTAAATCTTTATTTTTGCAATCGAATTATGTTGTCTTTTTACTAATCTGAGTGCCCTTTTGCCGGCAGAAGAGGGGGAGGGGGGAAGAGATTAAGGCGCCGTTTTAAATTTCAATAGAATGCTGTGATATCTTAAAAAAATCTAAGAAAATTTTGCTGAAGGTAGGCACATCTTTACAAAGTTATTCCACTTTTAACGTGCCCTTTCACAAAAAAACCTCCTAAACTATTTGAGGAACACAAGCTTTGCCAGTATGTTTTTCAAGGCGCCTCATTTAGCTACACTAGTCGCAGGGAGGGCTTCAGACCGGTATTATGAAATCAGATATAATAAAGTAATATATATATATATATTCTTTTATTTTCTTTCTTTCTTTCTTTATTATTATTATTATTATTATTATTATTATTATTTTCAAATAATTTATCCTCAGCTGGTGCCTTTCTTTAGTTAGCTCCTGTGTGCGCCGCACACTTCACACACCAGAACGGCGCGCCCCTGTATACTGATTTATGTTACTTATGTAAAGTCACCTTAAGAATGACAGCTTTGCACGAAAATGGGAGTGATGGACAGAAAGTACCCTCTACAATATTATACGATCGCTTGCGCTCATATTTTCCAAGTTAAAATAGTCCTTTCATAGCTGCCAATTTTTACGCTTTCTAAATGCCACTTTAAATTTGTGGAATGGTTTCTTTATTTATTCAGGGAAAATTCTTACAGTAATTTATATATGATTTCTGTAAAAAAATTTCTGGTAGCCATAAGACATATAAATTTTCCCCATTGTATTTTCATATTCTTTTACACAGTACGTGCAAAAGCTTCCAGCCTTATAAAAACTACTGAGCAACATTAGCATTAATTTTTTAAAAAATAATTTAATGCCAATATGTGGCAACTTCTTACATTGCCCTGATTGTTCTTATTTATATTTATATATACAACACTTACCTCTTTAATCATGACATACTTTCTTATAGAGGTTGTGGTAAACACTGTATATCTTTAGGCAAAAAAAAAATAGTCAAAAGGTAAGGATTACAATTATTTGTAATTTTAAATAAAGTTCATTTGATTTTACTTCGATTATCATTAAATGCATAAACTTTGCAATTGATTTTTCGTCAAATATAGTTGCAATTGCTCAATTTAAATACAATCACATTTATAACAAAGACTTCAAACATAATGCAACATCCATTCGTGTCTATAGTAAGTGTAATCTTGAGGCTTATTAGTAGCCCTGCCTAATGCTGTAATTAAGTGTGACCTGATTTAATTTCAAAAGAGTTGGAGACCTATAGAGATTTATTATGCGTCAGAAGCCATATTAGACCAAAAACGATTATTAAAATAATTAAGACATGATTTATGTATTGGATGTAACATTGCACAAGGTTTAATAAATGATATGACTCAATAGCGTTTCATTATTTGAGAGGCCATTAAAATCTCAAGTCACCAAGCCACTCCTTCTTGAATATTTATCTTTAAAATCGATAGCACTAATATATCTTGTCTGTACAAAATACATTATTGTGTATATTTCAATCGTCTTCCATCAGTGATTAAATGCAATTTACATTAAAAATAACAAATGACATCTTCTTGAACTGTTAATTTGATTATTAAAAATCAATTTTAATCATTAATGTATATTCATTCTTAAAAATATTTCATAAATTCCTAAATAGTATATGTATACTTTATGCATCATTTTAGAGCTTTTCATTATTTCAGAGGTCATTAAACTTTTAAAGTCAACAAGTCACATTTTTATATATATATACATATATTAAAAATTAATAGTTCTTTTGAGTACTGTTGAACTATACAAACTATATTAAAAATATAGTCAATTATCCAATTTTAAAGATAAATAAAATCTTCTTACTAAATTCAAGGCGATTTTCAAAATTACCTCGTTATAAATACCTATTTTCAGCTTTATGGTTGGAGCCTTTTATTATTTGGAAAGTTATTAAGGGGACTTGGCTCCACTGCAGATTTCATACAAAAGCTTATATTTCTATTTAATACTATAATATGAACTATGTTAAGTTTTTCAAAAAAATATATATTCAAAAAACAATCCTTATGCATTTTGATACATATTTTACATTTGAAATCCTTACAATGCGTTTTCTCAGTTTTTATTTTTTCATGAATTTTTGATCTTCAAAATGCTAACACTCCTACAGATATTTAAAAAAATACTTAATTACTTTCTCTTACCAATAAGGCAGAGAAAGCATTGTTTCTGGGTCAAATTTTCGAAAGTGAGTTTTTGTAAGATTTACACGTTTTGAGGTCCCCTGAATCCGAAAATCATGTTTTTATGTCATGTTTGTTGGTCTGTGTGTGTGTGTGTATCTGTAAGTCAGTCTGTGTGTCTGTGTGTGAGACTGTTATCAACATATCTCAAAAACAAATTATAGCAGAAAGTACAAACTTGGTATTCCAAATTTGTATGATATAAGGATGTTACACCAAACATTTCGTTGAGATCAAGAAAATGGTTCGTGTACAAGGACAATCAAGATAATTCAAATACATTACGTCTATGGGGGAAATTGCAAGTAAGTAGAGTTTAACATCTTATTTGTAGACTGCACTAAACAAAATGAAACGATTTTTTTTATATATATGCGTAAAAACATGTCTCATGTAGAATATGAAAGGAAAATCACTCCCTGTTCGTTTACAGGGCTACACAAAAAACTAGATAAAAGTGCGACAATAGTTTCAAATTTGTGAAAGTGTATTTCAGGCTAGACCGTGTATTATTACTATAGGAATATATTTAGGTGCTCCATGTGGTTTGTATATAATCTTCAAAATATATACAAGGCTGCAAATATTTAAGCGATAACATTCCTTTTAGTTGTTAGTGGATGTGATTTACAAAAATATCTTACGATATCCAGGAAAGCTGTTCAGGAATTGAAATTAATTCCTCACAGGTATGGTTAATAATATACAGGTATGCTAAATAATATATGATTTTAAGCTAAATATTCATCTCATGTTTTTTGTATATTTACACGTTTTGAGGCTTCTTGATGACCGAAGTCTAGTTTTTTAACGTTTGATCTTTGTCTGTGTCTCTTAGACTAACTTAAAAACGAATAATTTTAGGAGATCCAAATGTTGTATTTTGAAGTTAATATAAGTTTGTTGCTGGAAAAGTTTGATCAAGATTGAGAAGTTGTAAGGAATGTTGCGTGTGAAAGTTGTCTGAATAATTTTAAGTGAACTTTTAATTTTAATCAAAGATTTAAATTTTCTATAAATGTAGGTACAGTAATGAAACGGGTGGTTGAGGGAGCGGGAGCCCCCCTCACACAGATCTAATTATAATATAAAACTCTTACGAAGCCTAATTTGAATTGCTTTAACATAGGTTTACATAACATAACTCGTTATCTTACCCCTTAATCCCCAACCTGTATTTATAGTATTCAATTTTAGGGTAAGAGAAAGTCGTATGAGTGACACAATAGTTTTTTTTTTTTTTTTTTTTTTTAATAAAAGCTATTTAAAAGAAGTAGGGATAGCTTTTGCAATGTCTTTAAAAGAAGACTTATAGCAACACTCGTGCTTTTTTTTTTTCCACATTTTTGCAAAGTTTTGCTTAGACGTGTATTTTTTTTTCCTATAAAGTAGTTAATAAATTTAAAATTCTATACCTAATTACTTTAAATAGGTTTTATTAAACATTCAAACGATATATTAAGCCTTTTCTTAAACATTTGTAGAAATTTTAGCATTTTAAATGTTATGAATTCATGAAAAAATGAAAATTCAGAAAACTCATTTTAAAAATTTTAAATCTTAAAAAAATATATCAAAAACCATAAGCATTGTGGCCTGCATATATATTACATTGAACAAACCTAATATATTTCAAATTATAAGTATTAAAATGAAATATAATCATTTATATAGGACCTTGAGTGGTTACCAAGTCAAAGACGACAAATCACTTTTAATGTCTGTAGTTCCCAAAACACTCTTTATTAAATATCTATCTTTAAAAATGAACAACTCTATTACCTCATGTATGTAAATCTAAGCAAAATGTATTTATATATATTGTAATTATCCAAATGTGATTAAAAGAAGTTGTTTTCGATTCTTTACCATTTTTAAGAATATTTATTATTAAAATCTTATATTAAGTAAATATAATGTAACCATTTCTTAATCACAATATCTGATTATTGGTATGAGATTATAATTATTGAGACATGTGAATTTTTAAAAATGAAAACGGTAAAATGTCTGTAAACGGGAAATTAGAAAAAGTATTGTCAAAAGTTGCAGTGGACCGCACGGAATGTGAAAAAATATAGAAAATGTGGGGTAAATCTTTCCTCCCACAGCATAATATCATCAAAATCTGTGTAAATCTGTGTAACTTAGTAAATGCATAGTTGTAAGATTTGTGTAAAATAATAATAATAATAATAATAATAAATATTATTATTATTTTAACTATGATAATTATATTTATAATAAAATTTAGAGCGAAGAAAAATGAACTATACATTATCCATTTTTGAACAATAGTAGTGACAAGCATCTGAGGACACTTTAGGAGTAGGAGAACTATTCGTTTCAATCTGGGTAAAAAAGTCGTTGCCATTTTTTGTAGACCAGTTTTGTGTAACACAAAATAAATTAGAAATATCAGTCCTATTGTTACAAATTTGATACCAAATGAAAGGGGTGATTTTTCTGAATCGAGGGGTGCAAACGGTTTTTCGACACGGTAATTAGATTTTTAAAAATTAACTAAAGTATGAAATTTAGGTGGCAATACTTATTTTAATTGATTTCAGTCACTTTCAAAAGTACGTGGCTCAGTTTTACGGTAAAAAAAAAAAAAAAAAAAAAAAAAGACAGATAAAAATAAATTAAAAATAAAAATAAAAATTTTACAGATTGAAATTAATAGTCCTCTGTACTAAACTAAATTCTGTGTCTTTCACAGAATTTTTACTTTTCATTTCATTGTTTATTTATTTATTTATTTTTTCTAAGCTATGGATAAGACCCTAGAGTAGTCAGTTAATCTTAACCGTCATAACCAACCATTTAATGTATGATAAAGTGTTTCCAAATATATTTTAATTTACATAATCACAAGAGTTGTCCATATTTCAAAGGTATCAAAAGATTAAATTCATTATTTATCTCAAGGCAATTTGGTAACACATACATTTTAATATGACGAAGCATCATTCTTCCTTGATATATTTTTCCCGTGTACTGGGAAATAATGTAAATTTGTGTTATTGTCAATCAACTGACTTCTTTCAGAGTCAAATCTGATTAAGTGGTGAGATAAAGCATGCATGCATTTAAATAACAAAGCTTCGGGCTTTCGTAAAGTGTTTGATAAGCCTTATGGATGAGGTGTCAAAATACAAAATAAATATTATTTTCTATAGTGAGCGCAGGCGACTTTAATCTCAGAAATATATACACACACACGCATATATATATATATATCGTAAGTACCAAAAGGATATTAATTTTGCGTCTTATCGACGAGATCTTTAGACATGCATTTTTCAAATTGTTTGTAAAAAAAAAAAAAAAAAAATCAATAACAGTGTTTGGAATTATTACAGTTACATGGGGATTAAATATATCTACATAATCATCTGGATTACAATCATCTGGATTAAATATATCTACAAGTTCTTCTAAGAAATACTCATAATGAATTGTTTTGACAATCCAAGAGTCTCGTTCACCCACAGGTAGGAAAGCGATATTCACACATATACAAAATATTTTATAATAGTTGATTTTTATTGTTATAAATATATACATGAATTCACAATAATTGACGAAAAATTACCGTCTATGCGTAACTTGTCTTAAAATTTGGATTATACTGTCTTGTTTTATACTTATAAAATTTGTCTTATACTGTCATATAAAAAAATTAAGATATAACCGGACGACAGCGCTCCCTGTTGAAGAATATTCACCAATGGTTGGTAAAAACATTTTATGTCACAATGCAACTTAAAATAACTTTTATGATATTCTGTACATTAGTTCTCGAGCTAGAGTTGGCAGAATATTTTTGTTACACATGTTCAGGCGGATAGACGGACAGTCAGACACACAGACATTTTAAAAAAATTACCAAATTGTGTTTAGGACATCTCAAAATGTGTAAGTCCATCAAAAAGCTTAAGAATACAACACTTTCTTTTCTTCAATATAGAAAAAAGTGAAAATTAAAACAAAGCATAACTAACGGTAATTTGATAAGAATTTTACTAATTTATCGGTATAATGCAATTTTTTGCATACTGACTGATACTTAAATATTTTGATTTTGATTTTTTTTTTTTTTCTTTTTTTACTTTTATAGTTTAGAAATTTTCGTGGATCTTTATACTTTTCAAGTTTGCATGTTTTTTAATACTTTCCAACAATGTTGAAATGTGTTTATGAATTCGGTTTGTCTGTCCATATGACTGATTGTCCGATCTCTAATCACCGTAAATATTAATGAAATTAATAAATATATATAATAAAAATATAAAAAACCATTTTAAAACACGTATAAAAATTTTATTAAAAACTGTTCACAAAGCTTTTCGCTGCAGCTTAAGGTAATTTTTCACAAGCAAAGAGTAGACAGCATTATATATAACAAAGTAAACTGATACGGTTTTAGTAAAAAAAAAGTAAGGTGTACACAATATGATGAGTTCATTAGTTGTGCGAATTCAGGAAACAAGGTTGAGTTTCAGGAGGGTCACACTAGGGATACATGTCCAAATCCTATAGAAGATGCATAATCTTGAAAAAGAAGACTGGAGTTTTCGGATAATACGTTGCAGCATAGTTACATGAATTTAGAAAAAATAGTTGAGAGTAGTGAGATAATGGGGGTTCACCTGCAGAGGCGTAAGAGGCGTGATGCGTCGATGCGTTGATGCGCTTTGCGTCAGAGGATGCGCACATCGATCGCACCACCCTCAATCACTACTACCATTTCTACAGATATAAGCTTGAAATTTACCTTCTATAGAACTAATCATAGGGCTTTAGATAGCGTATTATCTTATAAAAAGTTTTTGTATAATACAAAAATAATCATGCTTTCTCAAAACCTACATTTAAGGTTGGTTAGAAAAGATTATAATATTAAAATTAAGTCGTGAAATTACTTTTCATACTTAAAATATGCAATCTTTAGAAAAAATTGTAAAACAATTTTCCCTTTAATACATTCCTTTGTTTTTTAATAACATAAATTTATAAAAAATTTTCATTTTTTTTTTTTTTTTTTTTTTTTTTTTTTTCATAATTAATTTTGTAATAATCGTGCTTTTCTTAAAATTTGTATTTAGTATTAGTGTTAAAGTTAGTAATGTTTAAATTAAATCATCAAATTACTTTATATTATATTTTCTTTTAATAAAACAGTTTTCTTTTCTTCTTCGACTTTTTTCTTTTAACCTATTAGTAAAATTCACAAACATTCTAAATGTAACAATTCTGAAATAAAACAGACACGGTTTACAGTTAATTAAAAACTTTATTGCAACATTATTTCCACATGGTGTTTCCAAAATTCTTTAAACTTGCTTGCATCACAAAATTAGTATACACATATAATTTATAAAATGCAACAAAATTTGCAACATTCATTTTTTACAAGTATTCATCTAGTAAGTTGTCATTACAATAATTAGTATATACAATTTCGTCAACAATAACGAAGGTTACAATATAAAATCTTGAACAATTTTTACACTATTTACAAATATTTTCAAAGTTTCTATGTATTAAGATAACATCATAATTATTATATACATATAATTACAACACTTATAACGAAGTTTACAGTAGAGTTAATTACAGTATAGGTTACAATATTTAAGCTTAAAGTTCTACATTTTGATCAATTTCGCAATGTCCATAAGCTAAACTTGTTATACCATCATCTAAGATGAATCTTTTATCATCGAAGGGACTTAGACTTATTTTATTTTGGTGGATTGTGTACAGTTTATGATTTTCTTGGCCTATTTTTATTTGTTTTTCAATACTTGTTTTTTGCTGTTGTAAACACTGGAAATAGTCTTCATGATTAATTTTATGTCGCACAACCTGAGTGGATACGCCATTCGCTCTTTTTTTTCATCTTTACATAATTTTATGGAATACATTTTTGCCTTCAATCCGACAAACTCTAGAGCTATTTCACCACTTAATTCGTCTTTAAATTTCCCAATGACTTTTTTTGTTTTCATTAGAATAAAGAGGATGATCTATAGGATAATCAGAAAAATCAAAGATAGATGTATTACTTTGCATATCTTGATATATGTCATCTGTTGTAATATGATACGTTAGTGAATCAGTATCAGTAAATAAGAGCGTCGCTCGGTCGTTATGTAGTGGCTTTATGAAATTATATTGAAAATTATACATTAGGAGTTTAGAAAGTTCAAGAATGCAAAACCCAACATAAATAGGACTATTCATCAGAATGCTTGTTTTAAGTCTTTCGACAGCAGTTAGATCTTCGTCATAAGTTTTAAATGATTTAAAGGTGGGAGATGCTACTAATTTTACTGCTCTTTTAGAGGTGTTACTACAAAGTTCAATGTTACGTCTTTTTCGTAAGTTTTCCGTGGTTTTCCCATACACACTATTGTTTAAAATTTTAAAAAATCTTTTTCAAAGGATGATGAAGCTTGTTTACGTTTTTCGGTGTTGAATAATATATATTTTTCCAACCAAGGAGCTTGTTTAAATTGAATGGCTTTATGCACTGCTGTAACTTTCAATCCTAATTGAAGATAGAGTTTTAAATTTCGATAATGCACCACATAATTTTTCTTGTTTTGAAGGTTAGGTATTAATTTTGGTGCCCCAACATATTTTCTATTGTGAAGTAAACTTTTAGCATAAGGTGACAGCATTTATTCGGTTAAGGTTAATCTTTCAGGTGCAAGTGGATAATCGTTATGGGTATGATGAAGGTGCTGAGGGTAATCGAGATCAACTTCAAAAATATAACCAATATCAGAATCATCTTGAAGAGATAGAATCCAGTCTTCAGTTATATCATTTATGTCGATCCATTTGAAGTTTCCATAGGGTAAGTACTGGGACATAGCCCAACCGTAAAGGTTATTGGCATCCCAGTACATTATATAACTATTGGGTTCATCTGGATTATAATCATTCATATAAGGATTGTTTGCTCTGGCCAGTCTTCTGCTAATCATGCTAATTCCACCTCGAATCCCTTTTTCTATTAACAACAACATATTAATGTCTGTTAAGAGCTCTAGAGGTGTTTCAGTCATTTTTAGGCATGCTTGCCATGCAAGTCCAGGAGTGGTAAAAAGGTGTGCACAATCAATTTTATAATAACGCATACAAAGTTCTCTGAAATTCTGAAATACGTCAGCAAGCAATAAAACGTCTGTTTTTACATATAAATTATGGTAATCACCAAGATTTTTCATATTGAATGTACTCCAAATTTTTTGAGCATGTTCGTAATCATCCTCAGAAATAGCCTCTTCTGCCAATGAATTATAAAATGCAGAAGGAGGAGGGAGTGATGATTCTTCGAATTTATTAAAACAGTTAAAATAGTCGTAGGGATAAACACCTTTGCGTGTTAGTAAATCTAAACATGTGTTAACGGGAAAATTTTCTTTTAAAATGTTGTTTTGTTTTTATGTTGTTTTGTTTTTTGAGTTTTTTGATGTCAGTTATGCTAAATTAAGGTACTTAAGTATTTTTCAGGTGTTTAAGTGTTGTTTATTAGCTTTAATTAACGATAATTAAGGAAATTAATGAATTTTCAGAAAAATAAGTCACTTTTCAATGTTTTATTAGTATTTTTTATGAAAAATGGTGTTATAATATAATTTAGATATGTAAAATGTTTAATGTCATGCGTGTTTAAGCTAACGAATGGTTAATTAAAGTAATTAATTAAGTAATTAAGTAGTTTTTAGGCAATTAAATGATGTTTTTATAGTTTTTTTATATTTCAATTAAAATTTGTGCTTAAATACAACTCCAGTGTGTCAAATGTTTAATGCAATGATTGATAATTGTTGATTAAAGTAATTAATTAAAGTAATTAAGTGGTTTTTAGGCAATTAAATGATGTTTTTACAGTTTTTTTTATATTTCAATGAAAAATTGTGCTTTAATACAACTCTAGTGTGTCAAATGTTCAATGAAATGCTTGATAATTGTTGATTAAAGTAATTAATTAAAGTAATTAACTGTTTTTCGGATGTTTAAGTAGCGATTTTACAGTTTTAATGAAAATATAAGTGTGTTAGAATGCAATACAAGTTCGTTAATGAATAAATTGTATACAATGAATGTTAATTGTTAATTAAAACATGATTAATTAAGTATTTTTAGAGTGATTATGTGTTGTTTTCATGTTCAATTAAGGAAAATTCTCCAGGTATAGATTGTGTTTACACTCTGAAATTTTAATCTATGTTCTACATGATTAAAACTTGTAAGTTTTTTATAATTTAAAAAATATTTTTATGTATCATTAATAACAAGCGTTTGTGAAAGTTTTCATTTAATACATTTTTTTCCCTCTATATGAAAAATAGATTGACATAGTATAATAATTAATCAAAATGTGATGTATAATGATTATTTAATCTCACTGTTAGTTTATTTCACAAAACCTGTCGCCCCTCTTCAACATAGTGGAATAGTCCATTAAACCTGACACCCCTATGCTTAGAAATGGGATAGCCTATTTTTTCTCCATTCGTAATTAAGAAATTGAATCTAATTTGTCATTCGCTTACCTACTTTCGATCTGAACGGACGTATATTTATTCTCTCTGTTGTTTCAACGTCGGCTTTGCTGTAGCGTCTTTCAGACTTGTTTAGATCTGCTTTCTGTTCGACCTTGCATTGATCTTGCCTGTTTTTTTATTGAGAGTGAAAGTTTAAGATTTTTTTTATTTCGATATGGAAATTAACCAGAACTCATCATTGTTGCCTGTTGATGACAAAGTAAGTTGATCATTTAGTGATTCTTTGAAATTGTTCTAGTTTCATTTTAATTCATATGAAAATTATTAATCAGTGTTATATTAAAAATCTTGATAAAATGTTTGTTTAATCAATTAAAAGAATTTTTTCCATAATATATATGCATTTTTGAAATAAAAAATATATTTTTTCTTTTATGAATGTTTTAAAATTGGCAATGTATTTTTCAGAAATTTTTTATTAAGCTTATGCTTTAATTTTTATGTTATACGTTATCTATGGTTAATTTTTTCACTTTTTTATACAAGTTTGGTAAACCCTGCTGATTCAACGGGTGTGTTTGTATGCATTTCACTTTAACTTTATAAAGATCTTTCAACATGGTTTTACATTTTGTTGATGTTTACACATTGTAATGAAGAATTTTTTAGAAATAGTATTTTGTTAGGATGAATAGTTAGCATTTGATTGATTCAAAGAGTTAATTTTCTTTAAAAGGATTCTAATAACTTAAAAATTATTTTGCATCAGTGAATTTTTAATATATTTTTAATGGAAACCATTTACTTTTTTAGTTTTTCATCGACTATGGTTTGGCAAGAGAAGAAATGTTGAAGATTGAAGAATCGTGTGCAAAGAATGTACATGAAGAACCTCAACCATCCTTTGTAAGTTTTTTTCTTGAACGAAACAATATCTTTTTTAAACTTGTATTAATTCAATCTTAATTCTTTTCCATTTTTCCATTTTTAAAGATTTTTTTTTATTATTATATTTTAAAGATTTTTTAGAGATTTTTACTCTAACCTAAGTTTTTTATTCCTTTCAGATGATTAGTGACAAGTCTCCTACAGTTGATAATCCTCTGCTCTTAAGCTCTTTGAGTGATAAAAATTAAGTGAGTTGAGTATTTTTTCTTAGAAATACAATATACTTTATGTTAGTAAATATTCATGATAGGAAAATTTTTCTCGTTTGTAAAGAAACCTTTTTAAAAATAGAATTAAACAATGCGTGAGTAAAAATTTACAACATTATGTTAAGAAAAATTGTTTAAGGTAACAAGTATTTTTATGCAAATGTATTTTTTTTACATTACATTAGTAAAAATTTGTAAAACTATGTTAGGGAAATTGCTTAAGATGGTAAATATTTTTATGCAAATGTATTTGTTTTACATTGCATTAGTGCAAATTTGTAAAACTATGTTAGGAAAATTGCTTAAGATGGTAAATATTTTTATGCAAATGTATTTTTTACATTACATTAGTGCAAATATGTAAAACTATGGTAGGAAAATTGGTTAAGATGGTAAATATTTTTATGCAAATGTATTTTTTACATTGCATTAGTAAAAATAATAGAATCAAGTACAATAAAACTATGTTAAGAAAACTTTTTATAATTACTTTTTATGAGTATAAAAATTCTAAAACAAACCTTTTATTAATTTTTTTCAGAGTTGTTCAACTTGTCACAAGACATTTTCAAGGAGATATGATTTGCATCGCCATGAAAAGCTACATTTGAAAGAGAAGTTATTCAAGTGTGATGACTGTGGAAAAGGATTCAGCCTAAAATCAAACTTGATTCGTCATACGTTGATACATAAAAACCAATCTCTACCTGCTGACAAGAATGTTCAGAAAGCATTACAAAGTTTCAGTTGTTCTTCTTGTGAAAATACTTTTACTCAAAAGTGGGACTTGAAACGACATATGTTGCTTCATAAAAGTAAAGATGAAGTAGTTTCGATAAAGTGCCAACAATGTGATCTTGTATTTTCCCGCTTAGACAATTTTCAAAGACATTTAAAATTTCACGAAAGTTCACGATATCCATGCAGTGACTGTAATAAAGTGTTTGATCTAAAATCTGAACTGATTTCTCACAAGCGCCAAGAGCATGAACTTGTTACTAGAAAACGGAAGAGAACTGAACCTGCTGTAAAGTCTAAAAGGGCTAAAAGACAAGCTGAAGCTTCTAGCGTGTTTAATACAGTGCTTTTTTTATCCAAACGAAAGCAGTGAATGTGATTTAGAAATATTTCAGTTATATATACAGTCTCAAGTACTTGAAAAACTAAAATGTGAGTTAAAGGAACAAAATGCCTTGAAGTGGTATATGATCATGAAAGTTTCGTTAGAACGTAAAAGACCTAATGAAGATATGGAGGAAATTCAAACATATTTTAGAAGTTCCTGTTTTACAGAACTTATTGAAGATTCAGTTGAACAGCATATTAGCGAAGGATATGCAAAAATCCTTAAGTCACTAGATGAATTCATCCAGCGAGGATCCGGGTGGGTTTTTAAGAAAATTCATTATCTGGAACTGAAAATAGCTAAATACCATCCTCTAGCCGCTAGCAGCTATATTAAGCTACCTTCAAAGCTTGCTGCAAAAAAATCTGTGTTAAACATTCAAAATGAAGATCAAAAATGTCTCATTTGGTGCATAATCGCCTATAAACTGAATTTGCATTTTAGTGAGAATCCTGAACGCGTATCTCATTACACACCCTATGAAAATACCATTAAACTAGGTAATATAACATGTCCTGTACCTCTAACAAAGATACCTATCATTGAAAAGATGAATGATTTTCGGATTAATGTCTTCGGGTATGAAGACAATGAAGTGTGTCCACTGTACATTTCACCAAAAAATGACGCTGATACAATCAACTTGTTACTAATTTCTGATGATGAAAGACAACATTATTGTCTCATCCGAAACTTTTCACGTCTCCTTGGTGATTTAACTAAACATAAGACTGCTGCATATTACTGTTTTCGATGTTTGCATCGTTTCACTAGAGAAGATTTATTAAAATCACATATCCAGTACTGTCAACAACATGAAGTACAAGTTATTAAAATGCCCTCTGAGGAAAATAATATTTTAAAATTTTCAGGTACACACTTACAACATCCTGTTGCCTATACAATATATGCCGATTTTGAAAGTCTTCTTGTACCTATTACCTCAGTTTCACCTTCTTCAGATATTTCACACAGTTACAAAATTGCATATCATGAGCCTTGTGGTTATGCATATGTTATTATCGGTCCTGATGGACATTCTATTAAACCTATTGTAGTTTATCGTGGTAAAAATGCTGTTGAGCACTTTTTAGACCAAATTATGCAAGAAAAAGAGATGCTTGGTGAAAAATTAATGAAAATAAAACCAATGAAATTAACTCTAGAGGAGGAGAAAGCTTTTCAAGAAGCTAAACTTTGTACTTTGTGTAAAAAACCCTTACATAATGATCGTGTTAGAGATCATTGTCATATTTCGGGAGCTTATAGAGGAGCATTACATGCTTCCTGCAACCTTAACTTTAAACAGTCTAAATCAATTCCTGTTATATTTCACAATTTGAAAAATTATGATGGTCATCATATTATGACAAAACTTGGAAAATATAAAGATCATCAAATAGAAGTTATTGCCACAACAATAGAAAATTACATTACCTTTAGATTAAAGAAACCTGGATATCCTATTCAATTGATTTTCTTAGATTCGTTTCAGTTTCTTCCAACATCTCTAGAAAAACTTGTGAAAAACCTTGACTCTTCACAGTTTACCATTTTAAAAGAAAATTTTCCCGTTAACACATGTTTAGATTTACTAACACGCAAAGGTGTTTATCCCTACGACTATTTTAACTGTTTTAATAAATTCGAAGAATCATCACTCCCTCCTCCTTCTGCATTTTATAATTCATTGGCAGAAGAGGCTATTTCTGAGGATGATTACGAACATGCTCAAAAAATTTGGAGTACATTCAATATGAAAAATCTTGGTGATTACCATAATTTATATGTAAAAACAGACGTTTTATTGCTTGCTGACGTATTTCAGAATTTCAGAGAACTTTGTATGCGTTATTATAAAATTGATTGTGCACACCTTTTTACCACTCCTGGACTTGCATGGCAAGCATGCCTAAAAATGACTGAAACACCTCTAGAGCTCTTAACAGACATTAATATGTTGTTGTTAATAGAAAAAGGGATTCGAGGTGGAATTAGCATGATTAGCAGAAGACTGGCCAGAGCAAACAATCCTTATATGAATGATTATAATCCAGATGAACCCAATAGTTATATAATGTACTGGGATGCCAATAACCTTTACGGTTGGGCTATGTCCCAGTACTTACCCTATGGAAACTTCAAATGGATCGACATAAATGATATAACTGAAGACTGGATTCTATCTCTTCAAGATGATTCTGATATTGGTTATATTTTTGAAGTTGATCTCGATTACCCTCAGCACCTTCATCATACCCATAACGATTATCCACTTGCACCTGAAAGATTAACCTTAACCGAATAAATGCTGTCACCTTATGCTAAAAGTTTACTTCACAATAGAAAATATGTTGGGGCACCAAAATTAATACCTAACCTTCAAAACAAGAAAAATTATGTGGTGCATTATCGAAATTTAAAACTCTATCTTCAATTAGGATTGAAAGTTACAGCAGTGCATAAAGCCATTCAATTTAAACAAGCTCCTTGGTTGGAAAAATATATATTATTCAACACCGAAAAACGTAAACAAGCTTCATCATCCTTTGAAAAAGATTTTTTAAAACTTTTAAACAATAGTGTGTATGGGAAAACCATGGAAAACTTACGAAAAAGACGTAATATGGAACTTTGTAGTAACACCTCTAAAAGAGCAGTAAAATTAGTAGCATCTCCCACCTTTAAATCATTTAAAACTTATGACGAAAATCTAACTGCTGTCGAAAGACTTAAAACAAGCATTCTGATGAATCGTCCTATTTATGTTGGGTTTTGCATTCTTGAACTTTCTAAATTCCTAATGTATAATTTTCACTATAATTTCATAAAGCCACTACATAACGACCGAGCGACGCTCTTATTTACTGATACTGATTCACTAACGTATCATATTACAACAGATGACATATATCAAGATATGCAAAGTAATACATCTATCTTTGATTTTTCTGATTATCCTATAGATCATCCTCTTTATTCTAATGAAAACAAAAAAAGTCATTGGGAAATTTAAAGAAGAATTAAGTGGTGAAATAGCTCTAGAGTCTGTCGGATTGAAGGCAAAAATGTATTCCATAAAATTATGTAAAGATGAAAAAAAGAGAGCGAAAGGCGTATCCACTCAGGTTGTGCGACATAAAATTAATCATGAAGACTATTTCCAGTGTTTACAACAGCAAAAAACAAGTATTGAAAAACAAATAAAAATAGGCCAAGAAAATCATAAACTGTACACAATCCACCAAAATAAAATAAGTCTAAGTCCCTTCGATGATAAAAGATTCATCTTAGATGATGGTATAACAAGTTTAGCTTATGGACATTGCGAAATTGATCAAAATGTAGAACTTTAAGCTTAAATATTGTAACCTATACTGTAATTAACTCTACTGTAAACTTCGTTATAAGTGTTGTAATTATATGTATATAATAATTATGATGTTATCTTAATACATAGAAACTTTGAAAATATTTGTAAATAGTGTAAAAATTGTTCAAGATTAATTATTGTAACCTTCGTTATTGTTGACGAAATTGTATATACTAAATATTGTAATGACAAATTACTAGATTAATACTTGTAAAAAATGAATGCTGCAAATTTTGTTGCATTTGATAAATTATATGTGTATACTAATTTTGTGATGCAAGCAAGTTTAAAGAATTTTGGAAACACCATGTGGAAATAATGTTGCAATAAAGTTTTTAATTAACTGTAAACCGTGTCTGTTTTATTTCTGAATTGTTACATTTAGAATGTTTGTGAATTTTACTAATAGGTTAAAAGAAAAAAGGCGAAGAAGAAAAGAAAACTGTTTTATTAAAAGAAAATATAATATAAAGTAATTTGATGATTTAATTTAAACATTACTAACTTTAACACTAATACTAAATACAAATTTTAAGAAAAGCACGATTATTACAAAATTAATTATGCAAAAAAAAAAAAAAAAAAAAAAATGAAAATTTTTTATAAATTTATGTTATTAAAAAACAAAGGAATGTATTGTAAATAAATTGTTTTACAATTTTTTCTAAAGATTGCATATTTTAAGTATGAAAAGTAATTTCACGACTTAATTTTAATATTATAAACTTTTCTAACTAACCTTAAATGTAGGTTTTGAGAAAGCATGATTATTTTTGTATTATACAAAAACTTTTTATAAGATAATACGCTATCTAAAGCCCTACGATTAGTTCTATAGAAGGTAAATTTCAAGCTTATATCTGTAGAAATGGTAGTAGTGATTGAGGGTGGTGCGATCGATGTGCGCATCCTCTGACGCAAAGCGCATCAACGCATCGACGCATCACGCCTCTTACGCCTCTGCAGGTGAACCCCCATTATCTCACTACTGTTGAGTTTCAGTTGGGTCACACTAGAGATACATGGCAAAAATTTTTGAGGAAGATTCCTAATTTTCAAAAAAAAAAAAGACTGCAGGTTTCCTGAAGGTAGAGTTTATGTATGGTCCCATTAGTGTAACATGTCAATATTATTTGTAGAAGAAAACTTAAAAGTAAGTTTAAAAATTATGTTAATGGAATTTCTTGAAACTGTTTCATGTTATTCAAGTTCCCTATCAATTGTTCCTTATTGAAAATAGAGTGAATACTACTACTGGTTTACATACAGGGGCACCAGAAAGTATTCCAATGCGTGCCATTCTATGAGAAGTATTGCTATAAACCTCAATTTAATATCTTTACTTTGCAAAAAAATTAATGAAATTAAAATATGTTATTTAAATGCACAAAGTATGCTTTCTATAGTATATATATAAGATTAGCCTTAAGATTTACAGAACCGCACAAAATATTAAGGTATTTTAAGGGCTATATAAAGAAATAATTAAAATTTTCATTTTTTGATCATTTTAATGCTTTCTAACGACGTTTAAAAGTAAATATAATTTGATTAGTTTAGTCTGTCTGACTATCCGTCTGCCCGCCTTTAGCTTCGTAAAATTTTCAGAATTTCTTCAAAATGATATATGTTAAAATCAATGTAACATTTAAAATGAGATAATGAATACAAAAATTTTAAAACTTTAAAAATACATTTTAATTAAAAACAATAAAATACACGACAGACGTTTCAGCTGGAACACTAGCCCTCCTCAGTGTCAAACATACAAGCACAAGAATTACAAAAGATTCAAAACACATCATAACAAGATTAAATATTCAGGAGGAATATCTTTAATGAATCCCGTATTTTTCTAGAGGGCGCTTTTACTAAAATGCAACATTCTGCCTTGAACGAGGCTAAAGCTATTCCTCCTGGATATTTAATCTTGTTATGATGTGTTATAATCTTTTGTAACTGTTGTGCTTATATGTTTGACTCTGAGGAGGGCTAGTGTTTTAGCCGAAACGTCTGTCGTGTATTTTATTGTTTTTAATTAAAATGTATTTTTAAACTTTTAAAAAGTTTGTATTCATTATCTCATTTTAAATGTTACATTGGTTTTAATATATTAATGAGACGTAAAATTATGTTTAATTTTGTTAAATGATATATATTATTCAAGTTAACTATAGAATGTTCCCTATTTAAAATGGCATGCCCTGTACAACGGTTTTGTGCATGGAGAACCCCCTTCTCCCCCCTCCCCCCCCCCCCCAATACATTGCGTTTTATGAGAGACCTTTTTATAAATCACATTTAAATGACTTTTTACTGCAAAAAGAGTTACGAAATTGGCATTTATTGTTAATGTTTTAAAATTTTTTTGTATAGGATATGACATGTTTAGCATTTAAATTTACAGGAGTGCTCTAAAATATTTGGATACATTTAGGGCTTTAATTAGAAATTGCTAGAATTTTGTTCTCTTTGTTGTAAGCATTTTAAACATTTTACAAGAAAGTTTAAGAGTTAATATGAATTCAGTTCGTCTGTCTGTTTTCTTTTTTGTCTTTCTGACTGTTCATTCGAGGATGTACAGTTAGAAAATGTTAATAATGAATGCGAATCAGATGATTTACGTTCTTGATTTTTTTTTTAATTTTTCCCAATGGATATAAATTAATTTATTACCTGTACTAAATTCTTTTAAAGTGAGACCCTTAAATGAACTCCGGAAAGAAAAACATCTGTTTATGATAAATGTATGTCGATGATTTGCAATGATTGGTTATATTTATAACCAATCATTGCAAATCATTGACATAAATACCTTCCCCTTATAAGTTTAAAACAAGAATGCTTAGTTTTCAGTTAAAGAAAATTAATGAAAATATGTCTTTTTTTTTTTTTTTTTTTTTTTTTTTTTTTTTGCAGGTGTGTACATGTAGCTTCTATTTTATTTTATTTATTTATTTATTTATTTATTTTTTGTATGGTCCACACAATTTCCATAAACGCCTACGTTATTGTTACTCTTCGTTTAGACCGGATACATGATTGGCAATCATAACTATTTAATTTTTCTAAGGCTAATTTAAATATCAGTGAGTAGAAGTACACTTTTATATAGTATACAGGTTATTGAAAGTTTTGAATATTTCCAATAGCTATGAATTTCTATTCAATTGGATATACTTTCAGCGTAGAACACTGAAGAAATATCAATAGTAAAATTTTAATAATGTAAATAATTGTTTGAGATATTATAATTCACATAAACATTTGTGACTTTTAGTCTGTAGCATATGAAAATCTTCTCTGTCATATACGCAGTTTATATTAATGCATGAAAGTTTTAACCTTTATCATTGTAAATGTTCTACAATGCATAAAGTTTACAGATAGGAGTGCATTAAAGACACTTTATATATTCTGGATATTTCATATTCTGTGCATACTTTATTTAAATATATACATATAAAACAGTATATGAAAATTATAAAACTATAGCAACAATAATAACTTACAAAATAAATAACACATATTTTACATAACTAGATTTTCTGTACAAAAAAAGAGAAATCATGATTGATTATGGTATACATAACGGCCTTGCTCGGGAATTAGTCTGTAAGGAATTTGCCTAAAATAAAAAAATAATAAAAATTAGAAGCTACTAAAACATTAAAATAAATAAATATCAACTCATTAAAAACACATTTCATAGAATATACTAAATTATTTTACAAACTAAATAATTAATTAAGGCAATATAGGGCTTTGGCGATCCTTACAGGCAACGTACCTTATGGATCAACTTTGATATTTCCTTTCTCCGGAATCCCTTGATGAAATTTGAAGATTGTTTGGGATTTTTTTTTCAAAGAAAGCTACCTAAAGATATCGGTTAATTGTTTCTTTTCAAAACTTAAATCTTCAAATATGAAGAGAAAAAAAAATATACTGAAAGATTTACTATGCCGAGAAAGCAAATTAGGGACATGTATTCTTGTAAACACTTTAACCTATTTTTTTTTTTTTTTTTTTTTTTTTTTTTTTGTATTTGTTTATTATAAGTTACTTTGAAATATGTGTTGGGTTTTTTACTAATTATAAATCGTATGACACGATAACCATTTTAATTTTTGTCATTTAATTTTTGAAAATTTGAAAATTTTTAATTTCAATAATATTTAAAATTTTGAAAAAAAATACCAGTAGAATATTTTCCTACAATTAACTTTTATCACAAAAATAAATAAATAAATAAATAAAAGAAAAAATAAAGAAAATAAAAGAAATATAAAGAAATAATAATAATAATAATAATCAGCTTAACTGGCTTTATAGTTTCAGAAAAACTTGTCCCAAATTTTAAAGTTTCCACACTGATAATTTTCTATGTGGTATTCCCCTTAAAAATCACTAGAATTAATAAAGAATGTCTAGATCGAAGAATTTACAGAAATGTTGTTTTGTCACTTATCACAAAATTTGTAAAATGAACACCTTGTTAAAGCACTTCCTTTAAAATATATTTAAGTGTATATTAAGTACAACACATGGAATGAATGTATATACATTTCATTTATTTTAAACAGATGCATTAGAAAAAATATTTTAAAGTGTTGATAAAACACATTATATTAAAATATGTTTCTGCATCCAAACGATAAGGTCTTCTTAAAATTGTCCCCTTTATTGCAATCCTTAAGTTACAGTGCGAAATAGTCGCAGGAAAAAAAAAAGTAATATCTACAATCAAATGAGTATTATGTAGTTGATATTTTTTTTTAAATCTCCAGAAAGTATTTTAAAACCAGAGTGAAATAATAAAAATTGCTAAATAAAATGAAAAGGATTTTAATCGAAATAAATAAATAAATAAATGTTTGAAAACGTATATAAATACATAAAATTTGAAGTCAGGTAAATATTCATTAAAAAAAAAAAAAAATAATAATAATAATCCTAAAAATTGATGTTTACGGCAATATATAAAAATGCCTTTATAAAAAATAAATTGATAATACCTATTATGTTTTCAAAATTTATCTCATTTTGATATTTTAAGAAAAGCATGTATCAAGGTTAGAATTTGGGTACAGAAGTATTACCATTGTTTTTAAAGGAAAAAAAAAAAAAAAAGAAAGAAAGAGAGAGAGAGAGAGAGAGAGAGAGAGAGAGAGAAAATAAATAACCTCTTTTTATTGCTAAATCATCGATTTAAGAAAAAAGTATTTTTCCCTCCATAAATAGTGATAGATGTTCTGCGTCATATTCCAATCTCTGCATGCACTCGTTAAGCTTTTAATTTAAATATTTCCTTATAGTTTATCTCTGTTGGATGCAAGTAAGTAAATATAAAACTGCTAGACAGTGTAAGTTTTAAATTTTATTTTTTTATGCAATCTTATCTTTAATTATATATATTTAAAAAATAAATAAATAAATAGTAGATGTTTTTGAAAATTTTAATCTTTTTTTGTGTAGAAAACAACCTTAGTAAAAAGTACAAATTCCTTTGTCAAATCTACAATAAATAGTTAAGGATATTATAAAAATATAGTTGTAACTATATATTTAATATTTTGTGTAAAATGAAATTATAATTGATTAAATAATATATCTTTTTTAATTATTTGCTTAGATTTCAAAATTTATGTGAACAAAGACAATGGCTTAAGAAATAACTATGAAATATATGTTTACAGCTACAAAAAATATCATGTAAACATAAAAAAAAAAAAAAAAAAAAAAAAATCATGTGCTTAAAATAACTATTCTTTTCAAATATTTATGAAGTGATCCATGGAGAAGTAACAGAAATTTTAGATTAACTTTGTATCAAAAATCAAACCTATTTAACTGCAAAATAAAAATGTCTTCTTGCACTATTAATTTGGAAGTATGTCGATTGACTAAAATTAAACAGGGAACAGTTAGCTCCCCTGTATGCAAAACTATCGGCTTTGTCGCAACCATACTTTTGCGGACGTAGGTTACATAGTCTCCTAATGGCCGTATTCACCATTAACTTCAACTCCCGGTTCAATACAAAAACTTGAAAAGCTTCTAACGGCAGGGTGCAGCTTTCCAGCGAAATTTAGCACGCTGTTTCTGCCCTCTAGCGTCGTTGATTTCATATAATCTTTGATTGGTTATTTTTACCTAAAAAATTTGAAAATAAATATACCGATAGATGGCAGAAACAACGCGTCGAAATTTGCTGAAAATTTGCACCCCGCCTTTATACGCTTTTCAAATTCTCGTGCTCAACCGGGAGTTGAAGTTATTGGTGAATAACAGCCTTAGTGTGTCGTTTTGACTTCTGGGATAATTAATTTGGGGTGGCAGTCACGCCACATTCTCTTACTTTGCTAATAATAAAAATAGTTTTATTTGACATATATATCTGTGTGAAAAAGACTACAGGCCCTCTCAGCTCCCCGTTTGTAAACTCTTAATCATAAGATACTTAAATTAATTATTAAATTAAAAAAATATATTCAAAATTATTCAGAGTATTTTTACTCATACCACTCATAGAAACTTAGCGATCTTAGTCAAAATTTGCCAAAGGCATTCCGTAAAGTACCAAATTGAAACACCCTTCTTGTATTTGCTTTTAAGTTATGCTTACAAGATGAACAAATATCAACACAGAAAATTTTACAATCATATTGAAGGAATCATAACATATGCAATTTTAGTAAAAGTAAATTCCAAAAAATCGGACTCCAAAATAATATTTCGCTTACTATAAAAGTCGGAGAAAGTTGATTATGATTAATAAGGAATATCTGTTTCCATTATATGATATGTTAAGTCATTTTCACCTATTACAATCAATACAAAATAATATATTTGCTTGTATAGAAAAAAGGTAACTATGATTATTAAGCTATATCTGCTCATACTGTGTGATTTACATTTTAATATATTACAGCAAATACAAAATAATCTATTCACTTAATTTTAAAGTAACTTAGAATATTGTCGATAAAGTGTATACGAAAAAAAAAAAAAAATAGTGTACTTAATTTATACACAGTAAGAGAAACTGTGCTGCCATTCGAAATGCACTTTAAGAATCCTCCAAATATAGCTTTTAGTAAACCTAAATAATTTGGGTACTCTGTACATTGTCCATAAATTGTATACAAACAAAATAGTGTACTTAATTTTAATACAATAGGAGAAAGCATGACGCCATTTGAAATGTGCTTCGAAAATCTTCCAAATATACTTTTACTAAACCCAAATATTTTGATTGGTTTTGCAAACTAATGATCAATGAATTTTAACCATATTCTATAGGAAACATGCTTAGCTTAATTTTTAGTGCAGTCAAAAGATATTAAACTTTATCATCAAAAAATTTCGGCCATTAAACACAATGTTTTTGAATATTTTTCTATGTACATGAACAATACATTCGATTCGATTTCTACTAAAAGTTTCAAGTAACATCATCATATTATACTGATTTAGAACACCGATTTTATACCAATATTTCTGTTTATGTTAATCCAACACACAGATACACATATAATTAAACGAACGGAAACACCACTTATGCACTGGAATATACATTTAAACACAGCTAGCACTAAAAACCTGATTATCGTGTTAAGAACTTCGAAACTTGTTAAATAGAAAATTTAGTTTCAAAAATCGGACACGAAAACAATATTAACTCTACCATATTTTGATAAGAAAAAGTAGATAAATAAGTAAATACTTGACAAAGTGATTGTTTTTAAATTACAGTCATTTTTTAGTCATAAACTTTAGAATTAAAAATGAAAATTTCTGTATCAGAGAATCATTATAAATAAATATATATTCCCGCCAATACTTCATTAAAATAATATTAGCCCTCGATATGTTAAAAATAAATCAGATTTTTAACACCTCTTTATTTTTCATTGAACTTTTACATGACTTAAGTAATTTCAAAATGATTTTATGTTCTTTTTTTTTTTTTTTTTTTTTTTTTTATCAACTCAAGGATTACGTTTTGGTAAAAAAATAAAAATTCCTGTTAATTACACTGTGTCAGAATATTTATGTTATTATTATTCTCTTAAAAAATAATAAGAAATATAAATCTTTTTTTTTTTTTTTTTTTTTAGCAGAAAAAGGTATGTTATGAATTTTATATGAATTTGTTCGAATGAAAAACTTATAAACATGGCATAATTTTTAAATAAATAAATAAAAAGATATATTTGTATTAGAATCCTATATAGAATTTTATGTTTGCCAAACGAAACAAACTTTGATAATATTTATTTATTCACTTTTAATTTATGAAATAACAACTTTTAGCTGATAGTTTAAATATGAAGCCAAAAAAAAAAAAAAGTTACTTATTAAAGTACAAAAGTATTAACATTCGCCTTGGTTGATTGGTTTAAAACATCAATTATTATCAATTAGTCTGTCGAAGTTGGATATGTAATAAAACATTCAAACAACAAAATTGCTTGTAATAGTTGTTTTTCTTCTCATTCAAGCATGGAAATACATTTGTTCTAAACCTCGAAATGTCAGAATAACAAGCGATATTGGGATAGCAATTTCTTAGAGTAATACTTTTGTTTTCTACCTCAGGTAATAGAAGTTGACTATTAAAAAAATAATAATGATATATTTCTTAACTAATTAAGACAACTAACTATTCCAGTTGTATAAAAAAAGTTATGGACATTTTTAATTTATATATTATACTGTTCTTTTAGAGAATGCAAAAACAACCAATATTTGATACCCAAATAACCTATTTCTTTAACTGACAGTACCGCAAAATTTCTTTATTAAAGTTATATTTTATTTATTTAATTTATACAAGAATACACCAATGTAAACATGTAAAAATACAGTTTAGTAGACATTTTTTTCTTTCAGTAGTGGATAGCTTCAAATTTTGCAAAAATTTGAATGTGGTAATAGAACGAAAAAAGTAAATACATACGAGAAACGGAAAACAAATTTCTTCTGAGAAACTTAATAGTATCAACGGCACATTTCATTTGCAGTTCTTCATTCGTATTGTCTTACATAATCTTAATGTGTTAATATGAGTCTTATCACAACTTTGTACGATAAGCCTTATGAATAACTACACTAGCCAATCTTGCTTTTAAATATTTGCAGGCTATCTCTGGAGATTTTTACAATCAATTCGGTTTTATACTTGATTAAAGGATTTGTAGAAGTTTCTTTCTATCCCTTTGACTCTTACCGTTTTACAAAATATCTATGCTTTGCTTCTTGGCTGTCTGTCTATTTTTTATTCAGTCACTGATTTGTAATTTTTATTTTCCTGAAATTACTTCTTTACATACTTTCAATTTTGTTTTCTTATTTCCTATTCCAGTGAACAGAATAAATTTGTTTTTTTCCAACAAAACATTTTTTTCTTGGCGTACAAAAGGAACATTTTTTTTTTTTAATTAAAATTAATAAGAAATAACTACAGCATGAAAAAACGTTTGACTTTTTCTGTTAAAATGATAGCATTCCAAAATTACTGACTTGAAAATTTCGTAGTTCAAAACATTAACGATGGTGATCATAACAAAAATCTTTAATACGAGGAGAACTTTTTACAAAGCTTATTTCTTATGTATCCACTAACTATACATTGTCCACTACTGGTATTACTTTAAATACAGTTTCTGTATGAATTTTTAATGAAATTGTACGGTTCATTTATTTGACTTAAAACTTGTGTCTGCAGTCATGTTTAAGAAGCTAAAAAATAAATAAATAAATCAAAAAATATATAAAATGAAATAATTAATCGTAATATATTTGTGCAGAAGTAGGTAAATTATAAGGTGTTATTACGAACGGTCCTCTTCTCCAGTTTCAATGCTTTTTTCCCTTTCCCTTTCCCTTTTTTTTTTATTGTTATTAACTCGAGCTATAACAATTTTTTATAAGGTTTCGGAAACTATTTATTTTTAATTTTATTAACAGCTTTACAATATTTTTACTTTCCGAACACTATAGTGAGGAAAGTATTGTAATCATGTCAAAAATCCGAATTCGAGATTTTGATGTTTCTATACGTTTTGAGGTCCCCTGAGTCCGTTTTCACTATTTTTACGATGATGTATGTATGTGTGTGTGTATGTGTGTATGTGTGTATGTATGTGTGTATGTCTGTGAGTGAACACGCTAGCGTCTAAACGCTTTGTTCGATTAACCTGAAAGTTGGTACGCATATTGTAAGTCACCATAGTACGAACCCTATAGAATTTGGTGAATCTAGCACTTATAGTTTTTTTACAGGGACACAAAGAAAAATTCTTTATCATTATGGCCTATGGGACTAAATTTTTAAAAGTACGATAGCATCTAAACGCCTTATTGAATTGAGCTGAAAATTTATATGAGTATTATAAATCACTGTTGCACTAACTATAAGCATTTTGGTGAGTCTAGCATTTATAGGTTTTTACAGGGACACAACGAAAAATTCTTTATCATTATGATCTATGGGCTCAAAGTTCAGTAGCGTTAAATAAAACATCGTGTAATAGATGGAGAAAAATACTCAAACACTCTATTATGGTTTTCTCTCTTTTGTTTGTTTAACAACTCCTCTTTCTTTATTTTATCTACAAAACTGTTAATTACTCAATGTTAGGAAAGTCGAGTGGAGTCACTCCAGATTTTTTTTTTTTTCCAATCATCAATACATTAATTCCTTTATGTTAAATAAGATAATCTTGATTTTTTGCAATACTCACATTTCATTTATAACTTATTTTTTCCTTAAAATTATCATTTCCTATAAAATTTAAATAAATTATCACTTTTAAAAACCGTTTATCAAGAATAGAAATATTCTACTTTTGATTTATATTTTAATTAAATCAAAATATTAGAAGAAAATTAGCATTGGAAAAGCTAAAACTTAATCTCAAAATGACTGGTCTTGTTTAATAATAATAATAATAATAATAATAATAATAATTGGTTAACAAATACCATAAGTTGGAAAAACTCGCAATAAATATAATAGTCAGTATCATTATTAATAGTCACAAATCAATATAATAATAATTAGTCAGATTAACGTCGACTCGAAGTCGACGTTAATCTGACTATTTATTATTATATCGACTATTTATTATTATAACGGTCGACTCGAAGTCGACCGTTAATCTAATTAAAAAAAAGGCTCGACTTCAGCATGAAAATAGATATGTAGGGTCAGCTACCTGTTCAATACAAAATAATTGTTTTTCAATTTATAGCCTTTGCTCACTTTTTTAAAGTTTAGTATAGATAAGTGCAAGTTTAATTCTCATGAAAGGAAAGTGGTAAATAAGATTTAATCATACATACATATATATATATATATATATATATATATATATATATATATATATATATATATATATATATATATATATATATATATTGTTTATATAATAGTTTACAAATTATTTCACGATCTATACCTTGATAGTTAATGATGCATGGCATTCGTTACGCAAACTTTCAATTGATATAGCAAAACAAAAAGAGTGATTGATTTCACTATCTCAGGATTAATTAATTTGATTTATAATGAAGTATTTGATTATGTTTCTGTTTAAAAACAAACAACAACAACAAAAGAAAAAAAAAATTGAAAATTGATTTTTTTTTCACTAGAACTTTTTAGTAGAACTTTTTGTCAAGTTTCAGTGGTTAGTAAAACATAGTCGATAATAAATTTGCTTAAAGAGATAATGATGAAGAAAAAGTAATAATATAAATATATATTTTTTTCTAAACTAATCAATTAGGTGAAAGAGAATCTACGGCAAAAAAGAAGTTCATTGCTTCATTCAGCTAATGTAAATCCAGAAAAGTATGTAAAAAAAAATCTGTATTCTCTTTTTATTTTCTTCTGCTGCTTTTCTTCCTTACCTTATGCAATTTCAGAAGGTATCTATGTTTATTTTAAAGATGAGACGTGGTATATTGCTATTATTATCTGTTTTTTTAGCAATGAAAAATTCATTATTAATTTCTAAACCATAATAATTTAATATGCCCTGAAAACTCATATAAATTTGCATAAATATTGTAAGTGGTTAAAAAAAAATCGATAAAGATAAAAAAGATTTAAAAGATTTATAAAACGATGTTATAAGTTAAAATTACACGATGAATCTACAAATATGGAAACAGACAGGAAATAGGATATTCTAGGCATATGAAGTGCAAAAAAAAAAAAAAAAAAAATCTTGGATAGAAAATAAAATGATAACTAAAAATTATGCTGTCCGCTTAGATTATTAGCTGTTTAGAAATGTACGTACTCGTTGTATGATTAATCTTCAATGTACTTTGTCTACTTGATTACACTACAGACAGAATGACAGAAGACAGACAGATACACTAGCTGATTTCCTAATATTTCTTAAACATTGTTAGAAAGTGTAGAAAACGCTTAACAGAAACGGAAAGGCAATTCCAGCAATTTCTAGCTGTAGCCATTAATGTATTTGAATATTTTTGAGTAGCTCTACAAATCAGAACGTTAAACATGTCATATTTTACAAGAAACTTTTCTTTACCATATGAATAATATATTTCAATTTAATTATCATTTGTGCAGCATAAATTTACTTAAATATTATTTATAAAATTACCTTTGATAACACGTAATTCATTGGTATTCTTTTGGGTGTTCCTGTAAACAAATCCGTTGTGCTATTTATACCACTTTAAATAGGTAACATGCCCTAAAAATTTTCAATAAGGTACATAATTTTACAGACATTCTAAAAATATTTATGTACGCTAGAAACGGTCAGACGGACAGTTAGACGAACGGAAACACAGACAGACTGATTCAGATCATAATCATTGTTAAAGCTTATTAAAATGTTTAAAAAGACTTTATATCAATCAACAAAAATGCAATTGCAGTAATTTTCAGTTATAACACTTTATATTTTTTGTGGCCCAGTAAAACTTAATGCTAATAATACTATGTGCCACAGAAAACATTTTTTTGTGCATGTGAATGATAAATAACAAAAATAAATGATTTGTACAAAATAAAGGCATTAAAATATAGTTTATATAACTACCTCTCATAGAACGCATTGTTTTGGAATTCTTTCAGGTTCCCTTTACACAAAAAAATAGCGTTATTTACTTTATTTTCAATAAGTTACATCCCAGAGGGAACTTGAATAACATATATCAAGTTTTCATTATCAGTTTCAAGGAATCCCATGAATATTTACGGGAGTTAGAGAGTAGACAGACAGAGAGACCAACCGACATCTACAACGCTTTTAAAATTTATTGGAAAGTTTTAAGAAGTATGTATAATAAATGAAAAATAATTGTGCAATTGGAATATTGGCTTGCACCTTATGTATAGATTCAGGGTGACCCAAAAGTTTCCGATGCGTTTTAAACTTTCACACAAAATCAATGATGTAGCATACGAGATTACGGTTTGGACTAAAATGTTTCCTACTATGAAAATTTTGGATTAAATAAATAAAAATAATAATAAAATAGTTCCAAATGTTTACCTTAGATAGCGCTACATTTTTCTATAGCGTGTATTGTCCCACTGCATGCTTCCCTTATGGATGAAATAAAATTTTTTAAAGATACGAATGACACATGTAATCTATTCGCTTCTATAACGCAGGTCGACATGTAATTTATAATTTTGGGTGGTCTTTATGTTTTTTGGAGTACTGAAACCGAAAATGAAGCCAGTTTTTCTTTATCACTTACATATTTTTACCAATACAGGGTGCCTACCGATACAATTTCTTCCATTACTCTTCTAACAGTATAATTATATGGAGAGTTTTATAGTATGTTTCCATGATTAATTAATCATGGATACCTGTTGTTGTAATAACGCAACACCAGTGTGACATAAAACCATACCAAGCAACCTATTGTTATGATGGTATACGTCAGAAATGGTGTCTGTAAACACCCTGAATTGGCAAAAATCTATTAGAGACAGAGAAAAATGGGCTGCATTTTCCGTTTTAGCACACTGAAAAACATAGAGTTCATCTAAAATCATCAAATCAAAGTTGGTCAACTTCAGTTTTGTAGGCCTGTGTAATCAGAGCTATCGAAAACGCGAATTAAATTGGGTAAACCTTTGGATGCGGATCGAAATAAAAGGCGACGCATTAAAATATCGTACGGCATTTAACAAAATAATGTTCTTTAATTTCTTCCCATGAATTTTTTATGGTATTTTCTACTGTTAAAAGGTATAACGGGATCAAAAAGCAAAATTTTGAACCCTTTTTTTTTTGCTTAAATATACCTTTATATCGTCAGAAGGATTGTACTACAAACTGGACTTTTGAACATATTATTTGATTTTATATCAAATTTTTAAATGCGTCTGGACACGCTGTCTAAATAAATGATGATGAAAACTGTATTATATAAAGTAAAATCTTAAACCCAAAAAGCTGTATGGGTGCCTTTAATGTTTGATCAACAACAAACCTAGATGCAAGAATGGCGTGAAGTCGTCTTTTAAGGCAAATAACAATCCTGTTTGCAGCATCAAGAATGTCGCATTCCGTATTTGTCGGCATTGTGAATAATGCACATTGTCAGCTGGTATTCGAAATCGTCACACTGGCCCATCACCTGGAGTATTAGTGTGAAGTCATATTGGATACACGTCTCAATTACATCTTGTTCGCATTCCCGTTACTCAGAATAGCAGCCATTACATTTCTAACGATTCATCCGTCGCTCTGCTCTATATTCGAAGCCTCCATTGCGAAACATTTAAGCAGGACTATGGAGACCGCAAGTTGTCCGTATTGTCCGAGCCTTCCTCTATGCAGAATGTGTTCGATGTTTGCTCTAGTCAGCGCATTTTCCTGATTTCGCATCGATGAGAATGACTAATCATTAAAAAGTACCTGGCACGCCACCACTCACTAGTAACTATAGTCGATGAACGGTGGCATCGTGTTGAATCTTCATGGATTGCTGCACCCGTACATGTCATCCAATCGCTCTTCGAATCAATGCCTAGGCTGATACACTGAGAAAAAAAAATATACCGCTTTCATCTAGAACAAATAGGTGATCCTTTTCTAAATCCCTAAACTAGAAATATAGATCTCCGAGCTATGAGTATAAAGCACGCCATTACACTGAGAAAAAATTCTATAACTTTCATCTAGAATCTAAATTGTGTCTCTAAAAAAAATAGTTCGATATCATCCTTATAAATTTCTTATAAACAATTTTCTAGTTCCCTTCGAATGCGAATTCTAGAGTCTTCTTACAGAATTCTTGAGCGTTTGCCTATACTGTCGAGGACAAACCTATTTCAAAATATCTCCAAATAAATGTGAATATAAGAGGCAGGTTTCAGCAGCTATAATCTTGGTATATGACCCAATTGTAGAAAATCAAGCGAGAATTTCTCGTAATACAAAAGATTCAGAATATTTAGAATATTCAGAATATTGTTTCGCCATCTAGAAATGTGTAGATTAGAAATTCTCGACCATTTCGTCTATTCAGTTTATTGATGTGCCTTATTCGCATAGCTCCGAAAACTATATTTCTAGTTTAAGGATTTAGAAAATGACCATTTATTCATTCTAGATGAAGGCGGTTTATTTATTTTTTTTCTCAGAGTAAATGTTATTATTGCTCAAAGAGGTCGCTGCTTGAAGTACTGATTTCTTAGGATACATTACTCCAAATTTCTTGAGAATTTAATCAATTGTTACTCCATTAAATATCATTATGATATTTACATTGCTCCTTGGTGTTTTGGATGGCCAGCAGTGTATTTCTTGCATTAAAACATAATAAAATAACTTATTTAATCTACTCATAAAAAATTAGCTATTAAAACAGATTTTTAATATTTTTAAAAATGTATATTGTATAACATTTTTCTAACATGTAACTCATTATATGTCAGGTATGAAATTTGCTTAAAACTGAAAAAATAATTATTATAATTTGATAAAGCTATGTATGTGAAAAGTTATATAATACTTTAAAGTTAAAACTTTTTTTGACTCTATTTCAACTGCAGCTAAAGTAGTAGTTAACAATAAATATAAACAGTGATGTTTTTCAATGATTTAGTAATGAGTTTGTAAGAGTGGTAGTTAGCTTTCGGCGAATTTAAATTTCAAAATTTTTAATTACTGTAATAAAAAAAAAAAATAATAATTTCAAAAATACAAATTTTTATCTCTGCTAGATATTTTGAACTATTCTATTCTAATATTTTCTAAAACAAAACAAAAGATAATTAATTATTTATTATAATCCAAAAATATAAACTAACACTTGCATATTTTAAAATCTACAAATCAAAAAGTACACATTACATAGAATTACACTAACATGTAACTCGTTATATGATAGGTATAAAACTTGTGTAAGACTGAAAAAAAATATTGATTACGTTTTGATGAAAATGTTTATATGACAAGCTGCATAATCTTTTAAGGTTAAAGATACGTATGATTTTTTTTCAACTATAGTTAAATAACAGTTGATAATGAAACTGAACAGTGATGTTTTGCAATGACTGTGAAATGAGACAAAAAGGATTTCAAAATAACTGGTCTGCGACATATCAGACTTCTCTTTTCATCTTACGATAATTCTTTTATACGCAAATAAAGTTTCATTTTTCAACAGTTTGGAAACAAAACTTGCTCCTCATGTTGACTCTAATAAAAATTACCTAAAAGTCAATAATAGAAAGTTTATCCGGTGTTTTTCTTTTATTGATTTGATAACGTTGTTTACAACTGCAGAGTTTTAGCCGTGACACCATTAACTATATTTGTTTATTAAAATGTTAAAAAAAAAAGTACATCATGAAATCTGCCTGAACTAGGGCAAGATAAAAAAAGTGATTCAGATTGGATATGAGTAAAATAAAATGAAAAGATCAACATAAAATTATTTTTTAATTTCTAATTATTATTACGAAAGATTTTGTTCCATTTCCAGTTGTATAATAATGAACAATAATAATAATAATAATAAAATGATAATTTTATATTACATGTATAGAAAACTTGCTTTAAAATATTAAGACAAAGAAAATATATCAAGATTTCTTTAAAATATTTAAATATCGAAAAAAAATTATTATAATGAGCATAAAAATTATGATTTTTTAAAAATAAATTAACGTTTTACTACTTTATAATATTTGTATAATAATAAAATGAAATATAATAATTATGCTAGAAAAAAAAACAAAATAGAATATTTAGATACAGAAATATAAATTTAAAAAAAAATGAAAAAAAAAAAATAAATAAATAAATAAAAATAAAAAATAAATAAAATAAAAAATATCATGAAATACACTGTAAAAAATTTTGTGTAAGAATACACAACATTATGGAGGGAACTTATTTTCCTCAACCAGGTTTAAAAATGTTATCAGCTATTGCTGTGTAACAGAGGCATACAGTGGAATGTTACACAATTACAATTGGTAACATTATTTACATGGTTGTGGCAAGTAATCTGCTTCAATTTCTTACACGATTTTTTTTACAGTGTATACATATTTTTTAAATTACAATTCAATAACCTTTAAAACTAGAAAAAAAAAAAAAAAAAGATTTACTCTATATTTTAGTCCTACTACTAAACATTTAAAATAAAAATTTGCTTTGCGATAATATTTTATAAAGAAAGAAAACACAAAAAATATTGAATGAAAATAAATTGTTTATATAATTAATCTTGCATTCCGAAGTAAATAATTAATAGCTTTAAAGTAATAGCATACCGTGAAGGTGCAATTAATGTTAAGAAAATAATTTTCGGTATTTATATTAATTACCTTGTCACACAGGTAAAAAATTAACTACGTTGAAATGACGGAAGCTTATTCGAAAATTTTTCATTTTGTTCTACGTTACAGTGGTCTATTTGGATAATTACATAATCCGGTTAGTATAACAGCGGTTTTCCGTGTATCACATATCATTTAAATATTGAAAATATTGTCATTTACTCATATTTATGACAATTTTTATTTGCTAAAACCTGATATTAGTTTAATCTCCAAAGAAAATAATCACGAGGGAGTATTTCTTATTAAAATTATTCATCTGAAAATTTTTAAATGTGACAAACTTCATACATAGTTTTGCTTTATATCTTTTACATTGTTATGTTACGATTTAATTTTCAGGACAAAATAAAAATTCAATTTTCATTCTATTGAATTTGATACCTCAGTACGCCCTTTCAATATGTCAAACATACAAGCTCCTTTTTTCTTAAGATTTATCAAAATATTTCTACTAAAATTTTCACGAAACATTTTAGCTTTTTATATAGTTTTTACAATTACCTATTCCTTTACAATTAAAATTCATCATGATTAAGCATGTCACACACACACACACACACACACACACATATATATATATAATCAGACATTGAAATTTAAGAATTATTAAATATTAACAGTACTCAAACAATTAATTTGATCGAAAACAAAGACCACCAAATCAAATAAAAATGGAATAAATTGGAAATGGATAAATACATATTTGAATTCTATATATATATATATATATATATATATATATATATATTTCATGCATATACAGTCGGTAACAAAAGTGTCCGAACACTAGCAAAACTTCCTATATAAAAAAAAACAGAGTTAATACTGTTTTGTTAAATAAATCCTTGTCGAATGATGTTCTTAGACTGACTAAGAACCTGATTCGACAAGGATTTATGTAACAAAATAATATTAACTCACCTTTTTTTTTTTTATATAGGAATATTTGTTAGTGTGCGGACACTTTTGTTACCGACTGTATGTATCCATTGAAATGTTGCTTAATTTTATTTATTCTTTTTTGATTTATCTCATCATAAGGGTTTATAATGGTGTTTTGTTTATCGCATAAGTATAACAATGGTTTTCTATTATTGTAAATATAATGAAATACCTATAACACACTACCAAGGCAATTTAAATTATTAATATCATTATAGCAGCTTCTATAAATATTTTTTTATTTTTGTACAATGTATTCCGATTTATCAATCGGATTTTTTTTTCGCATGTCTCAAAAGGTCGTTTAATATTATAAATTTATTTTTATGAATGTTATAACAACCGGTTGTACATCTCATATTTTGGTCTTGATTCCTTCCACTTAACAATTCAAAAAGGTTTTTTTGTAACGTCTGAGTGCATGTATATGTGTGTATTTCACGGTACGTGTGTATTTCTTCTAACTAAAAAATTGTTGGACATAGAACGATGTCAGTCAACTTTGCAAATTCTTATTTAACGCCGTATTTACCATTAACTTCAACTTCAGGTTCAACGCAAAAACTTGAAAAGCCTCTAAAGTTAAGGTGCATCTTGCCAGTAGAATTTAACATGCTGCTTCTGCCATCTAGCGACGAAAATTTCATATACGGTGAGATTTATTATCTTCAGCTAAAATATCTGAAAAATAACAATGCAGCTAGATAACATAAACACCGCGTCAAGTTTTGCTGAAAAGTTGCACGCTTTTCAAGTTTTCGTGTTCAACCGGGAGTTGTTAAAGTTAATGATGAATACCCCCATTGGTGTTTTTGTAACGTCTAGTTTTGTATCTCTCTTTTAATCACTATATTATGTAGGAGACAGCCACGAAATCTAAAATTTTTTTTAATCATAGTATGATCTACCGTCCTTTCGACCTATAAACCTACGGATTTCAACCGAATCTAACAATAGAGTCGTAATAATATTGCTAGGAAAACTTGATTTTTCTTTGCTTGTAGAAAGTTGATCGTAAAAACAGGTTTTCATCGACGAATGTATTTTATCTAATGGATATTCACTAAACTTGAATAAAACTGTCACTTGTACGAAAAATGTAAATGGTAAGCGAATATTTGCAAATCAGTCCAATAAAACAGTCAGTTGTACCATAACAGTTAAGTAAACAGTGTTAAGTACACAACAGAGGGGAACTTCGCTGATTAAGGAACAATGCGTAAATACATACAACCTAGGACTCCCCTAGAAAGACCCACACAGAGGTCACACCACTCAGGCCTAGGACTCTCGTACAGTTAATTGGCCTTAACTTTAATACACACACTGAAAGGTGACTTCTCAGCTCACAATCTCAATACAAAGTGAACTCTTCTAAATTGATTAAACCGTTAGTACCCAGTGTCTTCATTTGAGGACAGCTAATAAAATGGCACGTTTATTTTTTGTGGTTTCTTGGAATTCTTTCTTTTTTTTTTTAGTGACAGTATATAGCGTCAGTCTAAATGATCCCTGAAAGTTTTATGTGCCTACTATTCGGGCGTTAACGGGTTAATCTATTTCCTTATTTTCTGCCGCGCTTTGTCGAACTTCGTAGCAGTTCAGCGCCGAAAAAAACAATGAATTTTTCTTAAAATTTCCAGAACTCGTTCATTACTGAAAACGGAGTTTTCAATCTTTAACAATTCTAAACTACCATTTTTTGCCTGCTTGCAAAGTCGTGACATTCGTCACCGAGTTTCCAAGTTTGTTACAAGTTCAAACATCGTAAAAAAGAAAAACTGCCCTATGTCTCTACTTTAAATGTGAATCTACTTTTTCTGAAACAAAATTTTTAATGCAGGAACGATACTCTGCAGCAGTAACGTTATTGCAAAGGATAAAACGCCGTTCCTTTTATAGAAATGTTTTGGGTGTAAGTGTATGGAAAACCGAAAAAAAAAAGTATTTTATCGGATTTAATGAAGATTGGACTTAGCGACGAATATTTGTGGATACTGGGGATCGAATTTATCCGAAAATAGTCATTTGAAATTATCTACAATTTATTCGACCATAAAAAACGACGTTACAGATACGTTAAAGCGCCGCCACTAGATGAAGGATTAAAAGACAATTTTAATTTTGAAAATTTACATGAAATTTTAGCATTCAAATCTAAAAATATTCCATAAAAATGAAAATTCAATGAATCCATGAAGTAATATGTGTTTACAATGTATATTTAAATAACAGAAATATGTTAAAATAGAGAACTTTTTTTTTTTTTTTTTTTTTTTTTTTTTGTTAACTAAAATCTTTTAAATATTACTTCATTTGAAATTAAATAGTTTTGAAAAACTTTAATATACCAAATATTGTAATATTTCAACGTATATACATGTTAAACTTGATAACTCTAAGACGGTAATTTATATAGAAGCTATATAATGTCAACCACCTCGTAAATATGTGATGTTGTAGTTTATATTGTTTAGCTAAGAATTTTTATTCGTCATAATAGTAAAGTAGTTTACTTTACAAGCATTTTACTATTAATAAAATCATTTTCCATACGTTTTTATTCTTATCCTTGTGTAGACTCCATAATGACTCCATCCGGATGTTGATTCGCCGTTCCAGGTTCATTTGTAATTACTTTAGCTCTAAATCCTAAGTGGTCAGCGACGTACTGGACTATTCTTTGGATTCCTCTTTCGTCTACGAAGCTGTACATACCAGTGACTTTTCCAGACGCATCTCTGGTTTCATGCCTTGTTTGTTCTCCGTGAATATCTTTTACAGAATAGCCAAAATTGTAAGGTTGAGGATTATGAGGCTATAACAAAAGACGCATAAATGAAAAAAGTTAAATAAATTGTAATTCTAAGTTAATTTATATATTTACATTACAGTTTAAATTATTTTTAAAAAATTCTTTGAAAATGAATAATAATAATAATAATAATAATAATAATAATAATAATAAAATTCTTAAATTATAATATTTAATATTATAATATTGCATTATATAAGCTAAAAAGGGATTTTTGATTTATCATAAAACGCGATTCAATTAATATTTTAGACATTAATATTTCAATAAATAAAACAATGTTTATAAATAATAAATCATGATAATTCCTGTATATAATAGGATTCTCAAAGTTTCTCTAACTGACAAGGAAACATTCAAAAGGTGTCTCCCTCAAAAAGTATTGAAAAAAATATATGTGATTCTAATCTGCATAAAACACCAGAAAATGTAAACATTATTGGCTGAAATTAATTACAGAGACCACACATTTTTTTCAAAATTAAGCATATTTGGCGATTTCACACTGCTAGGCGATTGATTTTGAGTACTTGGCGGAAAAGCAAAACACGGCAAACTCGGTGCTAGCAAACCTATCGTCTAATTGCGCTAAATCGCCAAATATGCTTAATTTTGATAATTTTTTGTGGTCGCTGTAATTAATTTCAGCCGATAATATTTTCCTTTGCTGGTGTTTTATGAAGAGTAGAATCACATATATTTTTTTCAATACTTTTTTGAGGGTGACACCTTTTGAATGTTTCCTTGTGAGAAATTTGAGAAATTTCTCATTAAAAAACTCACTCATTGAGAAAGTTATCTCAATTAAATTACCTTTCATGACAAAACAATCATATATTTTATTGATTTTTTGGTTATAAATTTCCTTTTTCTTCCGAGAGGGATGTCAAAATATGTGGTTAATAAAGGGAAGACAACCTATACGATTATGACTAATAAAAAATTTACTAGCAATAAAGAATGTGAAATGTATCGATGTCCGTAAAATTCAGTTAATTTGCAATTTAAAAACAGTTACTTTTCTTATAACTTTAAGATGAACTAAGAATAGAATTTGAAAATCAGTTTCCAACGTTATGTATAAATAGAGCAGTGCAAACATATTCTTCATATTTTGTAAAACAAAATGCTTTTAAGAATCCATGGTGAATGTGAACAGGGCATGCAACTGCGCTCCACCCAGGCGTGCTATGTCTCTATATCCTCATTTTAATTTTGCAGACTCGAATAAAGTGCAATCAGTTCCTCCATAAATCTAGAGAAACGCTTTTTATCACCATCTCTGCTTTAAATTTTTTAAATACAAGCCTCCGTCTATCCCCATAGATTTACAGCCTTGAAAATCGATTCCTGAAAAAAGGGCCTTTACAGTTTATGTAAGATATATACTATCGATTCCTTGTATCAAACTAATGGATTGTTCAGTGTCCTAAATAAATAAAAAAAAGGGCCGCGGTAGCCCAGTCGGTAGAGCGCCGGGCTCGCAATTGGAAGATTGCGGGTTCGGTACTCGAGCCGGCCACTAATGGTGGCTGGTGCACGTAAAATCTGTCGTGGCCGCAATGTCCTCCATGTTCCCATCAAAAATTATACCTCTGGGGTTCACCGAATCGGGAGAGCCATCCCTTCCGTGGAGGATCAAAATTGCGATGGCATGTCTCCTGACCACCTCTAGGGGTGTGTCCCAGACCGTCGCCAATTGCCCCTCTGCGCAGCACTAGTGTGACGTAAAACCCAACCATCCAACCATCCATAAAAAAAAAGAAAGAAAAGTCTATAAAATAGTATAAATATTCTTGAAAAAAAAAAACCCTACATTTTAAGCCATTAAAATAAATACATTTTAAGTGTAAAGATCATAAATAACGTCAGCATCGATAATAAATGTTTCACCTTCCGTTTTACGGTTTTATCATCCAATATATGGCAACAGTGAATAATTCACAAGCTAAGTTACGATTCGGATTCTTGTGTAATGATTTGTGATTATAATGAGTTCCCTCTTAACCATATTTAATAAGTTAATAATTTTTTTTTAAATAAGTTGATTTTTACACACATATAGTTTAGGAATTAATTGCATTATTTTTATATGAACTGTGTAATAATTTTTAAAAAACGTTAAAGTTTTAGACATAAATTTAAATTTAAGTTTTTCTATTCTCCTTCCCACTAAACGATTCACAAAGTTTAACAAACAAATTAAAAAAAAAAAAAAAAAAAAAAAAAAGTCAAATTTTTTAAGAGTAAATTTGGTCCTTTAAAAGATGATTGTCAGTTTACTTTATATTTGAATTTAGAGCTTTAGTAATGCTATAAATGAATTAAATAATTGTTTTACACATTAGAGTGTCAAAATGAAATATTATGTATTCAAAAAACCAATTTTTTGAAAACAAGGATTAATTTAACCACACTCCTGCTCAAAACTTTAGCAAGATTTGTAAACGACAATTTTTCGCAGTTTAAAAACTTATCTCTCCATGAAGTGTTTTCAAACATTGACTATTTAAAGAACGGGGTTTTCGCCATGTTTTTCAATGACGATTGGTTTAAAACAACATTTAGGGGGCCGGTAACAAATTGAGTAAAATCAATAATGCTTGTGATCACCCTGTATCGTTAATTAAACAAAATGATTTGTAACTTTAGGATATGCTAATAAAGACGAAAAACAATTTATGGATGAATTTTTGTGACGATAACATGTTAAATAACGGAGATATAAGCATTTATTTTAAAACTCTAAAAAAAATAAGTATGTTATTCACTTATAATATACAGAGTTTTAAACGAAACTTATTTCCACTTTCATATAAATTGAAAAAACACTTTTAAAACAATATGCTGCAATCGGAAAAAAATAATCTTAAATATCTCATGAAATGTGAGTATTTTTATGAAAATCGTTTTCACTGCGCATGTGTGAAAGATAGAAAAAAATTTATTATATAGTTTGAAAGCTAGATATATTCGTCAACTTTTATCAAAAGTTCATTTTAGCAGAGTAAATATTAAGTAAATTTTTGGCAAAAGAATGAGCTAAATTTTAGGTATTTTCCAAGTGTTGAAATTTCATCAGGGGTTTTTCACATGATGCGTAATTAATTTGAAGATCCAATTATTTGAAAAGCGCTTCAAAAGTACTTTTTTGTGATAAAAACCCTTATAAACTTGTAACTCAAGAACATTGTTGTTTATTTATTATGATTTGTGATATAGTAAGGGATGTTTCACAAAAAAAAAAAAAAAAAAAAAAAAAAAAAAACTTTTGCAAAGTGGTTGACGTAATTGGATCTTCAAATTAATTCGGCATGTGAAAAATTCCTTATGAAATTTCAACTCTTGGAATATACCTAAAATCTAGCTCGTACTTTTGCCGACACCTTGCTTAATTTTTACTCTATTCAAATGTACTTTTGATAAAATTAGCCCAACATATCTAGCTTTCAAACTATGTAATAAAATCTTTCACGCATGACCAGTGAAAACGTTTTTCATAAAAATATTTCATGAGATATTTAAGATATTTGTATTCCGATTGCAGTATATTGTTTCAAAGGTGTTTTTTCAATTTATGTGAAAATATTTTTCGTTTGAAACTCTGCATATCATAAGTAAAAGACATGCTGATTTTTTTTTTTAAGTTTCAAAATAAATGCTTATATCTCCGTTATTTAACATGTTATCGTCACACAAATTCATCTACAAATTGTTCCGGATCTATATTACATACCATTTTGTTCACTTGATGATATAGGGTGATCTCAAACTCTATTGATTTTGCTCAATTTATTACCGGCCCCTTAAATATTGTCTTAAACCAATATTCACAGAAAAAAATGGGGAAAGCCCAGTTCTTTAAATACCCAATGTTTGAAAACATTTCATAGAGAGATAAGATTTTAAATTGAGAAAAATTAGTCGCTCGCAAATCTTGCTAAACTTTTGAGCAGGGGTGTATTACGGGGATTTTGAACTAGTGAGTTTTATCCGATGTGCTGTTCATTATATTTAAACGAAATTTTAAAATTCCACATCATTTATTATTATGAAATCTCAAAAATTTCAAAATTTCAAAACAAAAATAAATTATTGGAATCTGTGCAAATTTTTTTTAGTTTCCTGCTGTCTCTGGCAGCATCTTCCCCGTAATCGAAATGCTTCAATCCAAGTCTTCACTGCCTAGGTAGCGCTTTGCACATACGTGCTGTATGAATGCAGAAACAAGAGTGATATAATGTGAACACTAATCGAAACACCACTACATTTCCCAATGTCTTTCTAGCCCGAAATATTTTGGGCTCGAATAAACACTGCATGCGACTGCGTCCTACTCAGCCATGCTACGTGTCTATATCCCCATTTTAATTTTATAGTCTCGGATATAGTGTAATCAGTTCCTCCACAAATCTAAAGAAACACTTTTTATCTTCAGCTTTGATTTAAAATTTTAAAATACTTGCCTCCGTATATCCCTATAGATTTACAGCCTTGAAAATCGAATCCTGAACCAAATAGTCTTACATTTTATAAGATATATTTAATCGATTCCTTGTATAAAAAAATCTAACTACAGGATTATTCAACAATGTCCTAAATCCATAATAATAGTAATAATAATAATAATAATAAATAAATAACTATCTACCTCCCAAACCTTCATTTCTATTAATTTTAAAATATCAAAAGTATGCGCAGTTAGTGCGCCTTAAAACCCAAAACCTATTAACACGAATTTGTAGCTCGTAACTTTGTTTAAATAATTTAAAAAATCTCCAAAATTTTAAAGACCAAATTTTCAAAAGCATCTACTTAGCTTGCATTTACACTATATATCCTATGGCATCACCAAATTTAATGGTCTTGGTGGATTTTATTTTGCTTGGAGGATTCAGTCAGTCAGTGAGCAAGTGGAAGTATTAATTTAAATATATAAATGTTAAAACTAAATAAAATAAAATTACATTAATCTAAATTTAAAATGGAAAAGTCGCAATGTGCCAAATAATATTGTCGGCAAAATAATAATAATAATAATAATAATAATAATAATAATAAATAAAATAAATATATTTAAAATAAAGAAAATAAATAAATAAATGAAAATAAAAATAAAATAAAATAAATAAATAAATATGTAAACCTGATCATGGGACAGCATTTATATAGACCCCGAGCGACTTTTGAATTTTTATCGCCATTTCAGACAAAAATACATAATTTATACGATTATTTTTTCTGTTTATCTCTTTTCTTTTCTTTTTCCTTTCCTTTCCTTTCCTTTCTATTTTTCAATAAATTATAAAATATTGAAAAGTAGAAAAGAAAAATTACCAACTCAAACTCAAACTTAATTATCTTGTTTTATTCTTTATTTCATTTTCTACGCGCGCTTTTTATTTCCTAATTCAAAATTGTTAAAAAAAACTATATTCTAACAATTATATTTAAGTAATGGTATGCATAAATAATATTATACTTACTTCTATGTGTTCCTCCTGGTACCCATATTGGGCAATGACAAAAGTCATTAATGTTGTAAATAGAAATACCTGAAATAAAAGTACATTTGAACTGGATTGTTTACATCACAAAACAAACATTTTGATATATAATTAGAATCACAAATCTGAAATGAATATATTTATCTCACCACATTGACAAACTTGAAGATAGATATAATTTTCTCTTACCGATATTTAAGGTAATGAAATTTTTGTTTTTGTATCAAATTTTCGAAATTGATTTTTTGTTATATTTACATGTTTTGAGGTGCCCTGTATCCGAAAATTACGTTTATAGCGGTTTGTCCGTGGATGTCCCTGTGTACCGGTTATCATCATATCTGAAGAAAAAAATAGTAGCAGGAAGTCCACATTCGGTATTCTACATCTGTATACAATCTGATGCTATACGAACATTTCGTTGACATCAAGCAAACAGTTCGTGCAACATGGCCATTAAAGGAAATACAAATACACTGATGGAAAAAAAAAATCCCAACACCAGAAAGGAGCTGTACTAGATAAACGAAATTTGGTAGGCGTGTTTATACATCTGAAAGATGACGTCGATTCAAATTTCGAGCTACGCGCATAAGTGTGGCGCTTGTAGCGACACTATGAACATGCAAATGAGGTTTGCTTTAAATAAGCGCTGTAAGGTTCGTGATCGTTATTTACAGTTGAGATTTGACGTAGTGGGTTAATGTTAGTCAAGGATGCCTCTAAGAAGACGAAGAAGCCATTATCAATAGCTCACTGAGTTTGAACGAGGTCGTGTAGTAGGGCTACGAGAAGGTGGGTTTTCTTTCCGCGATATTGCAGAAACACTTGGCAGGAATGTATCCACTGTGCATGAGTGTTGGCAGCAGTGGTCAAGGGAAGGTAATGCCTCAAGAAGTCCGGGTTCCGGGCGGCCACGTGGCACTACTGAGAGGGAAGACCGCCGTGTTCGGCGTATGGCTGTGGCTAATCGTACTGCGTCTGCAGCTGAAATTCGAGCTGCAGTTGGCACCACAGTGACACAACGAACTGTTACAAATCGGTTACTTGAAGGACAGCTCCGAGCCAGACGCCCTGTAGCGTGCATTCCACTGACTCCAAACCACTGCCCTTTGCGACGTGAGTGGTGTCAAGCTAGAGCTCATTGGAGGACGGAGTGGAGATCTGTTGTGTTTTCTGATGAAAGCCGGTTCTGCCTTGGTCGCAGTGATAGCCGTTAGAATGAGGCCAGGTGAACGCCTGCTAGCGACCTGTCTGCGGCCTAGACACACAGGGCCTACTCTTGGAGTTATGGTTTGGGGAGCAATTTCGTATGACAGCAGGAGCACTCTCGTGGTTATCCCACGAACCCTGACTGCAAATTTGTACGTTAGTCTAGTGATACAACCTGTTGTGCTGCCATTCATGAACAGCATTCAAGGGGGTGTTTTCCAACAGGATAAAGCTCGCCTTCATACTGCTGTTGTAACCCAATATGCTCTACGGAGTGTCGACATGTTGCCTTGGCCTGCTAGATCACCAGATCTTTCTCCAATCGAGCACGTATGGGACATCATTGGACGACAACTCCAGCGTCATCCACAACCAGCATTAACCGTCCCTGCATTGACAGACCAAGTGCAACAGGCATGGAACTCCATCCCACAAACTGATATCCGACACCTGTACGACACAATGCATGCACGTTTGCATGCTTGCATTCAAAATTCTGGCAGTTACACCGGTTACTAATGTACCAACATTTCACATTTGAAATGGCTCTTCTCGCCAATGGCTCTACCTGTGATCTTGAAACTTTAATCAATTAAATATGTTACCGAGACAAATATATTGCTGAAATTTCATTACTGTACAATAATGTTTTCTTTGTGTTGGGATTTTTTTTCCCATCAGTGTATATTACGTCTATGGAGGGAATTCCTGGTAAGTACAGTGTAACATCTACAGGCTGGAATAAACAAAATGAAATGGTTTTTTTTGTATATGCATAAAAGCATGTTTTGTGTATATTGTTGAATGGAAATCATTCATCATTTTTTTACAGGGTTACCCAAAGCATTTGGATATATTGGGGCTATAACAGGAAATTCTGGGGGTGCATTACGTTGTGTGTTTCTACGTTTTGCATATAAAACTAAATTTAAGTACACAATGTGATGTGTATATAGTTTTTATACGATTTATTTGTCTACCCAAGGTTAAGGTAAACCTATCAAATGCAACTGATGCAAATGCTTTGTTATATTTTACTTTGTCGACGAACACAGCACAAGAAGGAAAATTACTTTCTTATACCCATACTCTAATCAAAGTATTTCTTGCAGTTCGTTCCACTGTGGGTTTTTTTGTATATAATCACGTTTTGAGATCCCTTGAATACGAAAGTTAAATTTTTAGTAGTTGATATGTATGTATATATTTTATCAACATAACTTAGAAAGAAGTAATTGCAGGGAATTCTTTTTTTTTCAGCTGGTATGTACATGTTGATCGTAATTAAACTTGGCCTTTTCAGAACTCTGTGTAGCTGTGACTAAAATGCGATTTGAGTCGAAAATTTTTATACAGACAATTCAAAGCATGCGCTTAAACATTCTACCAAAAAAAAATCTTAAAATGTTTCTGCGAGTTGCGCAATACATCAAAATACAAACAAGCTTCTACAAATTTGAATACAAACACAGGATTGCCAACATTTTAATTTATTCTGGAGCATTTTTAGCCCCACTTTTACTCCATATCACTTTTTTTAGGAGAAAATCCTTCTTGTTTTACCGCAATTATATATTGGAAAAAAAATTTCTCTAAAAATAAAGTTGTGCGAAATAAAGGTGAAACTAAAAATGCTCCGTCCCCTCAGCATTCCTTCTTCCAATAAATAAATTGGTAATAAATAAAAGAATGAATTACATTATTAAAACAAAAAAATCATTAGAATTATTGCTACCAATTGTTTTTAAGAGAAATTTGTAATGAGATTACTCATAAATAGCTACGTCAGTGTTATATCTACTTATTTAAGTGACAGGTATTGGCTGATACAGAAGTAAACAAAAATTTCGAACTCAATAGTTGGCTTATTCAGAGACTTTTATGACTTGCAATCATGCATGTTGAATGAAAACGCCATGGTCCATTGACGTTACATGACGTTTCGAGTCAAAACAATCTCTAGATTAATGTTTAAACAATCTACATGGATTAATAAAGGGGCAGTAGCGGTGTAGGGGGACACTTAAGTTTAAGGACGGAGTTCAGACTATTGAAGGACGTACACAATATCTTAAAGCGTGTTCAGAAAGGCGACCAAAATATTTTAAGCCTTTATTTATTTTTATTTTTTTTTTTTTTGGGGGGGGGGGGGGGATAGCATATTTTCAGCCGCAGAGATGCGTTTTAGTATAGTCACAGGGTTACGCAAACTGACAACCTCTTATGTCACTGCAAGGGGACTTCCCAGAATAAGTTTGCCCGGGGCCCAAATAATCAGTCAGGCCCTGGTTACAAGACCATTAATTACAGTTTCAGTCTGCAATTTTTACCTCAGGGAAAATATCTTCACCAATAATGTTTTATCCATGTACTAAGCACTTCAATTAAAACTCCATGTATGCACACGTAAGAGGCAAAATAAGAAATAAGCTGTGTAACCGCAAAACCCAGCAATTTGTAGAACTTTTATTTGCATATTGTTATACATTCGTGCTCTATCCATGAAAAAAATAACTACTTTTTTTTTTCTTTATTGAAAAAAAGATTCCCCTTTCATGAGCATAACATTTTCGTAAACCGCGATCAATTCTACAACTTCCTTCAATTTTTATGAATATTATTATTTATAGTATTATTTTTAAACTTTTTAAATTCCTTCAATTTTATGCATTTTTAAAATGACTTTTCAAAACAACCTCTCTCTCTCTTTCTCTCTCTCTCTCTCTCTCTCTCTCTATATATATATATATATATATATATATATATAAACAAACTGATACACATGCTTATTTGTTGAGTAAATAAGTAAACTTAATTAAAATTTTACACTTTGGAAAATATTAATATTTTTATAAAAAGTAATATTTTATTTTTAAAAGTCTATTCCAGGCCTACATTTACAGAAATTGAAGCTATTTACTACTTTGATAATAACATACATTACATCACAACTTGATTTTCCAAAATTTTTAATGTTTGTATGTGACTTGCATATATTTTTTCAATGAATTTAGTTCTTATTATATTATTTCATATTTCTCGTAACTTTAACTTTTTATTTTTCTTTCCTTTCTTCTCTATCTCTATCTCTTATATAAATCTATGACGTGTTGAGGGCTGTTGATGAATTTTTTTGGTAATCGTATCACAGAAACAATACATTTTTTTAAATATCCCTACAGCCATAAGTGCCCCCGATGACGTTATAGTTATTTTAGGATTTTCCACATCTATTATTTTATATATATATTTTATTTTTGCATCATATATTAATTATATTAAGCATTTTCCAAAATTTAATATTTAGACACTTATGTTTTTCTGATGACGTTACAGCTTTATTATGCCCTAAAAATATTTTAGTTTTATTATTTCATAATTTCTTATTTTTTTCATTATATAACTTATATTACGTTCTTTTTTAAATATACAACTTTCAGCTGTCTATTTTTTTTTTTTTTTTTTAACAATTACTACAATGTTTATGCTCTTTGTTTTCTGAGTATCATAATGACGAAATAGTACTATATATGAGTATTAACTGATATAATTTTATATTAAACGATGCTGACTACAAAAACAGATAAAATTGTTTAAAAAATGTTTAATTTGTCAGTATCAAAATATTATGAATAAGTCAAATATTTATCAAATCTTCATTTATTTAATTCTTTATGTTTGTAGTTAAACATCATAAAGCAGAAAAATATTAAATGATATTGTTTACGTTTTCTTCTTATTTATTTATTTTTTTAAATAACTATTCTTTAAAAGGTACTTTTTTTTTTTTTTAGGGCTTAAAATTACTCTTTTAATAATCTGTTAAATGTTTCGTTTACGAAATAATTAAAGTCGACAAAAACAAATCTGAAATCGAAACATATTTCCTAAATAAGAAAAATATTTTAAAATATTGCTGGCTATATTTTGTTTCTTCTTAAAATTTATGATCTAGTCGTATATACACAAATAAATGTTACTTATTTGATAAAGAGAAATATATATTATTAATTCTCTTTTAATACTTCCGATAATTCAAAATATCGTTTTTGCTAAATTTAATTGAAAATTTGTTAAATCGAATATCATTAAAAAAATAAATAAATAAATCACCAAACATAAATTACGCTTTCATTTTTTTAAATAATTCTGTCTAATTTCATAAGCATCTTAATTAGCTAATAAAATTCATTTATCTATTAATTCAATTAGGATGTTATCGGAATTATTATGTTCTTATATATCTGTATTATCTTTTATCTATAGGCTATGTCATGTGTTATGAATTCTTAACTTGGCAATTGTACTTATCAGAAAATCAAATCAAATATGATTTAGTTTCTAGTTGTATTTTGTAATTATTTCAGTAATCAGATTCAGCGTATGAAAAGAAAAAACAAATCTCCATAGGAGCCAGTGAATTACTTTTTAATTAAATCTCGTCTTTTGAACTTTGAAACTGGCCAAATATTTATTAATTTGTAAGATTATTTTCAGACAGGTTGTAGTACTTAAAGGTAGCTACAGCTGATTAGTATTCATGTTTATACAACTTACTTATTTATTTTTGTAAATGATCGTTTTATATTATTTAAAAAAAAGGAGGGGGGGGGGGGATTAGATTATAAATCATCAAGGCTTTCTATGTATTCACACAATCTGAAGATTGAATTGCTTTAGTCTTGATTCATTTTGCGTTTAGAAGCACCACATATTTTCATTATCATTAAAACAGATCATAGCCTCCTTAACTAGATGCCTGTCGCGTCGCTCAGAAACTTGGCAGCAATTGAATCGGTAGACAGCGCCATCTGGTACAGATTGCGCGACTTTTTTATTCAACAGCCACCAAAAAAATTTAAAAGTGGGATAGGATATACATAAAAGGCGAATAGGATCGAAGAAACGTCGATTATATATATCATATATCACTTCTTAAAATTGTTGGTGACAGTTGAATAAAAATGTCACTCAATCTGTAGCAGGTGGCGCTGTCTACCGCTTACACTGTCACCAAGTTTCTGAGTCACGCGACAGGCATCTAGTTTAGGAGCTATGAACAGAACGAATAATTTGTCTTAAATAAAGTATAACAAGGTCCATTCAAATTTAAAATAACCGAAGGTATCTATTTTGGAATGTACTTTAATATTACATGAACTTCTTGTAAGAGTTTAAACATCAAGTGTCATTCTACGCGTGCAAGTTATAAATTCTATTTAGTTTTTTTCCTTCACTGATTTTGCATTTTACAGAAACGACACATTTTTGAGTTACTATTATTACACTGTTAATACTATTATTACACTGAAAATTTTAATGAAAACAAAAATGTTTTCGAAAGAAAATAAAAATTGATGCATTTACCGAAAACAGCTATTTCAGAATGCTTTTTAAATTCTAGTAAACTCTTTCTAAACCTTGAAACACCAAGAGTTATTCTAGGAATACAAGCGGACACTAAACTATTCTAGTCTTTGACTGATTTTGCATTTCTCAGAAAAGACAAAATATTAACATTTCTAGTTTGAAAAAGCGAGTGAGAAGTTTTGTATAAATAATACTTAAAAGTAACGTTTGAAATTAGGAATTTTAGGCTATTTCAAAACGCATCTTATAGTTAAAATGCATTTTTTTAAATTGATAATTCAGAACCAATAAAATTTAATTATTGCAGCTGTAATCTTTGGAGTTTTTCATTTTATGAACGCAGTTGAGAAATGTATAATGCTCACAGTAGGCAGCAAAATTATTGAAGCACACATCCACATTTCCCCTATATATATATATATATATATATATATATAAAGGGTTTTCCATTAAGAGTGATACAATTAAAAAAAAAAAATACATAAATTATCCAGTGAGACACAACTTTTTATTTTTATTTGAAAGCTTACATTATGCCATTAAATGTGAAAATAATATCGTTCATGTGTCATCAATATCACCACGACTTCTCTGTACATACCACATTCTGTCGACCCAATTTTCTATCACTCTTTCATATAAATGTGGTGTTATTTCACGAATAACACATTCAATGTTGGTTTTTAATTGCTCATTTGTTACTGCATTAGCAGCATAAACTTGTGACTTAACATATCCCCAAAGAAAAAAAATCACAATCCATCGATTCGATTAACTGAATAATGTCGTCCATGAATTCTTCTCAAATTTCTCTCAGTATTCACATATGAACACTGATTTTGATAAAACAATTTAATAATTTCGAAACGTTGTTCAAGCGTGTCTTTGCATGATTAAATGGCATAGCATACTGAACATAAATGACACAAGAAATGTCAAAAAATAATACGCAGTATTGCCATTTTAACCATTTAAAATTGTATCATTCTTATTGGAAAACCCTTTTTATATATATTTTTTAGTTTGATCGCTAACTTTTTATAAACAACATAAGAGTAAGATAATGACTCGACAAATATTTAATTAACAAAACATAATTAGGTGCACATCCCTTAAATAGGAATCCCTGTTAGCGCTTCAGTAATTTTGCTGCCGGCTGTAGTTTGTCTTGTTTTATAGAATAGTGACTGTTTTATCAATAATAGTGCAATATTATTAAAATAACTTTTCAGCACATTATTTGAATATCAAATGGCATATTCATCACCGTCTAAAAATTTTTAATTATATGATGTAGTAGAATAGTCGTAAAGTAATAATGATAATGATAATTACCTAGCAGGTTATATTCGACAAATAAATTTGAATAAATTACAAAGTTTCTTTGCATTGAATGTTTCATTTCTTTATTTATAACTAGCTGACTTTGTTCGCTTCACTGGTCACTATATTCAAATGTTTTTTTTTTTTTTTTTTTTTTTTTTTCATTTTTCATTAGATAATTGAAATGTTTATATAGGTATATTTTGATTACGACTATTCTCAGCAAATCAAAAACATGACTAGTACCGTTTCATTTAATGAAATGTGAATGACATTTAATTATTTGAGTTGCATTATGTTGATCAGAAACATGCTTAATTTAAAATACACTAAATGTGCATTCACATTAGGGAACTGCTTTAGTATAGGATGCTCTTCGCGAAATTTGAAATTTGGGGACGAAGTAGCCCGGACGATTTTTTCAAAAATCTTTACTTAAGCTATTGCGAAATCCATTGTAATTCGTCGTCAAACTGCCAAAAATTAATAAAAGTCGTCAAAGGGAACTTATACTAAAGCTGCGCCAACATTATTTTTTGGACGGTAAAATAAAGAAAAATAAAACGTATATGACTATTCGATTAATTGAAATTAGTATTTTAAAAATAAATAAATAATAATTATAAGAAAAAAAAACTTTTTATATAACATGGTTTTAATTTTTCTGATGAATCATTAATAAAATACGAGATTTAAAAAAATAATATATAAGCAAAATTTAAGCATGCGGACTCAGTTCAGTGAACTAATAATAATAATGAAAAAAAAAATTGGTTTTAAAAATAAAAATTACTCCTTTTAGAAGAACGTATATTATTAGCATCATGAACTACATTAGCACTTTATCAATGTGTACATTTTTTTTAAACTGATAATGACGTCAATTTTTGTGAGATGCATCATTTAACTTTTTATAATTTATTTAACGTTCACGTTTAATTAAATGTATTTATTTTTATGCCGAAAGAAAATGAACTCGTAAAGTTATTTTGTGAACAATTAAATTATAGCTAATATTTTAATTGCTATTAGGAGCTTATTATTTTCATATTTTAATTAATTAAAAGAAAACTATTCAAAATTCGGAAATATGACTTCGAAGTATTGTGTTGTCACCGAGTTCTGAGCTACTGCGAAAGTTTCAAACGTCTAGCTAGTAGGGAAGTTAGTTAAAGATAGATTGCAAGGTTTGTACCGGACAAACAAACACACAAACAAACAAGAATAGAAATTAATAAAAACATACTAATAAAGATGAAAATTTTAAGGCTAATATGACATTAGTTTTTTCAGAAATTTTTCATGATACAGGTTTGTATAAAAGTAAATATATTTCTTTTTATCTTAAAAAAAAAAAAAAAAAAAAAAAAAAAAAACGCTTTTTTTAAACAAGTAACAAGAAATATGACGTTTCTTTGGAAAAAATAGAAAATTTTAATTTTATTAATTAAAATGCATAGTAATTAAAATATATATGTATATCTGAGTTTCATGAATTTAAAATACATACTTCTTTTCAGAATTATCGCGTTTCTGAAAGTAAAAATTTCTTGCGCTATTTTTTGGATAAAAATAATTAGTAAAACCAATGCAGTTAAAATAATGTTTCTTTCGTTTTGTTTTTTTAATACCGTTTATGATAATGATAGCATATATAATAATTTACATATTTAAAGGAAATTTTTCACTAAAGTTTTATGAAATAAAAATATTTTTGAATTTATATATGTCTTAAAAAAAGAGTTGACATATCAGTAGATAAAAATATTTGAGATAAAAAATAAAATATTGAGATCTAAACTAACTTTCCATAAATAATTACAAACTTTCAATTTCAGATGTTCTAACAAATATCTAGGAAAATTGTTGTCGAATTCTCCAAAAATTTATGTATATATAATGAACAAGTTATACAATGTACTTAAATGTTTTGTTTAAAAGACGAAAAGGTGACCAGTAACATATTAAAGCAATATCAGAATATTTGGAATCATCTTGCATATGTATGCCTCATATGCGTTCTGGTTGTGTAACATGTGATTATGAGGCGACTTCTAATTATATATGTGTTCATTTGTATGTGAATAACGTATATATTCCTGATGTTGATTTATGTATTTAATATATATATATATATATATATAGTTTTGATATTATTTTGATAATGTTTCATACAACATTATCGTTGCGCTCACCATTTTATCTCGCGTTAATCACACTGATATTTTGTGATATAAATTTTGCGATTTATTTAGGGAAAACTGTATTAAAAGAAACAAAAACAAAAAACGCAAATCTTAAATTTTTACTTTTTTTTTTTTTTTTTTGTGACTAACAACTGATAAAGGTATTTTTTACCTTTTATTTCCATGCTGTTCTTATGATAAAATAGGAAATCTGAACGGATAATAAACTGCATGCATTATATGAATGAAAGAATATAAAGCTTTTGGGACATATTTACATACATTGTATAACACATTGGTACACTACATAATTTATTAAATTAAATACACACTTATTTTCAAATATATATATATATATATATATATATATATATATATATATATATATATACATTACAAAACATCTTTATAGTAAATATAATGGAATTTTAATTTTCGAGTTCTTTTCGATCTTGACTATTTTAAATCATTACCAAATTTCTTTTCCTAAAGTGGTTCTCTATTTTACATTTACGTAACATAACTTCCATCAAGAAAATAAAAACTTCAGCCCTAATTTGGTTAGGAATTCTTTAATAAAAATAAAATACATTTCTGACCTACTACATATTTTTGCCATATATGATTATATCATTCGGCCAATCGCTCGTGGCAGCTGATTTAAGTTTTTAATTTACTCTATATACCACTCATGCAAATTTGGTATAGTAGTAATTCACTAGCAAGTTCATATTAAACATTTAACAGAATACTAATTATATTAGAAATTTAAAGTGTTCTTAAAATGAATACATTACGTAATCGGGTCACATTTTTAAGATTTGATTAATCTGTGACTTGGATCTAGTTTTTTAATAGGTTGTAAATTTTATTGAAATAATACTACCAATAATGTTTATGATGGTAGTTGAGTAAAACGAAAATTTTTGAATGTGTGCATTTTATAATTATACATAAAATGTCATATAAGTGATAAATTATGCATCAATTATTTACTAAATAAATCTTAAGTGTTGAGATTTATCAAAATTTCTCTTTACGAATTTTGTGTTTATATATATATATAGATATATATATTGATAGATATATATATAATACGACTAGATTTTCATATTTTATTATAAAACTTATTAAAACAACTTTCATTTCTTCATACGGTTAATTACCTTTGCTGCAGGTTTGACTGTAACTTCAAAATATGAAACGTTGTTTATTATTAAAATAGTTATCATTGATTCAAGATCAACAAAAGCTAAAAAAGTTTTGTTAAGTTCTGTGATTAATTAGGAAAAACATATTTATAAAATTAAAACTGTATAACACTGAGAAAAAAAAATATACCGCTTTCATTTAGAGCGAATATGTAGCAATTTTTTAAATCCCTAGAATAGAAATATAGATTTACGATCTATGCGTATGAAGTAAACAAATAACCTGGATAGACGGACTGATCCAGAATTTCTAGTCAACACTTTTCTAGATTGTGAAACAATATTATGAATCCTTTGTATTACGAGAAATTCTTGTTGATTTACTAGAACTGGGTTATAAAACAAAATTATAGTTACAAAAACTCGCCTCTTGTGTTCACATTTATTTACAGAGATTTTTAAATGAGATTGACTGCCATAATATAGAAAGACGGTCTAGAATTCTACTAGGGATTTTTATAAGTTGCTAGCAAAGGAAGCTAGAATTTATGAGGATGACATGGAACTATTTTTACTTGAGCCACAATTTAGATTCTGAATGTCAGTCACATAATTTTTTTTTCAATGATCGGCGACTATCGCATAAACAATTGGTTATTACATACCTGGTAATGTTTTTAATTTATTCCGGAGTAATGTTAGTCCGCCTTTTTTCGCACCACTTTCATTTGAGAGATTTTTTTTCCAATATGTAATTACGATGAAACAAACAAACAAAAAAAAAAAAAAAAAAAACATGATTTTAAAATATACTGGTCTCAAAAAAGTACGAGGTTAACAGTATTCCGGAATTAATTATAAATATTACCAGGTATATTAATATGGTGAAAATGACAACAAGAAAATTTTAACTTACTTTCAATAACATCCTATTTTGAGAACAGAAAGTTTTAAATAATCCAAAGTTCAGCAGCTATGTTTAAAGATTTTTTTAAAAAGTTCTGGAAGAGTTGTTTTCTTATATACCGTAAAAGTTATCAACCTTGGCTGTGGGAAATATGTTTACTGTGTACTATAATTATGTTTACAATAAGATTTCTGTTCTCGCTTTGTGTTTACCTAGAAAACCTTAATTGGGTTAAGACGAATATTACAAGAGTTCAAAGTGTATCAGTTTTTAGTACAAATTTTGTTTAGGAAAAAGAAAGGAACGAGATTATTTTATGCTTCGATGAAAAAGAATTTCGAAGAAATAATTTCAATTTTCAAGTCTATGAATGCATTGTGTGGATTTGGAGAATAAAAAAAAAACTACTACGTGAGTAAGGTCACTAGATATGTAAAAACAAACATGTCTCCAATGTGTAATTTCATTAATTTCTGGTGCAAGCCACATAAAAGAATTATTCAAATAAACATAATAGAAGAAATATTAAAGAGAACAATAAATACATGATGTGGTTATTATAAATCATAACACATTTTCAAACTGTACTTAACTTATTACCTACAATGTACGTTACCAAAATGAAAACACCTTAAGAATTGTATTTTATTGTTACAAGACTATTTATCGCAAATATCAAATGCACAACTGCTAAAATATTTAAGGGAACTGCATTTATCCTATCCCAGACATGTTTGATAATTTTCGTTTTAGGCGCTATTTACGCTTAAAACGTTTGTATCATTAGATAAAGAAAAACGTTCAAAATCAAGGGAAAAAAAAACCCGACAAAAACTAGCTTTTAAAGGCATATTTATTTTGTTAATGTTTCATTATCATACTGTGAACTCCAAAATAATTAAATAAATATTTACATGATTCTTACATGCATTTAAATATAAGGAAGTTTGAATGAAGTACTTAAATCAAGCGATAATTAGAGGGAATATTTTCAAGTTCATTATCTTCCTTCGCTTGAACTACTTTCGTTTATTCAAGATGATTGCGCATGATTTATCATTTTAGTAACCTTCACTCTATATTTAGATTTTCAATGCTTGACTGGATTTTTTAATTCAGTTCTTGGTAATTTCTTGCGAATCCTATTAGTTTATAATGAAAATAATTCATGGCTCGTATACTGACATGCAGTTATTGTTCTTCTAAATCTGTGATGTGTTACTTATAATATGTAGCTTTGCTTTAAGATCATTTCCTAATAGTAGTGAAAAGTTCAAAAGATGTACGAAACAAAAAATTTGTAAGAAAATTTTCTCTCGACATTACGTTACGTTATACGTTTAAGCATTCCTTGGGTGTTTATCGCTCGTTGGCGACACAGTGATATTTGAAACAAAATGATTTTATAATAAATTATTTTAAAGTAAACCCTTTTCCTAAGCTTTCACATTAAAATAATTTAAGTTAGCTTTATTCAAATTTAAAAAAAATTATAACTACAATTTTTACATATATATATATTTATTTATAAGCATGTAAATTAAAATCTAACGATTGTAAGGATCGTATATTAACAACAGTTGATAATTGTGGAACACATAAATTAACTCAAAATTTATTTGAGATTTGTGTGTTATAGCTTAAAATAAACATAATGTTTTCATTTTTATTGCATCGTGAATTAAGCAGAACACAGGAGTTTACATTAGAAGAAATACCAATCAGTTATCGGAACATTTTTAGTACTATGTTCATGAAATATCGTTTATGTTCCACTAATTTAGAACGAATATTAAATTGTTTAAAATAATTTTTAACTGAATATTACAGATTAACTTTTATCATAGCATACAATTTAATATTGAAAATATATAGAGTTTTCTGGTCACTAGATTTTTATTACTAGGATTGAATAAAATTTATCAAAACAAATTTTCAGTTCTACGTGACATACTAGTTTAAGTATCTTTAACTTAAATAAATATATTTTTATGATTATGATTTTGCAAAATATGTGTGAATACAATATTGATTTGTTCAGTTTTTAAACTAATTTATAATAGAAAATTATGAAGAACTAGAAATTTTAAAAGTACGTTAAATGTAATTTATGTTTTGTGAAGGAGAGCATTGAAGATCCTTGAATTTGCCCAATATCCACAAAAACGATTTTGCATGTTTAAAAATACGAATTGATATATAAATTGTTTAGTTAGAATGTATGACCTCATTCCGTACTCACTCTATCAAAAGAAAGAAAAAATGTTCTATAATCTCTATGCTCTTCTTTTTTCTTTTTTTTTCGAGGGGGGGGGGGGGGAGGAGGGATGTGGACGTTAAAGAATAAACGAAATTATTGCTAAAATATAAATTCCCGATTCTACAGTCGCATTTATTCACTCAAGGTATTTTTTTTATGAACATATTCATACTTTTTCGAAATGTATTAATTTTATAAATGTAAACCAATTAAAAAATGCTGGAAATAGCAAGATAATTTACACACACACACACAAAAAAAAGAATGTTTCGTTTAAATAGTTATAACTGTCTTCAATTTGACTTCCAAATGTAAAATGAGTGGAATTTCTGAATTATATCTTTACAAAACAACGTTGTACGTGTACATTTCAAAAATCCTTATTTTCAGCTAAAAAAGGAAAAAAAAAAAACTCTTTTCCAGATTTTAAAATAAGATCTTGAAAGTAAACTGAAATTATTGTAATAATTGTAATTTGTAAAATGCAAATGTATTCCAAATAGATTAAAACACTAAATATACGTTTAACTTTTTTTACATTAAACATCTGTTAATTATTCGGTAAAAAATATTTTTGAGAGGTAAAATTCCATATTTTCAACAAGTCATTTTGCTATGTTATAGAAGCCTTTACAAAATGCAGTCAAATATTTTATCTGATAATTTTTAAGTTATTCAGTATAACACTATTCAGTAAACATTTATTTAGAAAGCAATTTTCAAGTATATTAAAATTACTGGCATTTTGCGAGAAAGGTACGTTGTTTACCAAATAGCTTGGTGCCTTTGGCTTTTTACGCCAAGTACTCGAAAGTAATTTATTTTATTTTATTTCATTTTTACAGATTATCTACTGGAATTCCGCCGATAAATTTCACTGATTTCACGAAAGTAACTACAAGTCAGTAGGATTTTCTTTAGAATATTCTGAGTATGCAATTTAAGGAAACTCTCCTTGTTAGCATAAAGATATAAGACTTACTAAAATATTGCACACATTTAAATACGGTAAAAAATTTATTTTCTTTAAAGTAGTTAAATAATTCATAATGTTTAAATCTATAATTCAGAAACAATTTACATAGATCTACATAATTTAGTCTGATCTTTATGTTTTTTCGGTGTGCTGAATCCGAAACTGAAAACAATTTATCTCTATTGCGTATAGTTTTTTGTCAATACAGGGTATCTACCGACACAGTTTCTTACGTGACTCATCCTCCAATATAATTATATGGTAACTTTTACAGTACACATGTTTCCATGATTGATTATAATTAAACATGAAAAATAAGATAAAATACCAAAAATGAAGAAACTGTGCCGGTAAACACCCTGTATTGACAAAGTTCTGATAGAGAAAATCTGGCTACAGTTTCGGTTTCAGCACACCAAAAAAACATAAGTATCAGGTAAAATTATCAAATGAAATTAAGTCAACATTATTTTTGTAGACCAGTGCCATGCATAATAAGAACTTAAGATTGCATTTTGCATGAACAAATTTAATTTTAAATGGCACAATATTTTGAATTCGCAGCCTTCCCTCCTCTCTAGTCACCACATTTAAATTAATTTTCATTAATAATAAACAAATAAATAAATGAATAAAATAAAATAAATTCTTGTATTATTTTGTAAATAATACCTGGAAAATAAATCATCGAAATAAAAATAAAAAAATTCTTCAAGTCCCCAACCGTGTTTTCCGCCCGCTCTATGACTGGTCTCCACTTTCTGCGGTAGTGTTTTACCGGCCATATGAACTTGCGTATAGAACGGATGACAGGTAGCGCTGTTATTATTCAAAAAGTACGTTTTAAGAAATAACTATATCTCAGAATTTACTGAATATTTTAGCTTTAGCACCTTGCATTAGTGAGATCTAGAACTCGCTCTATTCAAATAAAATCTTAAGTAAAATAAATTTACAAATAAGCTGTTATTAATTATATTATAAAAAATATTAAAAAAATAATCGTTAAATAAAAAAAAAAATAAATAAATTCAATCCTTCCTATTACATTACCGTTTGCTACTGATAGAAAAATTAAATTAAGTGATGCAAACACGTTTCTCTTCCAAAAGAATTTTTACCTTTCCACATAAATAATTGTTCTTAAACGGCCACGATTGAAATAAAAGGTCTTTTTTTTCTAATCTAACAATCGCATTGCTTAGAGAAAGCTATCATCAAATTGTGAAAATGTTTCTCAATCAAAGCGTATCGGTATCGGGGAAAAAAAAAAGAATCAGTACTTCCATATATGAACTAAAGTTAAATATATGGCTGTCTACGACAGAATCAAAAACAGTTTAAATAAATTAAAGGATAAAAAGTATAGTAACCGTTCCTAAGGAGCACTACCAAATGTCAATTTCATTATTCTGAATGGAGAGTAACTATGTTAAAATACATCAAAAAGAATTCCAGTCTGTAGACCGTAATGGGACGAAGGCTTATTTGTGTACCCTGCTAAAAGAGACACAGTTATTATATATGCAACTAAAAACAATATAGCTAATTCCATGCAACCCATAAAGAATTCTGTCATAGAGATTTGACGATATTTACATGATTATAAAATGTTATATGAATTATTTTGTGTAGTTCTGTAAATAATTATTAAGTCTATGCACAATTCTACAGATAAAATATTATTTTAAGTATCTTATAAATGTATGTTAATTTAATTATGATGAGTGGTGTGTAATCACGTTAAATTGCAGTTTAACAAAATTGTGTTTATAGGCCGTATTAATAAAAAATACTTTGGCGTATCCTTGTACACAAATCATAAACAATATACAAAAACCAAAAATCATACAACTAATTCTGTATGACTCTTGAAGATGTGTATGAACTTGCAAGTCATTCGTGTGATGATTACAGCCGCTATAGCAACACGCTCAAATTCTGTCCTTAAGCCGTAATGATAATAATTTTTTTGTGTCTCTGTACATTAACTGCAAGAAAAGTTTACATCCAAACACATACAGCTAATTCTGTTTGATGCATAAACATGTGTACCAATTTGTAAGTCAACTTTTGCGGTCGTTATCACAGTACGAACACATAAAACCCAAAACGCTTTTAAGTTTGAACAGGGAAACCTCCACTGACGTTTTGGCAATTAAAATGCATTTCATATTATTAAATTAAACGGCTACCAAGATAGGTCTATTTATTTCAATGGTAAGAAACCTGAAAATGATCTATTTCTTTCTTTTTTTTCTCTCTCTGTTCTTCTTCTTCTTCTTTTTTTTTTTTTAATTACTTCTATTTTTAAAAAGGATTTAAAATTAAACAAAATATTTATATCAGAAATCATTCTTGTTATTGTATGTAGAGAGAGACGAAATGTTTCTAAACGCTGAATGTTGTGAATTCTTGCTGTTAGTAACGTTTTATTTCATATTTTTCCGTATTATGTCAATTAATATTTTATGTGGTTAAGATGCGTATATATTTCTAAGGATAAATTTCCTAGATAAAATACGAAATTCAGTTGGAATTGGTTAAAAATTGTTAAATATATACGACAGAAAATACCCAAAACACGCATAAAAACCTCATACAACGCAATTAAAATTAAATGTGTCTAATAAAAATATGATATTTTTGGAAATTATAAATCATACTTTTTACTTCCATTACCCTACTACCGTAGGTAATGGAAGTATTGTATTCGGTCTGAAAATTCGATATCGGGTTTTCACCTGATTTACACGTTTTATGGTCCCCTGAGTCCAAAAAAGTGGTTTTTGGCAATTGGTCAGTGTGTATGTATGTGTGTGTGTATGTATGTGGAGAATCTTCTGGCTATTATAGCTCAGAAACTAATAAAGATAGAGCTACGAAACTTTAGAATTGAAATACGTCTGGTGTACAGATGGAATTTCCAAATTTTGATGAAAATTGAAAAACCGGAAGTGGGACATCGGAAACCGGAAGTGGGACCGTAAATCCGTATCTCAAAAACGGCTCTAACGATTTTCTTCAAACTTGCTATATAAACACTCTATTAGATGTCCTTCCGAATGATATAGTTGGTTAGTTCAGGAGAATTGATAGGCGTCCTGTATAAATAGCTCAATTTCAGGCCTCGCAAAGGCGTTCCTTTAAAAACGGTTGTACGGATTTTTTTCAAACTCGCCATTTTAACTCACTTTTAAATATGCTTTTGTATGTAATTATTGTTTTCCTGTCTATAATTGAGTTTAACCGGAAGTGGGACATCGGAAACCGAAAGTGGGACCGTAAGTCCGTATCTCAAAAACGGCTCTAACGATTTTCTTCAAATTTGCTATATAAACACTGTATTAGATGTCCTTTCGAATGATATAGTTGGTTAGTTCTGGAAATTTGATAGGCTTCTTGTATAAGTAGTTCAATTTCAGGTCTTCTAAGCGCGTTCCTTTAAAAACGGCTGTACGGATTTTTTTTTTTTTTTTTTTTTTTTTAAACTCGCCCTATTAACTCACTTTTAAATATCCTTTTGTATGTAATTATTGTTTTCTGGTCGATAATTGATTTTTTGTAAAAATTGGTATCTCAAAAACGGCTCTAACGATTTTCTCTTTAAGTCATTTTTATGTTTTCTGATCACATTATCTCTCAAAAATGCCTATAATCCGTGTAATAGTGGGTAATGGAAGTCGTGTGGTTGTTTCACACCAGATTTTTTTTATCTATTAAAGTGTTGAGAAAATTTCAATTAATTACCTAATGGCAGCACAGTTAAAATCTTGGGTTTAGAAACAAACATTATAGAGTACACCATTACATGTTAACTATGTATGTGATGGTCATGGTCGTTTAAATTATTTATCTAATCATTTTGCCTCTTTTATGCTTCTTCTGACATATTTTATTTTTAATGAAACTTGAAGTAATTCTTGGTCGATGTAATTAAAATTTAAATGATAAAGTAACTTAATGGAATCCCATGAATCGATGTTGCAACGATATGGTTGCATAAACCACTATCATAATTTCTGCTATGTATGTTTTTACTCGAAAACAACTAATAAATCCAATTTGCAAATAAAATAAAATCCTCATGAACTGTAATTTGATTTGTTCTAAATAATATGGATTGAAAATGGGTATTCCATATTTTGTGCAAAACCTATACCTCTATACAGTCGGTAACAAAAGTCTCCGAACACTAGCGAAAATTCCTTTGTAAAAAAAGTACACTTAATACAGTTTTGTTAAATAAATCCTTGTCGAATCCTGTTTTTATACTGACTAAGAACAGGATTCGACAAGGATTTATTTAACAAAACTGTATTAAGTGTACTCTTTTTACACAGGAATTTTTGCTACTGTTCGGAGACTTTTGTTACTGACTGTACTTACTAAATAAAAACGTAAAAGTATGCAGTTTGTTATTCAAATTTACAAAAATCCAGATAATTGATTGTTAATTTTGTCTTACTAATAACACAGTGCATTTGTGCGAAACGAAATATTAGATCACATTTCTTGATGGTCCTGTATATGTGGAAAATGTGAAATATTAAAGAAAATATGGTTGTTTCACTAATTTGAGCACCCCCAAAATTAGTTAAAGGAGACATTTAGCAACGAGATGAAAAACAAATAAAAATTGTAATGTAGTGTTATTATTGTCGTAAAAGGAATATTATATAGTGATATATTAGTAAAACTGCTTCTAATATAACAGCTTTCATTCTCAAAAGGATGATCATGTCGATAAAACCAAGAATGAATTCTTCCATTGCTGTGTATTCTTAAGAAATCCCAGTTCGTATTAACACACTGTTTAAGATGGTTTCTTAAAAATGAGATAATTTGTCTCAAAATAGCTCCGAAACAATATATACAGTCGGTAACAAAAGTGTCCGAACACTAGCAAAAATTCCTATGTAAAAAAAGTACACTTAATACTGTTTTGTTAAATAAATTCATGTCGAGTCATGTTCTTAGTCAGTTTAACAACATGATTCGACAAGGATTTATTTAACAAAACTGTATTAAGCGTACTTTTTTTATATAGGAGTTTTTGCTAGTGTTCGGACACTTTTGTTACCGACTGTACTTAAATTTGAGAAACCATGTACTCATTTTTGAGTGTACTGACATGCTCAAAAATGGGGTTGATCAATAAGAATCCAAATATCCCCATGTTTCACATGTCAATATACTCAAAAATGAGTAGATGGGTTTTAAATTTTAAGTATATATTGCTTCGGAGCTATTTTGAGAGAATTTATCTCATTTTTAAGAAAATCATTTTTAAAAGTGCACGAGTTTCGCAGAAAACTCCTATAGCTAAGCCAGTAAGAGTAACATAATTTCAAACACGGCGTTTTGCATCTAACAGATTTGGAGGAGAAACTATGCAGAAAAGAGAAAACTCAATAAATCTATTTTGATAGATATAAGCATTTTGCTAAAATAACGGATGTCAAATGTTAAAGATAACTTGTAATTATATTAATAGATTGAAATCTTCAGCAACAAATTTCAATAATTCAATTTTTATATTTGTCTGTAAAAGAATTAAGGGAAAGTGTTTCACTAATGCAGTTATTTGGTAAATTGTTCATTGGTTTATTAAATATTAAATGTATTTTGAAAATTTTTGAATTTGATTTCATATTTGTAATCTATCAGATTTCATTTAACTGTAACTATAAGTTGTGGTAGGTAAATGAACTTATTGTAGCTAAAACCGTTTTTTTTTTTTTTTTTTTTTAATTAAGTTTGAAGAGAATTTCCAACATAAACTAATATTTTTAATATACTTCAATTAAATAACAATAATGATATTTATTTTTGGGTGAACTCAGAATTTTCTATTAGTAAATAATATTTTACGATTTAGTGAGTTTTTTTTTTTTTTTTTTTTTCTTTTAAGCTGCGAGTGTTCATATGAAACGCATCAAATTTCAGTTAAACCAGAATCGTAATAAAATAGTACAAGGTAAATATTACATATTATACATTAATTTTCCTCTAATCATTTCAAGAAAATAATGAAATTATATGTTTTTCTAAATTTTTATTATCAATTTTCATATATCGGCTTATTTTAGAATGGACTAATTTGGGCAGATAATGGGCATATGTACAATTGGTTCTGAAATACATAATACCGTTAAAGCTGTGCATCAGTCAGGTTTATCAATCCTCCCACCCCATATAATCCTTTGAGAATTTTTTTGTTTGATATTGTGAGGGTATATCCCAGTAAAAAACGGAGTTTTTTGAATTATGCAATGTTATTATGAGGGAAATGAATTTTTCACAAGTAAAATATATAAATTTTAAATGGCAACAAAAACAATAAAAAGTAGAATTTATTTCGCAAATAACTTTGAAAAAAAAAGCACAAATTTGAGAGAGGAATATATATATATATATATATATATATATATATATATATCTGTGAAACTTAATATTTGTTTTGGTTATATGAACTAGTTCATATAAAAGTTTTAAAATTTTATTGATTCGTATTTTAAATGTCTATCTTGTCATTAAATTTCTATATTAATAATATTGAGTGAAACATATGAAATATTATCTTAAATATGCAACCTACATAATTATTCGACTCGCACATTAAAAAACCATCCATTTATACGTTGTCACTATGTTAACACGCCCAGGTGTAAGAGAAACTGTCATCAGAATTTTAAAAAGGTATTTAGACACCTGATTAAATGATATGTTGAAAAAAAGAAGCAGAAAAAATGCAATTGGGAGGTGTAAATAAATTATAAAACAGGTTCTAGATTTGACTTAATATATTTGTAACCTTAAGATAGCGCAAAATATAAAAATTACGCATTTTATGTGTTATATCGATGACACAAATTTAATAGCATTTATGCATTATAAATAAAATCAGCATAAAATATTATTTAGTTTTAAAATGAATATAACGTACGTTAATCTTCTAAAGACATTTATCTACTACTCTAATTAGCTTTCATATGAATATAATTTACATAAATCTTCTAAAAACGTTTTTCTAAATCTCTTAAAAACATTCCTATTATTTTTGCACCAAATCTTGTTTATGTTTTAAAAACTTAATTATCTTTCTTACAGACCCGATACAGCATGTTTAGAGTCTTAAATTTTCTTACAGTTACAGTCTTAAATTTTCTAATAAAAAAGTAATTCTTCTAAAATATATTCATCCAAATTAAACTTCTTAAATAATATAATATGGATGGGTCTCACCTGAAAGCTTCTATCGCAATAGGTCCGGATGTGGAAGGTGGCAGCTATGATCCATTAACAAAAACTAGATGAAACTAGAGCGCTGATTAGATGGGAAAACATAATTTAATGCTTTGTTAGCATGCATGTAAAACGAAACAGAACAAAAAACTATCTACAGTATTTACAGTTAAATATTAAATTATTTCTTAACATTAAAATTGTATGTTCTGATTAGTTCCTAAATATTAATTCTGGTTCTTAAAAGTTTTAATTGTTCTTCTTTAGGACCGGGGCGGGGCGTCTGTAAGCAAAACGATCTTCACGTGGCCCCATCTCTATTCAAGGTCCTTTTCAGTTCTGATTCTAAAATACATCTCTCGAATACTTCTCATTTCAAACCGAAAGAGTGGCGCAATCAGAAAAAGAAGCAGGCGTCACTTTGTCTGGACAGTCATTTGTTCTGAAAACAGAAGAATGAACAGGGAATTCCCGACACCTCTCATCGTGTAAAACATTATACTAGCGCAACATACACTCATTCCTACTTCTTTTCGCGAATGATGGATTGTGTTTTATTCTGTACACTTGAAACAATTGTTGCAATTGTTGGTGCTTGTTAACGATTATTTTTTACGCAATTCACTGGTTACACATACATTACATATGTAAGCAGATTGTCTAGTAATTTGCAACTATTGTGTTTCACTCCGATATCTTTAAAACTATTTTAAGTAATGATGGATATCCACTTGGTTTTTATTTTTTATATCACTTCTTTATTATGATATCGTCCCTCAATACATTTTTAAAGCAACTACTTACAAAAATTTGCTTTTTTTTTTTGTTTGATAAACTTTGTACTGTACCATACTTAAATTAATTTAATATTTCTTTGTCATTTAGTTCGACTGAATAATAAATATAGATTTGTAATTAGCCTATAGTATTAAAGATTCTGTTTTTATATTTGCTAAAGTGGCTCATTTGTGAAAAATCAGCCTCTTAAATAACTTTAAGAAGAAATATCTTTACGAAAATCATTGAAATGTAGCTTACTTTAGAATCATTTTCATAATTAAAACTAGTTGGCATAGGTGGACTCTGCTCAGTTCCCCATCATATTTATGTTCTCATAAATTTCTAGTGCGAGACATATCATAATCATGTTAAACGAAATGAATTTGACCAAAGCTTGATATTATGACAGAATGAAATCCCCGCCTATTAGGCTATCCACCGTTAACTTTGATATATATATCTTATTCTAATCTATTAATTTATTTTATCAGGGTCAATTCCGTTGTTTAGTTTTCATCCTACTATTTCCAATGCAATAATGCTCAAAATTCCTATTTATATGAAAAATTTACAATTTCGCTATGTTGATAAAATCGTACATTACGAATGATTTACGAAATTTTCCTATTAGAATATTTGTATTCAATCATGTTCAAACAAATATCATAAATGTAATTTTGAAGTTGTCTAATGTATTTACGATCCTCAAAATGGAAATTTATGCTCAATTTTGCCTTATTCTGACATGTTAAGTAAATCGTAAATTCCAAATAACTTACGAATTTTTTAAATTGGAAAAATCGTAGTCTATGATATTCATGCCAGTATCCTAAATAATATTTCGAAAGTGGTTTGACATCTTTACGATGAAAATATCCCTCAAGATTGACGTTTATGTGAAATTTTGCTCTATTCAGCCATGTTAAGAAATTCGTAAATTTCCAATAACTTACGAAATCATTATATTGGAAAATTCATAGTCATTAATAATCATGCCAGTGTCCTAAATAATATTTCAAAAGTAGTCAGACATCTTTACGATGAAAATATCTCTCAAAATTGACGTTTATGTGAAATTTTGCTCTATACTGCCATGTTAAAAAATTCGTAAATTTCCAATAACTTGCGAAATTTCCAAAGTAGCATATTTATAGTTACTGATGTTCATTCCGGCATCAAAACTGATATTTTAAAATTAGTCTGACATTTTTACAGTAAAAAGTTTCCATTAAATGCACGTTTAAGTGAATTTTTGTCCTATTCTCCCATGTTAAGAAAATCGTAAATTTCTAATAACTTACGAAGTTTTTAAATTTGAATGTTGCAAATGAATAGGGTTCTTGCCAGTGTCGAAAGTAATATTTTAAAACTGATCTGACCTCTCTGCGATCATTTGTTCGTGAGATATCGTGTTAACAGACAAACAAACTAACGGACTAACACACTAACGGACTGACACACTGACACACTGACACACTAACAGACACCCTACAGACAGACACCATAGAAATTTTGTCATTTTCGGATTCCTCACACCTGAAAACGTGTAGAAAAGTCAAAAAACCGAGGTCGAAAATTTTCACGATTACCTAAGTTCCCCATACCTATAGTATGATGGGGAACTAATACTTTTATAAAAATATACATGCAGGGGTAGAAATTAAGAAGATAAACATAAATATACGTACAGTCGGTAACAAAAGTGCTCGAACACTAGAAAAAATTCCTATGTAAAAAAAGTAACCTTCGTACAGTTTTGTTAAAAAATCCTTGTCGAATTCTGTTCTTAGTCAGTGTAAGAACACGATTCGATAAGGATTTATTTAATAAAACTGAAAGAAGTGTACTTTCCTTTACATAGGAATTTTCGCTAGTGTTCGGACACTTTTGTTACCGATTGTATGTCAAATATAATGATTTTTTTTTTCTTTTTGTAAATTAATAAAAAAAATGCAAATGAAGTCTTATATAAATCAAAAATTTATACTTTAATAAACAAGCTTAATATCCCGCATTTACTATTAACACTTTCGCGACCGCCTGTTTTTGTCTTTTTGACAGTAATGTCCGTCTGTGGGCGTTATTCTCCCAAGTTAAAATATTTGAGAACAAATTTTCTATGTTCAGATTCATATTACAACTGAATGTACATTATAATTCTACTCTTTCTAATCAAAGTATTTATACCCATGATATATTGGTTGTACAAATATGAATATTGTGTATATTTTTAAGAAATAAATGACATACAAATTGCAAAAGAAACGCCCACTGGCGGAGTTACATATTTTTAAATGACGTGAATCTACGTCAGCGGTCACAAAAGTGTTAAGAATTAAACGTGAAAAAAAAAAAAGGTTATGAACTGAAATTAACCGGAAAATTACAGGGAATAGGCGATATTGACATGTATAAAAAAAATGCACTTATTATTGTTATACACTATTCTGTAACAGATTTATGGACAATTTTGTGGAAAATAAAAAATTGAAAAGCTTCGCTTGTCTGGTGGACCACTAAAATTTACTTTGCTGGACCACTGAATATTTTTGTGGTCCCGGACCAACAGACCACGGTTAATTTTGAACCCTGCCATATATATATATATATATATATATATACAGTAAATTTAAAAATATCTCTCCTTATCGTTAATCTTTAACTTTTGTTTCTAATGTTTTATACAAACCTTACTAGCAATAATGATATTTAATTTAAGTTTTTTTTTTTTTTTTTTTTTTTTTTTTGTTAAGAAAAGAAGAAGAATGATGAATACTGAAGTGAAACAACATAGGACTTCAATTACTCACTGTTACATGTATTATATGTACTTTTTGGAGATAACATGATTAGAAGACATAAAATCATCCTAACAAATGAGACAATTTTCCTGTATGGAAAAGCTGATATTTATGTAAAGACATGTAAAACAGAGTTTACATAGGGAGTTTAAAAAAGAAATAGTAGAGCTGTTTTTTGAAACACGAATTTTCGAGATCTAAAACTGATCTACCTAGTCAGGATCAGGGTTGCCAAATTTGGCCTTTTTTTTTTATTCAATAGTCACCAATAATTTTGAGAAGTGACATTTGATATACATAATACACTATTAACCTTCGAAGTCATTAGTCAAACGTTACAAATAAAAATTATTGGTGACTATTGAATAAAAAAAAGACCAAATTTGGTAACCCTGGTCAGGATGACTGCTAATTTTCTGGTATTAACAAGGATACAAGAAAAAAGAGTTTATGAGGCAATTTAAAAAAAAAAAAAAAAATATATATATATCGTTCGACCCGTTTTTGAGATATGATATCCACCAAAACTTGACATGCTCAATTGTAGAACAGCAAACAACAATTACATACGGAAGGATGTTTAGAAGGGAGTTACTATGGCGAGTTTGAAAAAAATCCGTGCAGCCGTTTTCACAGGAACGCTCTTGTGAAATTGTACCTTTGCACGCAAATTGAGCTACTTATACGTGACGCCTATCAATTTTTCTGAACTAACCAACTAATTTATACGAAAGGACATCTAACAGATTATTTATATAGGAACTCTAAAAAATATCGCTGGATCCGTTTTGGAGCTACGGACTTACGATTCGACTTCTCGTTTCCAAAGTCCCACTTCTGTTTATCCAATTTTCACCAAAGGTTGGAAAAATTATCTGTTTACAGGCCTGTCTCAAATCCGAAGTTTCGACGTTCTATCTCTTTTTTGAGACATAAGAGTCTGAATATTTCACATACATACATTCACACTGATCAATTGCAGAAAACCCTCATTTTCGACTCAGGATACTTTAAAACTATTAAATGAGTTGAAAATTGGATACCAAATTTTTTTAACGAATACAATGCTCCAATTACTTACTCTAGTCGGGTAATGGAAGAAAAAATAATAAAATAAGAAGAAATTAAATATTTTTGTTAATCAAGAATATAAAAAAGTGCGTAATTATTAATAATATTAGTTCTAAAGAAAGTAACCAATATATGTAACCAATTTATATGTGGACAAAACTCTAGAATTAAAATAATTTCAGTTATAGAAAATATTTCACATAATATTTTAAAGATTAGCAATTCATTTATTGTTTTACTAATCTAAATTCTGATCATCATATCTTTTTCGTGATATGTAGGTACACGCACTTTCATCAATAAATTATTCGATAATGCAGAATATCTTAACTTTTAATTAATAATAATAATAATAAACTTCCATTTTTGAAGCATAAATTGTGTTTTATTTATCACTTCACTCCCTTCTGCTAATAAACCATGCACATACAATAACAATGACTATTATAATCTTTGAGTACCAAAAATTAATTAGGACGCGCTTACATATTGGGTATAAAAATATGTCCATATTACAACCATGATTTTGAAAGCATATGCAGTGCTTTGGAAATTACACTAATTTAAGTGTAATTTTTCTAGTTCCATTTGTACTGTATCAAAATATAAAATTCTTCATTTAATTGGTAAATCCTTATAAAAAAAAAAAAAAAAAGAAAAGAAAAATCGGATACTGCAGTTAGTGATCAATCATCACGTGGACTTAGATAAGATCACAGCTGATTTGTTACTAAATACTGAAGCATGCTAAAAATATCCGAAATATTTTAGTACACGTAATTGTAATTATTTCAGTTCTAATATAAAAAATAAAATGTTTCCTTATTTTTTAATTATTTACTCTTTTTATTTTTAAAGATTAGAAATAGAGAATACTTTTTCTCATAACTGGAAGTATTATTAGTGAATGTAGATAAATTACTTAAGTTAAAAGCATGTCTTTATGTACAGGATGACCCAGAATTCATGAGCCAAACTTTAAGTGTATGTAAAATACATATAAAGAAACATATTTTGTACAGCAATATGGGGTCGGAAATTAAAAGTGTAGGCGGAAAAACAAGAAATGCTAAGGAAATTAAAAAAAAAAAAGCTCTTTACTTACATAATATTACTGTAATTGCACAAATGTGTACAATATTCGTATTAATGCAGTCAGTGCTTTAAATACGTCGATTAGAACAAGCATTATTATGTCTTTTTATCTAAACATCTGCACGAAAAAAAAAAAAAAATCTTAAAAATTCAGCATTTAAAAGCTACGTCCACGTATAAAAATAACAAAAAACATACGGATCTTAAAGGGTTAAGATGGCATTTGTGATCCTATGCAGTTATTATGCAATTTTGAATCCTAATGATTTGTCCTATCTCCCCTTAAAGTTTGACCCATGAATCGAGGGACACTCTGTAGAGTTAAATAAAATAAAATACTTTAAAATCGTGCCGCTTTTCCCTACTAATCAAGTGCATCGTTAAGATTCAGATAAAAAAGATACACGCACACATATATTTATATATATGCAAGTGCATATGTATATACAAATGCATATGTACTACATATGTATTAACTATTGTAAAAGCATATATTATTTATATATACTTTTGAAATTGTGAATTGTTGTTGTTGCATTTAAATGAGTAATACTTTTTTTAATATTTTTAAACTTAACTGTAATATAGCTGTAGCACACACACACACACACACACACACACACACACACACACACACACATATATATATATATATATATATATATATATATATATATATATATGTATATATACAAGGGTAAATCAGAAATTATCCACAATGTAGCTAATAACTTTTCTTACAGTGTTCATACGGAAGTCTGTCCTAGTTTATATTATTGTTATGATGTTGCGGTCCTGCAACGAAAGTTTGATCGTAATTCCATTAGAGGTTTGCACCAAAGAGGAACAACGAGCAGTGATCCGGTTTTTGTGGTCGGAAGGTGTATCAGGGGCCACAATCCATCAAAGACTTTCGGAGCAGTACGGGAACAGTGTCTTGTCACAGCGGAGTGTCTACGAATGGATTGACAAATTCAAAAATGGTCGCACCAGTCCGGATCACTGCTCGTTGTTCCTCTTTGGTGTAAACCCCTAATGGAGCGGCCATGATCTATCAGCAACAAAAGGAAGACAAATGGAGGAATTAGGATCAAACTTTCATTGCAGGACCGCAACATCATAACAATAATTTAAACTAGGACAGGCTTCCGTATGAACACTGTAAGAAAAGTTATTAGCTACATCGCGGATAATTTTTGTCTAACCCTCGTATATATATGTATATATATATATGTACTTTTCTTATAAGAAATATTTTTGATAAAACACATGATTACGCAACTCGTTAGCAGTGCAAAGGTATATTCTTTTAAATCAAATGCTTTATTTATTTTTTCTTTCATTTTTAATTAAGTCTGGTATTATTATTTATTTTTTAAGTAGTGTTTTTAGCAAGTATTAATTAGCAACTTTGCATTAAACAGAGTGTGTAATATATGCAATGCAAATACAGTTCTCTTGTGATACTATAATTAAACAATTCTTATTTATTTTTTATTTAAACATTCTTAAAATTAAATACCATTTTGTGAACTTCATTCGTTCTTTGTATCAAGCTGTGGTCATGGGGTGCCATCGGCTAAACGTCTGATTTAACATGTTTAACAATAAATCAACTTGCTTAAAATTTCATTCTTATATTATCAACAACACAATCAAGTCATATCAAAAGCCATCTGCTTCAAGGAATAAAACAGCCAGACAATTTCTCTGTCATTAATAAACTGGGTAAAGGCAAGAACAAATAAAAAAAAGAACAGAATAAAGCAACGCAAGTTCATTTTTTTAATGCACCATTCTTATTCACGTCACGTTTAGTTCACCTTATAGACAAGGAGAAAAAAAAAGAAAACAAGAGACATTATAAAAAAAGAATGTATTCATAGTAAAGTTTATTTCTTATTTTTATGCCTGGGTCTAACTTTCATTCGATGATAAATAGATTCTTGGAAGTCATTGGAAGCGTTGATTCAAACGCACAAAGAAAAAAATAAACTTCCCGATGGGCGTCTAAATGTGTTCGAAATAACGTGCGTGTCATGATAGGGTGCTGCATTTAAGGTTGCGTTCAATTCCTAATAACGATTATTTTTTATTTCTTTTACAATGACACTACAATTTATTACGCTCCCAATAACACTAGCATAACTACAAATATGTAGTATTTTGCAGCAAATAAGAATAAAAGTACATCATTATTTCAAGAAATGCGTTATGTGATCTACTTTATTCAGCAAGTATTTTCTTTTTAGAGGTCTTTTTTTGTTTCTTATTGTTTTATTTCCGTGTTATATTTAAAGCAAATCGTTAATGAAAATGGTAATGCAATTTTGCATGAAAAAAGAAAATTCTTTCTTTCTGGGTTATTTTTCCTCGGATTAAATTATCCGGAAATACAATTTGCATAATCGATGAATATATGAAATATGTCAATAAAATTTAAAAAGAAAAAAATTTGTATGGAATCTTTGAAATTTTTAGTGCACTCTTTCTCTGTATGTATATGTGTGTGAGAGAGAGAGTGTGTACTTATATAATGAAGATTTGTGCGTCAGTATTGTGTTTTTACAAAAAAAGTTCGCAATTTCTTTTTCGATTTTCCCTTTTTATAAATACTAGTTGGTTTACCCAGCGTTGCTCAGGTTGAAGAAGTGTTTATAGAATTTTGAAATCAATGAAAGAACTGAACAAAGCTGTAAAATGGAAAGAGAAGTGCATGTAATATTTTCCGAAGTTTTTAAAGAAAATATTATAAATACAAAAATACAAAAGGCACAGCTTTAGTATGGGACCCTTTGGCAACTTTAATATTTTTCACTATTTTTTCAATAAATTGAAATGGCTATCTCAGTTGCGTAACTAAAGATCTTGGCGATAAACGTCCGAGTTACTTCGGTGCCCAATTTCAAATTTTGCCAAAGGGGTCCGATACTAAAATCTGTTCCATACAAAAAAAAAAAAAAAAAAAAAAAAAAAAAAAAAAACTATTTTATCATATTTAGAAAAAGAAAAGAAAACATACTAAAAAAGAAAATAAAAATCTTAATAAAATCCTAATTATAAATATTTACAATTAAGGTGACTGAGACTATAAAAGAACCTCATAAGTTACACAATAAAAACGAAAAATTTTGTTCTACTCTAAGAAAAATAAGTACCTACTATTTAATTAAATAAAAATTTTAAGCTAATTCCGAATATCTCTATGAAAGTATTTATTCACCAATTTTAGTAGCGTAATTTTTTTTTTTCTTAATTTAATAAAATAAATTTTCAAGCCGTTCGTATAGGAACGCAGACGGTTCAAATGAAAGGAATTTTAAATACAAACGATAATAAATTGAAAAAGTTCATGAAAAATAAAAGTATTTGTAAGTACTTTTTTGACATCGTAAGAAAATAATTTTTGTATTCTGTAAATCTGGCTAATCATACCGTTCGAATGTAATCACTTAATTAGCATTTCTCCCATAAGTAACATTTTAAAAGCATACTACAAATTTCATGCTTGCCTATTATTATATAGATTTTATTTCATTTCCGAAAATAATAATAATAATAATAATAAACGTGTATTTTATTTTCTTAGTTTGGCATCAAATATTTCTTTCTTTTTAATCATTTTAATGTTAAAATGGGGTTTCATTTCATATCTTTTGATCCAATTATCCGACTGGACGTGTGAGCTAGATTTTTTCCTGATTAATAAGTGTACTCTTTTCATAGCTGTTCTTTGAACGGTGTAGATTTGTATAGCGAACTAAAAACCCGGGCAAACAAATAATCAGCTCTATACACATAGACTATTATTGACTTAACATGTAGAAAATAAATTTAAAAGTTTATTTTGAAGAAAATTCTTTAATATTAAAAATAAATATTAAATATTGCGATTTTTTAATTATTGAATATTTAAGTAAAAATTTAAAAATGCGACATTTCTTTAGAGAAAATTCTAAATTTACAGACACAATATTAAATCTTTTTTTGAAAGCTGTTTTTCCTTTGAAAGTTAGAAGGAAAAATAATGATACATTGCATCTTCAAATTTATTCCACTATTTCTTATTTACGATTTTTTGATATTTTCTCGTCAAAAATATCATTTATTAACAGTGATTTAATCGTATAAATCAACAAATTATTCGTTCTAATTTATTTCTTTATTTCTTTATTTTTAATCTAAACAAAACTTTTATTTCATACGTAGGTAAATTTTATGTAAATTTCATATATTATGTAAGATGGCAATAAGATATAAATATTTTAATTAAAAACTATTTAAAAAATTTCTTATTAATTAATGATCATTTGAGAAAACAACGGACTTAATAAAACTAATTTAACTTTAGATAAAAATGTATATGCAAAGCACTGGTCTGTAATAAACATATAAAATAATATTCGAATAAATAATTGAAAAATTTGTAGCAGAAATAAAAATTTTTGATCTAAAGAAGTCTTTTATTACATATAATAAGTAAACTTGCAGTTTCAGTAATAGATAAATCTTTTAAAACAAAACGTTTTGTTAATTTTTATTAATTAACTGTCGCAAGTAGAAAATAACTGACAATCTAATAGTATTAAATAAAACTACATTTACAAAATTAACCCAACTGTAATTTTGTGTAGCATTAACCCAATTTGTATAATATTTCACCCATAGACTCCAATTCTTCAGCTTTTAAAATACAACTATTTTATAATAATTATCGATGTCTTATTAAATGAACAAATTTATTCATTAAATACAATTAAAAAAAAATGTATATTAAAAAATAGTGGTATAAGAAAAGCCGGAGGATAGACAACTACACATATCATTTTTTTTTTTTTCAAAGATTATCTTTATAAACATTTTTTGTGGTGACTGTAACGCATAGCGATGATTTGTATGCTTCATTTCCATATGAAAATTACAGTTGTACTTGAAGAGATTTATTTAAAAAAATATATTAAACTACTCATATTGAAAAAAATATCTTTACGAGAAGAACAAAACCATTGTGAAAAGCTTTCATTATAAATGTCGAAAAAAAAAAAATCATTAAATTTTACAGATAGTTTTTCTATATTTGATCTTATAAGATACCTATTACGTTTGTTTTATTAATATAATCAATATATAAAATGTATTATAACTTTATCACTATGACGACAGACACCTTTTAACTTGCTGAAAACAATAACGCATTTAATATTTTGAGAGGCCAGTGGCATCTCACCTGAAGATGTGCTATTCGAGAGTAAGAATGCAATTGCACAAATATCAGGAGTGGTTTAAATTTTTTCATCTAAGGTATAAATGTTCCATTTCTGGGATATATTTTTTTGCAATTTGCATACAGCACTACAGAAATATCATCCTATTTATATGCAACATTCATTCTATGTCCTTGATAATGTAATGTTGTTGTATGTTTCAATCTCAGTTTGCTACATTTTTCGTCATCTTTATTCATATTTTTCTACTTCTTCATGTGATACTACGTTAGATCCGCTGAAATGTTTGAAACGGTTTTCAATATATATATGTATATATACTGTAAGGATTTTCATATTGTTTCTAGATAGATTTTTTTTTAAATTATTGCCGCGTATTTGTAACCAATCAATTTATTTATACTTATAAATAATAAAACAATTCGTATCACGATAATATCCGTTAGACATTAGACTTATTTTTTATTTTTATTTATTTATTTATTTATTTATATTTTTTTGTCAACTTAATTCACTATCTTGTTTCAAAATGACAGCTATTTGACAAATTTAAATTAGTATAGAAAACGTATTTAAAAACCGATATGCTTAAACATAGACTATTATCAGGTCTGAATTAAGTTTATTAAACAACTTGATATACGATCTTATTTGAAAACGGTGTCTATTTAAATATTTCAAACTCGAATAAAAATCTAAGAAATGTATTTATGATTCAATTTGCTAAAAATCTGTTAAGTGCACAGCTCTTTACAAGAATGAAATTTTTCTTTCGAAGAATGAAATTCTGATAGTCACTTGAAAAATAAGAACGAAAAATCCGTCAATTTGCATATATAATTAACACTTTCCAGGCGCACATATTCGTTGAATTATTTAACTTTGAATGTACTTTGCGTACGTGATCACACAGTGAACAGAAATACAGACAGACAAACTTGCGTAACTTGTAATCTCTTGCAATCCTTATTAGAAATTGTTAGAAAACCTTAACACAAATGAAAATGCATTTTCATCAATTTCCAATCGTGGCCCTTAATGTATCTGAATATTTAATGTGACCCTGCAAATCTTAATGCTAAATGTACCATATTCTCTGTAGAAAACTTTTCTTTTTTTTCTATATGAATAATATATGTCATTTTTTTAAATGATTTGTGCAGAATAAAATTTTTTAAATATTATTTATAAAAATGACTCTCGTATACAGCAGCATATTGGCATTCTTTTGGGTGTCTGTGCAGAAAACAGTTATGCTACTTACATCAATTTAAACATAGAACGTTCCATAGTAAACAAACAACATATAATACTCGTAGTTTGAAGAATTTCTGAAAATGTCTCTAGATGCTAGAATCTGAACAGATAGACAGACGGACAGACAGTTAGACTAATTAAATTCTTAATTTCTCTTAAACATTGCTCGAAAGTTTTAAAATATTTAGTATAAACAATATTCCATTCCAGTTAATTTGAATTATAGCCCTTAATGTATCTGAATATTTTTGTGTAACACTCTAAATCTTAATGTTAATCATGCTATGTTTTATAGATAACTTTTATAAGCATATGATTTTAGACATACCATATATAATAAATGTTTAATTATACTTTTTTCGCAAAAAAAAAAAAAAAGTATTAAAGTAAGCTTTATAGAAAAACCTCTCATGGAACGCAATGCTTTCAAATTCTTTCGGGTATCCCTATGCACAACACATTTTTCAAATTAGTTTGAAATCTCTCTTTCTTAAACAATATTAAAAATCGCGATCAATGATAAATTTTTGAGACCATTGCATGAAATATCTATACACCGAATCAAAAAAAAAAAAAAAAAAAAAAAAAAAAAATCGATTAATTAATACCGTTTTCAATAGAGTTTAAAATTTTCAAATTACCGCCATTTTTAAAAAAGATGGCAGATCTAATTAATAAATCTAGACTATTTTAGAACCTTATATGAGCAACGTATATACCGATTTCAAAGAAACCCTCGTAACCTTCATAACACTGTAAAAAATAGTTTTTTAAAAATAAGTATATATCGTCTCAAAATAGCTCCGAAACAATATATACTTAAATTTGAAAACCCATGTACTCGTTTTTGAGTACATTGACATACCAAACATGGGGATATTGGGATTCTTATTGGTCAACCCCGTTTGTGAGCATGTCAGTATACTCATAAATGAGTACACGGGTTTACAAATTTAAGTATATATTGTTTCGGAGCTATTTTGAGACGATATATACATATTTTTAATTAAGAAACTATTTTTTACAGTGAAGTAAGTTTTTTATACAAGTTTCAAATTTTTAAAGGGACATCATTTTGAAACACGATGGCAAATAAAGTTGGCTTACAAACTCATCCAAGATAATTCAAAAATAATCCCACTATACAATTTCGGTTCGAAGTAATTCAATATTTTAATATTTTAAAATATATTGTAATGTCTAACTTCTATTTATATATATATACATAGATAGATAAATGGATAGAGAGACAGGAAGAAGTAGAGAGACAATCGAAGTAATTGCAAAATAAAATTTCTAAAGAAATCAGTTAAAAAAAAAAATATATATATGAAGATACTAGCATTGTTAATGCTGCAGTTTTTTATTTACGGTACTGTTAAATTCTTATTTCAAAATTTCAAGATTTCTGGCATTTCTTTGTCTTTACTCAATTTAAACACCGGATAAATGTTTGTGAATTTAATACATATTATCCATGGATTCAAATTATATTATTTCAGAGGAAGAATATAAGAAAATATTCTATTAAAGAGCTTGTCATTGTTCGGATAGCCACGAAAATCATACAATAACGCACATCGCGTGTGTGATAGAAGAATTTATTAATTTTTATTCTATTATATATATATATATATATATATATATATTTCGACAGGTTTCATGCCGAACTAAATTCGTGAGTTCAGTTTCCGTTCTCAAAGTTTTATTTCCTAAATAAATATATTCCTGCATTAACGATATTTTATATATTTAAATGTTTTCATTCGAAAGTCTAAATGATAGGTAAAGATCACGTTTCGAAGATCTATAGAATTCTTTTTTTCCTGTTATGTTTACCTTTTACATGAATTTAGAATTTAAAATGCAATGTTTATACACACACACATATATATATATATATATATATATATATATATAAGCAAATGTAGTCTTGCGACATCTTTGAAAATGCCGCTTAAAGTAAATTAATACTTTGCCAGTCCGTAACAAAAGTATCTGAACACTAGCAAAAATTCCTATATTAAAAAAAAGTAGAGTTAGTACTGTTTTGTTAAATAAATCCTTGTCGAATCATGTTCTTAGTCAGTCTAAGAACATGATTCGACAAAGATTTATACGTTTCCTATATTTTAAAGGAAATTATGTGTCGTGAATCAAAAATCGATACCGTTTACAAGTTTAACAGAAAAGTGATTCGTGATTTATAATGTTTTTACTTTCTTCTATATTCAATAGAAGAAAGTATTGGATTCGTATAAATTTTCGGCTTCCAGTTACGATGGAATTATACGTTTTGTGAGATCTAGAGTACGATTTGACCATTTATAGAAAAAGTTCGTCTGTATTTTTATATGTATGTGTGAATGAGACAAAAATTTTGTGGCTAATATATCTCAAGAACTGCTGCACAGAATTGCATGTAAATTTATATACTGATGCATCTTGAAATAAGTTAGTGTATATGTACTTTTGATGTCAATCGCTCAACAGGTCGTGCTTCTATACAGCGATTTCTGAAATTTTAGGGAGGATAGATTTCAGGAACTACAGCACAGAATTTCATATAAATTTATATGTAGATGCACCTTAACATAAATAAGTTTATGTCAACTTTTGGTACTAATCTTTGAAAAGGTGCTGCTGTTTTACAACAATTTTCACAATTTAAGGGAAAATAATATCTCAGGTTCTATTGCGTAATAGCGAACAAAACTTGATACATAAAAATACCATTAGAAGACATTATGCTGATTAAATTTTGTGCATATCCGCCGATAGGTGTTGCTGCTATATTGCAATTTCTCCTAAGAACGGGAAGGATGTCATTTGCTCGGTAAAAATCCACTTTCGTTCAACGTTTAGTGTAATGCCTCCCCCAGATGGAAATCTTCTGCACTCATATTATAAAAGTAACAAATAATTTGTACTAAGTAAATTTGTATAGGAAAATATAGGAAATGTTTTTGTCATGGACACAAAATACTATTTTCTGACGTAGAAATATTAATTTTTAATTTTTATTAAGAAATAAAACAATAAAAAATAAAAAAATAAAAAACAGTTGTTTATAATGTTTTTGTTTTTAGTTTTTTAGTTGTTTTTTAAGATCAACTAGAAACTTAGACGAATAGTTAAAAAAAAGAAAAAAAAAAAGATTATTTACTTACTTGATGTTCAAATGCTTTCTTCTAGATTTTTTAAAAATTATATATATCTTTTATAAAGTGCATGACAATATGCCTTTGCACTATAATACACAGCCAGTTTGTAAGGAAAAAAAAAAAAAAAGTCTATAGACCAAGAAAGGGATATAGTAAGCAAATAAAATAAATAAAAATAATTTAAATATTTCATTACTTTTGAATTTAGTGATGATTACGTCGTATAATTAACCTGTGCATTGTAAATTATGCTAGAGTAGATTAATAGCAAAGCAAGTATCAATTCTAAAAGTTACTTTCATTTAGAGTGTCTGTCTCTTTCTCTCTTTCTTAATGGCAACATTATATACATATAAAGAGTCATTAAAAAAAAAAAAAAAAAAAAAAAAGTTGTATAATCAAATATACTTTTAAATAAGATAAAATTCTTTAGAAAGTTTCATCAGTATAAAAAAAATGAAGATCGAAGAATGCCAGACCCTGGTTGTACGGTGGTCGCCCGGTTCAGAAAAATTGCAGCTATACGTTTGGGAAGTTTAGGATCATCCAACAAACGGTTCAGACTTTTCATCCTCAATTTTCAATCTGCTTGTACCCACGAAGATATTAATCTGAGATAAGAGGTTTGTTTCTGACGAGGAACTCAAAGATTGTAAATTGACTTCTATCGCATCTAACGGAGATCTATGGGACCGGGATTTTCAAAGTCATCCATCGTTGAGATAAATGTCTCAAGAGGCACAGAAAGTATGTGGAAAAGTAATAAATGAGCTTTTACGTATGCTTCATATTGTCTTTAATTATTTTTTTATTAATTAATTAATTTTTTTTTTCGCTTAACCTTCATTGCTTATTGCATTGAAAAACGCTTTGAATTATGGATACCGGTATTTTTAAGGAAAGTTTTTATAAGCCCTTGTAACATTTTCTATTAGTAAATAACGCGGATATTTCTATTAAAAATACCGATTTCTCAAGTCGGAAAGTTTCGATACCATGATAGTGATACGCACTCGGATATTGTATTCTTCAAAGGTTCATTCTTTCCAGTAGATTTACAAAAATTCCTCACATGCTTATTATATAATATTTTAAATAGCTTTTTTCCATAGTTTATATATGTAATAAATACATCATAGTGATTTAAAGTGCAATGTATGATTATTGACTTTGTCCTTTTTTTTTTTTTTTTTTTTTTTTCAGCAATAAAAATATTACAATAAGTTAAAGTGTTTAGTAGAATGAAATGGTTTTTATATATGTAATTTTTGTTGTGAGAAACTTTGATTAAACTTTTAGGCATGTTAGACATTAATGAGCACTAATATATAAAATGTTACATAAGAAAGATTTGTGATGACCACAACATACGAGTTAATTTTAATTTTATTTTTCGTACCTGTACCTGATTTTTTAACAGAAAACTAAACTTTCCTATGTTAAAATTATTCTCTATAATTTCATATGGGATATTTTTCGGTAAGAGAAATGGATGAATATTTTAAAAGGTTCAAAAAAAAAAAAAAAAAAAAAAAAAAAGGAAAGAAAAGAAAAGAAAAAAAGAAAGAAAGAAAGAAAGAAAAGAAATGTATGTGCTTTTTGTGAAATAAATCTTGATTTAGAGTATTTTAGAGTATTTTTAGATTTTTTAGAGTATTTGAAATGTACAACCGTAAGGAATTCTAAACGTTTACTTTTACATTCGAATACTTTCCTTCCATCGTATATGACTTGAAAGCAATAATTATCTTTCTATAGTTTATGGTAAAACTCTAGATCTCTTTCTCAAAAAAGACGATTTTTATTTTATTTTATTCTATTTTTATTATTTATCAATTCATTCATATTTACAGTCGGTAACAAAAATGTCCGAACATTAGCAAAAATTCCTATGTAAAAAAAAGTACGCATAATCCAGTTTCGCTAAATAAATCCTTGTCGAATCCTGTTCTGAGACTGACTAAGAGCAGGATTCCACAAGGATTTATTTATCAAAAAAATATTAAGTGTACTTTTTTTATATAGGAATTTTTGCTAGTGTTCGGACACTTTTGTTACCGACTGTACTAGAAGAATATTTGGAAAAAAATTGTTTGGTTAAAATAACTCTATAGGAATCACAAAACTAATTAAATAATCTATTTGAAAAAGTGTTCATAAAAGTTCTGCTTCAATGTGGAAATAAATAATACTAGACGACCTTCGCCGTCCTAAAGGTCGATATTTACAAATTAATCTATTTCAAAATCAGTGTTTGCTTATTTTCCAAGCTGTAGTTGCTAAGTAAAAAACAGAGGACAAATGTCGTTGTGATAAATATCAAATAACGAAAAACCGATTATTTAAAACTTAACTGTTTTTTTTTTTTTTTTTTTTATAAAAAAAAAAAATAAATAAATAAAAAAAATAAATAAATAAATAAAAAAATAGAATTTGAATAATGTAATGTAATTTAATTTAAACTTCAGCGAAAATTCAGCAAAATCGTCTTCGTTCATTCGTCGAAGAGGTAGTATCTAAATAATCCAAATTTATCCCCTTTCTTTTTCTTTTTCTTAAGGGCCCGCTTCACTCACCGCCGCCGGAAGCCGAAGCTAACGTTATTCTATGGGAAATTTTTCTTTACAAATATCTTATTAACTAATACATATTTTGAAATTCTGTTTTCACATTCTGAAAATTCCTAGCTGTTAAATTGACGGACCTTTTTTAAAAAAATAATTTTTTTTAGTTTTTTTATATTTTATTTTGAAACTGCAAAATACGAATTTTCAATATGTGAAATTTTTTCATTTTGCAATTTCAAAATTAAATTTTAAAAATTAAAAAAATACATTTTTAAAAAAGGTCCGTCAATTTAACAGCTAGGAATTTTCTGAATGTGAAAATAGAATTTAAAAATATGTATTAGTTAATAAGTTATTTGTAAAGAAAATTTCCCCGTAGAATAACATTTGGCTCGGGCTTCCGGCGACGGTAAGTGAAGAGGGCCGTTAATCATGATAGTTTAAATTGTTTAACGGCAGTTTACATGATATTTGTTTAAATAACTTTTACATCATAACAATCCAATTTCTTTCTTTCTTTCTTTCTTTCTTTTTTTTTTTTTTTTTTTTTTTTTTTAATTATCTCTTGCTTCTATTTTATTCATTTAAAATCTCGTTTTTTTTTTTTTTTTCAGTACTTCGATACATTTGCAATGTCATGTTTTCTGTTAAATTCATTTTTTTTTTTTTCTTTTTTTAAATTTTATAAAGTTTTATTTCCTTATTTAAATGGATCCTTCTAGTAGCTATTACACCAGATTCGAGAGCGATTTTTGTGAAAGCAATGCTTTTATCATTAAGAAGGTAATATATAACGTATTATAGATTAATTTTGACAAAAACTATAAACCTTATTAACTAAAAAGCATAAACATTTTACAACACCATTTTCCTTATGAAATAAAAACAGTGCAAGAAAAATATAAAAACGAAGCATAATTTCTTACAAAATACTGCTTCTTTAAGTGTGAAAAATTAAATCACATAAACGGTTTCATTTTTCTTTTCCAATACAAACGTGACCTTTCTAAGGTCTTTTCCATGACACGTTTCAAGATGCAGGTTCCATTGCTCTGATTTTGACCTGATACTGTTTTTCGAGCTCAGTGCCTGGAGATATTGTTTGCGACTCCAGGCAGTCTGTTTGTCTAAGTCTTAGTTTAACTGAAAATTGTTGGATAGTGAAGAATTCGTAGCATATTATGGAAAAGAAAACTTAAAAAAAAAGTGTACATATATTAAGAGATATAAAATAGATGATTCACATTATAATATTTGAGAGATATATTATAATATTGCCAAACTTCAAAGCTGAAATTCTTCAAACACTGTTTTTCATTAGTCATTCAGTTACTATTTGGTGTTTCCTTAATTACTTTAACCGGAAGAACTACTATTGAATCTGAATATTACATAGTAATTTAGCAAGAATATATGAGTATTATATATTGTAGGGAAATAATTACTCTTCAAAATTTATTGTACTGTTTTGAATGGCAACACATTAATAGGGAAATTTAAATTGTTGGTAAATTAGATCTTTAGAAAACATAAAAAAAAAAAAAAAAAAAAAAAATGAGATAAATAAAATAGTAATAATAATATTAATAAGGTGTAACATGAGTTTAATTTTAAAGTATGAGTCATATATACATATGTTAAAATATATTAAAAATGTGATTTAAAACAAAAATTTCTCCTTTAGTTTTTCAAAATGCCTATGCCTCTAATGCCTCTAATTATTATTATTATTTTTTGTACCTTTATCTATTTCACTTAAATATAACAGTTCTTTTTAAATGAGGTGCAACTTTATTACAGTATTTTTGTAACTCGGAAATTTTTAAAAGCCTTATTATATAGCTATATCTATTTGTCTATCTTTCTATATATAGATGCACAGATTTATTTATATATTTATTTATTTATATTATTAATTTATTTTTATTTTTTATCTTGCCATTGTTAAAAATAATTTTTAGACGTAATTTGCTAATACTCAAGTGTATAAATTTATTATACTTCGTAAAAGACTGTTAAAGACTATTAAAAGACCATTATATCTTATATACTAAGTCTATATAGAAAAGATTGATTTCCATAGCACCTTTATTCCAATGCATAATTGATTTTTTAATGAAATTTAGAATTAATATTCATATGCATTCGTATAATTAAATAATAATTGGACTATATATTTTCTAGTAATACCTAATCTATTCTTTATTGCAAGCAATCTTACATTTTTTTTTTCTCCTAAAAGAAAACTTATGGCGCGAAAAACTTTCTAAATAGCTACTAATATGGACTTTACTTCATTAGGACCTCACGATTCTTCCATTTATCTATATTCAGTGTCTATTAATTATGGAATACGATCTACGAAACTGGTATGCGGGTAAAACGGGGCGTGGTCGCCTACTGATAAGTTCTGATTTATTTTTTGTGTGACCAGAAACTGTCAGTCTCTAACATAACCGGAAGAAACCCAAATTCCATATGAAAAGATATGGACGATCACATTTCAAATATCTGCAGGGCCTTCTGTCACGATTTATTGCTCACACGATATGTATAATAAAACCTAACTAGATGATGAATAATTACATCATATACGTGCGCAAATGATTTAGTTTAGTTATCATATTGAAGAAATGTTAAGTTAAGGTATACAATTCTATTAAATGTGATTTTTATGAGATAAATTGTACATTAACCCTTTATCGTATATTAGTTTTGCACTCAAACGAAGTGTTTACATAGTTCGTACAGTCCTTTAATTTTGTCTTAATTTTCTGCACCAGTATTATTATTTAGCAAATTTTGATATAAAAAAAGCCTTAAAGCTTAAAAGTAAATGTATTGCATAAAATTTTTTAATTGATTTTTACACTTTTTTCTTGTACAATGCACTGAACGCTACCTTAGTCCTAAATTGATAAATGAAATTATAGAGGAAACTATAAGCAGAAGTCGCATTAAATTTTTTAGTAGTCGCGAGTGAACCTTGTTGATTTGGTGATGTACTCGTACGTAGTTTTTTCACTCGGCGAAAAGTCTTGTTATTGTCGTATGAGTTGTTTCAGGTCAAAATAGACCTGAAACAACTCACGAATTTTTTCATTTGCTACTGTTTGAAATTTATTTATATAGTAAAATAATTTTTAGTTAAATTTAACCTTGTTATCATATTATCATATAGATGTTTCGCACCAGAAATTAAAAAAAAAAAAAAAAAAAAAAAAAAAAAAAGTCAGTTATTTTTTATTTTTTCTTACCAATAATAATTTATTCATCGAATAGCTATTTTTAAAATAATTTTTAAAATTTTAATCTAAGCTGTGAATTAAATAGAGAAGATTTTATTAAATATTTCTAGCATAAAATATTTAAATTGTTTATAAAATATATCAAGATGCGAATCTTTTTTTTTTTTTTTTTTTTTTTTTAATGATTCTTGATAGAAATCTCCATCCCTTTCTAATCATAAAGTAAAAAAAAAAAAAAGAGAGAAGAATTTTGTTAAATAATAATAAAAAAAAGTTTGTATTAATTATTAAAATAAATTACAGTAAATATTTTACGATTCCTTTAATGCTATGTGGGATAAAGACCTGATTTTAAAATGAAATCATTAAAAAAAAAAAAGGAACAAAAAGCAAAGAAGAGAAAAGGAAAAGAAATAAAACTAACTGCATAAATTTAAACTTATAAACCTACATAGTAAATAACATTTTACCATTAAAAATTATGGTAACATACTTGTATAAAACAGGGGTCGTACTCACCCCCCTTTTTTTTTTTCTAGACACTTAAAATTTTTTAATTAATTTTAATACTTTTTTTCTTCTACAATGTACTGAACGCTACCCTAATCCTAAATTGATAAATAAAGTTTCAGAGGAAACCATAAGCAGAAGTCGTATTAAATTTCTTAGTAGGCGCGAGTGAACCTTGTTGATTTGATGATGTACTCGTGCGTAGTTTTTTCACCCGGTGAAAAGTCGTGTAATCGTTTCAGGTCAAAATAGACCTGAAACAACTCACGATTGTTTGCAATTGCTACTGTTTGAAATTTATTTATATATTAAATTAATTTTTAGTTAAATTTAACGTGGTTATCATATAGATGTCTCACACCAAAAAAAAAAAAAAAAAAAAAAGTCAGTTTTTTTAAAGAAAGAAAACTAACTACATAATTTTAAACGTACAAACCTATCTAGTAAATAACTTTTTAACATTAAAAATTATGGTAACATACTTGGTATAAAGCAGGGGTCGTACTCACGACCTTCTTTTTCTAGACACTTTCAAAAATTAGAAATTTCCGCTTTTGCTACCACCCTTATTCTTATGCAAAATTCTTTATAGTATTTTTATTGTAATGTGTTGTGATTAACTGGGATAAGGAAGGACTATTCGTAAAAAATAGTGGTAGCAATAGAGTCAGAAATTTCTCATCCCTGAGTGTGTCCTGAAAACAAAGGCGGAGAGTACGGCCCCCTGTATAAAAAGAGAGAGAGAAAATATTGTTTAGTAAAAGAAACCATAAACACTTACACATTTTAATTGTAAGCAAAAGATAAAATATTATTTTGAATGAAATGCGTATACTAAAAATAAGTGCAAATATAAATTTAAGAAGGTAGAATAGGATAGATATTAGATTTTGTTTTTTAAGGCATGATAAATGAATCACCATAGAAGATATTTGTTGAAAAAAATAAGGACAAGGGATGATGAAATTATCAAAATTAATGCAATTCAAAATATACAAATAATTATTACAATATGTACCATGATATATAATGCTTTTAAAACAATATCATCATACAGTTCCTCCAACATTATTTAAAAAATATATATTTTTTTAAATAAAATTTTAAACTTCAAATTTATTTTTCTTTTCTTCAAATTTTTGTAATAATTACCGAATTCGCAAATATTTTCTCATAAAATAATTTTAAAATTTTGTACTGGTGTTAACAAGTGTATTCGTTATAAACTGGGCATTCATTTTAAATCAAGAAATTATCACTTTTGTTATGAAATCGCAAATTCTGTCGCATGACGAAAATTCATAAAGTTTTAAAATTTTCGTCTTGCATGTAGAATTTTGAATTTAGGCATTTGGGATTTAAATGCCTACATAAACAGAATGGGTGTATTTCTATTTTTTAACCCGTTAGTAGTCGCTAGTTGGTCGATTTGCCGTACATTCTTCAGTGTTGCCAGAATTTTTTATTCAATAGCCACCAACAATTTTCAGAAGTGGCATTTGATATACATAAAACGCGAATAAAATCGAAGAAACGTCGATCACAACACTTCTTAAAATTATTGGTGGAAGTTAAATAAAAAGTGCGCAATCTGTAATAAGTGGTGCTGTCTACAGCGACTACTAACGGGTTATGGAATCCCTTTGGGAGAATGGAGAAAAACGGAAAAATAAACAACCTAAACTCAACAAGTATTACGAAGAAACTCAAATACAAATTATATTGATAATTTATAAGTGAATAATAGAATTATTAAAATTTTACGAGTTATGCAAAAAACATTTACAAATAATTACACAGTGTATCACAATATTACAGTGACAGTCTTTAAGAGTAGATTAGGCACATCATAAGGATTCAGAATTGCATGGGAATTCGTGTCCACAAGCGTCATCTTAACCCTTTAAGAACTGGGTGTTTTGAGATATATTTTAACAGATGTGGGCGTGGCTTTTAAATTTTCAATTTTTAACATACACCTTTTTCGTGCAAATTATTCCATAAAAAGATATTCATAGTAAAAATTGTGTTTTTAACCGATGTATTCAAAATATTCATTTTATTAATGCGAATATGGGGCTGCTTTGTAAAATGTTTGGATTTTACAAGTTTTAAATTTACAGTGTAGGCGGAGTTACAAATAACAAAAAAATTAGACTACACGTGAGCAGCCGATACTACTAGCGCATGGCGGTGTGTGTTAAAAAACACAAAAATGTATCCGCTCCTTAAAGTGCTAATATGATATTTGCAGCAATATGTTGCTATGTATTGCTGTTATCTACAGCTACTTACATTTTTAACTATACATTTGTACCGCCCACATGTGTTAAAAAATACTCCAAGACACCCGGTTCTCAAAGGGTTAAGATGATATTTGAGAACATGGATTCGTATGCAATTCCGAATTTTTGTGAAGTGTCCTATCTCCTATAAAAGTTTGCGATACAATTTTGGGACACCCTGTATAATTTAATTTAAAACTAAGCTCATTTATTTTTATTTTATTTTATTTTTTTAAATGTTATTTAGCCTAAAGACAGAATCTTAAAATAAATTATTACTTGTTAGGAGGGGAAAAAAAAGCATCGCCGTAAATATTTACTTTGGATTTGGTCATTATTGTAGAAATTTCTATAGAAAATCAAAACTATATCCTTCACGCTTCCAGATAATTATATTTTAGTTTCTTTTAGTTTCTTAAGACCGACGACCATAACTTGGACCTTATATGTATATATATGCACATATATATTGAAAATATTTAATGGAAATCCAAATTATTTTCAACAAGAGAGAGCAATGATCCGGCAAGGATTCGAACTTGTCTCTTTTAGTCTAACGTGCTGTATAGAGGATATCGTATTGGTTAAGGAATCTGACGCTGTTTTCGCCTTAAAAAAAAAAAAAAAAAAAAAAAAAAAGTAGGTCATTGTTAGGTGTTTTGTAAACAACTGATTTTTCAGGAAAAAAATCCTTCATCTATAACAGAAGATATCTCAGGTAACACAGATGGAATCTCAAAAAATGCGTTTTATTTTTATTTATTTATTTATGTATTTTGTTAAATTTGATTTTTTTTTATTATTATTATTTCAGGTGTACGGTTAACCATTCCTTTCAAAGGTATTGATGAGTTCTTTTGATTTACACACATTTTGAATATTTTACTTTCAAGGAGAAGCGATACCTTTAAAAAGACAAAAAGATTTTCCTGGTTGATTGATAATATTATAATTTTATTTATTTATTTCATATTGAAAGATTAAACATATTCTTTAACCATATTTCTTGCGACCATTGTAGCCTCTGCGCAAGTGCGGATTGAACGAGTCCAGTGTTAAAATAGGGATGACTGAGAGAAAACAAGCGATAAGGGAACACCGAATAACTAGATGTTTGCCAAAAATCTATCTCTAGGTCAATTTTGCATCCATCCAAACTTTTGGACTCGGCCTCACTGCTAGTCGTAGGAAACGTGGTCGCACTATAATTCTCATTATGTGTATTTTTACGTAATATCGCCCTATAGCGGTGTATTAAAAAAAGGGAATCACAGCACCACCTTTTGAGCGATTGATCCCCAAATGTCAGCAGTAATTGTTTATGTCAGTGTCCAACTACAAATTATTAAGTTTGTTTAAATTTTGTCTACTGGTTCCTGAGATACAACATCCACAATTGTTTTATTACACACAAACAGGCAGTTTCTAAAAATGATCAAATGGATATCCTGATATCTCCAAGCGCAATCGGAGTTTCAAAATTTTCACCGATCCAACACATTCTTCAGCTCTTTACAGGGGTGTCTGCGTTCCGGATTTTTTATTTTATTTTCCACCAGTAATAACGATTTGTATTTTTGGTTATATTTTATTGCTAAATTTTAATAAAAAACTATGAATAATATAACTGTTAAAAAATTCTGGTAATCCTGTTCTATATAGTAGAAAGTAATAAAATGTATTTACAAATTTGTATAAATTTGGAGCAAAATATAAATATCAGAGACACATTTCCTGCTAAAAATAACAAATCATTTACATTACAAAAATATTTTTGAATTATTTTATTCTTTGTATGTTGATTTAATAAAAGTAAATAAAATGATTAAAAAAATAATAATGAAAATGAAAAGTAATTTAAAAGAGGTGTCGGGAAAAAATTGTATTACCTGCAAATAATTATTTAAAATTATATTATTATTTGAATGAAAAACAGATAATTGAAATTTTCATTAAATTAAAAGCTCTATACAATAAAGAATCTTTTTTCACGCCTTCCGACATTTGTACTCATCATACGACTTCCGCGTACGAGGCGTAACTTTATAAAAAATGAACATCTTGTTAGCAAATGAAAAGGTTGCAAATAATTAATTTCTTAACAATTATTTAAAAGATTAATGTAACAACTTTAAAATAAAGACATTAAACATGTAAGACACAAAAGCTCCTTAAGATGCACTTTGTATAATTTTCAGTCACTGTATTTATTAAAACTGTATCATAAATATTAATAATAAGAAGAATAAAGTTTTGAAGATATTCTTATACTATTTTTTTAATACTTTTGTCTTTCAGACTTTGAAGTATTGGGATAAATTTACAGTGGTAATAACGACACATTTATAATTTTGATGTTTCATCAATATTTTTAAACACAAACATTGATATTTTTACAGTATTTTCTATTCTTTAATCATAATATCGCTTCTTCCTTACGCTTCAAATATACTTTATTTTAATTGATTTTTGTATACATAATTTAATTTAAGTGTTTTGACTATAACTTTTGTTTACTACACTCATGTCCATAAATTAAGGATAATTCAGATTCACAATGAAATCAAACTTTAATGCAAAAATTTCACCTGTAGAAATACCACACACATCTTTAAGAATAATAGGCAAATTATAAGAAGCCATCCGATGACGCCGATATGATGTTACAATGACGAAAGTGTAAGAAGGGGATAGATAAGGAATGGGAGCAAAAAAGGAAAATTGTTCACAAGCGTTCTGTGTGCCGCTCAGTGCCACAACCGAATAGTTATGACGCAGAAGACGCATGCAGATAATTTTTTACGTGGTAGAATTATCGGCCGACTAGAATGTGGGCGTACTCAGATAGAAGTATCGGGGAAACTTAGAATCGCCCTAAGTGTCATCTCTAGGCTTTGGCAACGTTTCCAAAATGATGGAAATGCCAGTCGACGTTACAGTACTGGTCGGCGACGAGTTACAATTCCGAATGACTACCGGTATTTGGTAGTAACTGCCAAAATAAGCAGATAAAGCACAGCATCAGACCTGTCTCGTCAGCGTTTTTTTTTTTTTTTTCTTTCTTTTTTTTTGGGGGGGGGGGGGATCATATTGGGCACCAGAAGAGATCTGCATGTTCAAATCGGAAGAATGATAGGCCAAACTTATCGGGACATCAGTCGGGAACAACATGTACGTTTGTTTATTGGTGCCACGAGCCTAGAGTTTGTGTTTATGGATGGCAACGCGCGTCCTTACCGTGCAAACTTTGTACACGGATGCCTACAATCTGAAGCTATCACTCGCATGGAATGGCCAGCATTCTCACATGACTAGAATCCAATAGAGCATGTGTAAGACATGCTTTTTGGACGAGTTGTAGTCCGTCAAACACCTCCTACAAGTGTACCGGAACTTCCGAGAGCATTGCTTACTGAGTAGAGTAACCTTTCCAAAGATAAGATCAATAATTTAATACTCAGCATTCCTAGGCGTTGTAAGGGCTGTATTTCATCATCTGAGAGACATACAATGTATTAACCCTCATACCAACCATGTAATGTTACGTTTTTGTAAGGGAGATATTTTTTGTAATTGCTTTAGGCAGCAAAAATCGTAGTTTTTGCCGAAACGTCAGTGGAGGCCCTCTGTTGAGACTCAAAAGGATTTTGGGTTCCGTCTGTCCGTCTGTCTGTCTGTCTGTCGTGCGATAGCGGCCGCAAAAATCACGCTATTGACTTGAAATTTTGTACACATGTTCATGATCCCCACGAAATTAGCTGTATAGTTTTGGGTGTGCATTCCATTTGTAGTTCGTGTACAGGGACACGCCAAAGTTTTTTATCATTACGGCCTATGGTAAGAATTTGTATGTACCGCGATAGCGGCCGCTAAAAACCTTCGATTGACTTGGAAATTGGCGCACACGTTCCAGCTTTGCATATAAGCAACTGTATAATTTTTATTGCTATATTTTTTATAAACTGTGTACAGGGACACGCCAAAATTCTTAACATTACGGCGTATGGGGTAAATTACGTTTAAACGCATTTTAATACATTACTTTGCAATGAAGAAAATGAAACTAGCGTGCGTGAGTAAGATGCTTAAACTTATATTGTTTGAAGAAAATATGTGCTCTTAAGCTTTGTAATTAATGCACAGGATCTTACAAAAGTGTTCTGACAATGTCACGTAGTCATCCAAACGAAGTTACATTTGGAACAATTATTAATTTTCAACGCAAAATAAGCTGAATAGTTTTTACTGGTGTATACAATGTTTATGGTTCGTTTACAAAGACACACGAAAGAATTTCGTAACATTAGAGCCTATGGACAAATTTTTAATTTAAGTGCGCATTTTAATGCGTTTATGCTGAATTGAACTTAATAAAGTTAACATACATTATAAAGATGCTTAAAATCATGTTTACTCTTAAAAAAGGTTATGTATAGACTAAACTAGTGGATCTGCAGATCAGGAGCCTCAACGTCCTATTTACATCAGACATTATTCAATAGGTCATTTTTATTTATTCCTTATTATATAATCGTAGATTCGATCGACTTGTTACCATAATCAGATAAATTCCTGAGGGGGGCTGCAGTCCCCCTCAAGCCCCCGCTTTGTCTCTATTTGCATATCTTATAAAGTGTTACGGAATTGTAAATAATTGCATTTATTTTTGTATCAATTCTTTCAAAGAGGTTTAGTAAAGTTAATAAAATGCTAACTTTGTGCATTTCTAGTCGTTTTAGCGTTGAAATAGCCTAATTTTCCCTTAAAAACACTTAAAAAAGCTCCAAGAAGGGAAGAAATGGATTTGGCGCCAAATTTGGCGACTGTTTCCCTCCTTGGCGATTTTTTTGGCGACCTTGGCGAGAAAATCCTTATTAGGGATATACCAAATATGAAAGCTCTAATCTCATTATGAGATACGAGAATTTTCCAGAACAGTCTGTGTTCGATAGAAAAGTATAAAAGGAGCATTTTTTCGCCAAGGTGGTCAGTCTCAGATCTGTGTCAGTTTCGTCAAATGCTTGCTTTGCTTTGAGCCTCTTTAGATGAGACTTTCTTTATGTGTTACTGCTAAACAGTTTGTACTGTTGTTTTGCTGTTAACGGCTGTTGTTTAAGCTGTGTTTACTGGTTGAACTGAAGCTGATACTTGGTTTATAGACTTGTATTTTTCTGGAACTTTCTGTGAATACATCACGGAATTTTCGCAAGTTTCGCCTTTCATTCTCGGTCAACTTACGGGCCCCCAAGTACGCAACAATATGTATTCTTAATAAACGACGGTCTTGTATTATTTCCCTGAAATTCATAATAACCAAATTTCATACAAAAAAAAATTACATAGCATATCGGAAATATTTTGCATAACCTTTAAACTAATTTCCAATTCTATGCCCACAATTATCAACAGGAAAACATGCTTTTAAAATTCTAATAAAATTTCATTATATTTCATGGGGTGTAACCATGTTAAAATAAACTTTTAAGAAATATCGACTATAGACCGTAATAGTACGAAATTATTTTATGTATCCCGGAAAAGTAGCCACAGTCATTATAAACGCCAATAATAAGAATAAACCTAATTAATTATAACTCATTAATTTTTCAAACTAATTTGACGTCATTTGGATGATTACAGTATATACTCGGAATTATTTTGTGTGGTCTCATAAATTATTTAGTCTATACATAACCTTTTTTAAGAGTAAACATAATTTTAAGTATCTTTATAATGTATGTTAATTTTATTAAGTTCAATTCAGCATAAACGCATTAAAGTGCGCGCTTAAATAAAAGTTTGTCCATAGGCTCTAATGCTACGAAATTCTTTTGCGTATCTCTGTAAAAAAACCATAAAGATTGTGTACACCAGTAAAAACTATTCAGCTTACTTTGCGTTTAAAATTAATAAGTGTTCCAAATTTAACATCGTTTGGATGACTATGTGACATTGTCAGAACACTTTTGTAAGGTCCTGTAAATTAATTAGAAAACTTAAGAGCACATATTTTCTTCAAACATCATAAGTTTAAACATCTTACTCACGTACGCTAGTTTAATTTTCTTGATTGCAAAGTAAAGATGTTAAAATGCGTTTAAACGCAATTCCCCTCATACGCCGTAATGTGAAGTAGTTTGGCGTGTCCCTGTATACAATCCATAAAAAGTATAGACCTAACAAAAATAAATACCTATTTCTATACCGAGCCTGAATATATGTGACAATCTGCAAGTCAATCGGAGAATTTTTGAGGCTACACTCTTAAAACTGTAGCTCTTAAATATAAGGCACAAGTAAATTATGCCTTCTATCAAGAGGCTCACTGTCAAAGTGCCTCTGATACTGGAAGAAACATAGAAGGCACAACAAAATGAAAAGCACCGACTGAACTTCGATCTCGGTGAGAGTCACAAACCTAGCCCAAACCCACGTTTGTGCCTTTAAAAACGCTGTTCTGATTTCTAAGCGCTGCATATAACGGAACGGAGCATGCGTAACAACCGAACCCAGCATGCATCAGTCTTTATCATGGCGCGGATGTTTACGTTCGAAGAAGATTTTTACAAGATATCGTGTGTGCACCTGTTTCTTCTGTAAAAATATTTATCAGTCGAGTGAAAAGTCATTGTAACTATGCCTCAAAGCTTTGAAATAATGTCAAATTGAAAATGTGAAATAAATGCCAAAAAAATTTGAATTGAAGTTTGAACGCTAACAGGTACGAAACAATTTCTTGGAATGGAAGTAGAGTAGCCATTATGAAGAGTGGATAGAAAATTACTCAGGGATAAAGTAAGTAAGTATATTTTGCTAAATAACAGTTTTATTCATTTTAATTTTATTTTAAAATTTAAATATAGTTCGTGCGTTGTATGCCACAAGTATATAATTTCTTTCCCTTTAAGTATGGTAAAAAATATTTTAATTTTACATTCAGGGATGAAATTTATTAGAATTATAATAACTTATTTTTTATCTCCCTTTAATGATATGACACATAACAAATTTTGTGCTTTGTAAACTAAGTTTTATCTGATGAGTATTTTTGTTACATCATCTTATTAAATGAGATTCTACATGGTGATATCAGTGAAAACATTGTCGATTTTTATATGTTAAAGTAATTTAATTCTGCAGTGTGCTTTTGTCATTACACTAGTGAACTGAGCGTAAGGGGTTGCTCTCGGTGGGGGTCTTTCTCAGGGAACATATCCTGTATAATTATGCAAGTTTCAGAGAAAACCATAGAAAGATCCAAATAGATAGGTTTACGAGCACAACCTGGGATAAAACCCAGCACTTCCTGTACATCGCTTAATTTGAAGTACATCGCTTAAATTTAAGTTTGAACGATGATATAAAACAGTTTCTTGTATTGGGCGTAACCAGCATGAACAGTGGATAGGAAATTACTTAAAGATAAAGTAAGTATTTTTTACTAAATAACAGTTTTATTCATTTGAATTATATGTTAAAATTTAAATATAGATCGTGCGTTGTATGCTCCAAGTATATACATTTATTATTTTAAGTATGCTAAAAAATATTTTAACTTTGGATTCAGGGATGGAATTTAATATGTTTATAATAATTTATTACTTTCTTCTATATGTAATATAGAGAAAGTATTGCATTCGTGAAAATTTTCGACCTCCGTTTTTTGATGGATTTACATGTTTTGGGATGTCCTGAACACGAATTGGTAGTTTTTAGAAAATGTCTGTCTGTCTGTGTGTATCACGACTTTTGTGGACACTAGCTCACGAACCAATGAATGAAATTTAACCAAACTTGGTATTTAGTTGCACCCTGATATAAACTGGTGCTGATTAGATTTGGGGATCAATCGCTCAACAGGTGGCGTTGTGATCGCATTTTTTGTAAACTTCTAACAAGGCAGTATAGGACGAAATTTCGTATAAATGTGCATAATGAGAGTTATTTTAAACTCGTGATTGTGAAATAAATATGAATTATTGTTAATAATAGTAATTAACTAGGCAAAAAATCCTGTGCATGTGGGGGCATCGCTCCCCACCTGGGGGGGAAGTAACACCCCTGGGGGGGGTTAATTTCCAAGATGGGTATCTTTCGAAAGGTCTCGTCAATACCTTTAAAACGAATTGTTGAACTATAAATCTGTGATGATTTAAAACAAAGTTTTCGATTTTTTTTACTTTTATCGAAAAAAAAAATTTTTTTTTTTTTTTTTTTTTTTTTTTTTAATTGAAATTTAACCAAATTTGGTATTTAGTTGGTCCTTGACATAAACTGGTGCTGATTTCATTTGGTGATCAAACGCTCAACAAGTGGCGCTGAGATCGCATTTTTTCTAAATTTTTAACATTGCAGTATAGGACAAAATTTCGTATAAATGTACATAATGAGAGTTATTTTTAACTTGTGATTGTAAAATTAATATGAATTGTTGATAATAGTAGTAGTTAACTAGGAAAAAAATTCTGTGCATGTGGGGAACCCCCTGGGGGGGGGTTAAATTTTCAAGATGGGTATCTTTCGAAAGGTCTCGTCAATACCTTTAAAACGAATGGTTGAACTATAAATATGTGATAATTTAAAACAAAGTTATCGATTTTTTTTTACTTTTAACGAAAAAAAAACCCTTGTAATTTTTTTTTTTTCAATATTGTTACTGAGTGACTTTGTATAGGAAAATATAGAAGAATGTCTTGTGGTGGCCACAACATACTAGTTTTTATTCTCCCTGGAATGATGTGACACATAAAAAATTTTGTGCTTTGTAAAGTGAAGTTTTTTTATGATGTGTGTTTTTGTTACATCATCTTATTAAATGAGGTTTTACATGTTGATTAAAAAAAAAAAAATACTTATAAACTTTGAATAAACACCATAAAATGCAATAAACTCGCTACAATTGTTTCGGGTCGGAAAAACACACGACCCTTCATCAGGCGACTAAAGTAAGCACTAAAGTAAAGAGTGCTGCAGTCAAATCGGCAACGCAGGTGCTACAGGTGCGTTGGCGCTTTGACTGCAGCACTCGTGCTTACTTTATTCGCCTGATGAAGGGTCGTGTGTTTTTTCGACCCGAAACAATTGTTGCGAGTTTATTGCATTTTATGGTGTTTATTCAAAGTTTGTAAGTAATTTTTTTTACAACGCCAGTTTTGTGGTGCTTTTTTATTAAAGTTACATGTTGATATTAGTGAAAACATAGTCGTTTTTTATATGTTAGAATAATTTATTTCTACAGTGTGCTTTTGCCATCTAGCATCCTGCTGTTCGGCTTAAGACCAGTTGTCTACACTAGTAACCTGAGCCTAAGGGGTTGCTCTCCATGGGGGTCTTTCTAAGGACACCTGTCCTGTATATTTATGCGTCTCAGAGAAAACTACAGAAAGCTCCAAATAGCTAATCTGACGAGTGCAACCTGGGATCAAACCCATAACTTCCTGTCTACCAGTTTGAGCACAGAACCACCTGGCTACTGATGGATGACTTATTTTCTTAATTAAGTAATTTATTTATTGTAAGTGTACATTTTACGTATTTTATCAATTACTTACTCTCCTTGATACTAAATTTAATCCGGTATTCCGGAATCACTAATAAATTTTGCTTTGCTGCAGGTAGATACAGAAAATTCTGCTTCTGGACGTATAAAAACATAATTTTTTTTTTATATAATTTATGTAGTTTCATTTATGCATATTATTTAAAAAAATTATTATCTAACAGATGAAATCAGATTTTTAAATTTATCATGAATAAATATAAAATCATTAAGCATCTTTTTTTTCTTTTAGGTGATAAGCAGAAGAGGCTAGTGTCAGAGTATATTTTATACTGAACTTCCCCGTAACATGGAGTCAATTTTTTAGATTAGTTCAAATTGTAACTGTTTATTCAAAACAATTTCTGTCAAATCATTTGATTAAAATATTTAAAATGTTGATGCGAATGTTAATAAAATGTAATTTTTAAATTGGCTATTATTTTATATTTACTACATATTCTAAATATTTAGCAACAAAACTCTAACAAATTTTATTTTTATTCCTTTATTCATTAGGTTATCAGTGGTACTTAAACAGAATTAAAAATGTTATAATGATTTTAGTAAGGAAATCTGAAGAAAAAACTAATATTTCATGTTTATCTCCTTTATGGAACTAGCAGTGCTGAAATTTTAGTTATTGAGTGCAGGAGTCGCAATGTTCCTATATTTTATATGCATTTTATTATATTGTTACCACTATTTAAAAAAAAAAATCTTGAAGTTTTAATGTTATAATATTTTAAAAATTATTGATCTCAAATAATAGCGGCAAAAGACTAAAGTAACACATACAAATATAGCAACACTGTGACCCTGTAAATGTTCTAAATAGCAGAAATAGTAAACTGACAAACAGTAAAATAATTATTGTAGGAATACTTTGCTCAAGAGAGTTTTCTTTTCAGCAGCATCTTTCAATTAAATGATTTTTTTCAATTAAGTTTTTTTTTTTCAGAATTTAAGTATTTTTGTATTCAACAAATTATTCTGCAATTCAAGTCAAATAACTTTCTCAAAAAGAAAGAACTAGGAAGAAAAGGGAAGAAGGGGGGGGGGGGATAGAATGTACTGGATTTTTTAAATGCATTGCTTAATTAACTGTAATTTACAAACATTTTAAATTTTATGATTATCAATTTCAATTTCATAAAGGTAGTGTTAATACGTGAAGTTAAGAAACTAATTGCAAATTATGAGATATTAGACTTAAATTTTATTAATTTGTATATATTTTAATTTTTAATATGTTAATATTAGTTGAACTGAATATAAGATAATTGTAAAGTGCATGCGCATACGCAACAACACTTTGAAAAAAAAAAAAAAAAATGCCATAAATGGAAAAAAAGCAAATAACAATTGTTTTGGGTCAAAATTATTAAGCTTGATGCACCATCAGGAAAACGAAATGTTGGCTAATTTTTTAATGGTAAAATGAAAAACTGGCAGCGTCAATTACTGGAACACTGAGTGTGTGTAAATATGGTAAATAAATAGTATAATAAATCAGCCCCCCCCAAAAAAATAAATAAATAAATAAATAAGTAAATAAATAAATATTTATTTTATTTATATAATTTATAAATAAAATATATATTTATTTTATTTATAAATAAATAAAATATTTATTTAATTTATTTATTTATTTATTTATTTATTTTTTAATAACTCAATGTATAAATATAACAAAAAATTTTTTCCAGAATTACTTAGTACAAATTACAAATTGAGCAGTTTTATAAGTAGGAATATGTCTAACTCCCTGTAATACTTATACAACGTATAAAGTAAATCTAAATGTAGAAAAAAGAACCTAACATTTATTTTCTTATATGTATAAATATAATAACTTCTAACAATGTATTTTCAAGGCATTCATTACAGGCAAAAGAAAGCAGGTGTTCATGCAATGTAAAAACAGCAACACCTAAAACTAAATCAAATGGCCCAATAAAGAAAATCGAAAAAATATGTTTTATAAATATTTTTCTTTAACTAGTTATTTGATTAGAGTTGATGATTTTGTGAAACTTGTGCTTATTTTCTTTCACTTAATTGACGAATGTTGCCATATTATTTAAATTTATGCTCTTTAATATATGTATATTCTTTTTTTTTTTTCAAAAAATATTCACTTATAATTTAATATCAGTTTATGGTGCTTTTTATTATTGCAATGCAATAAAGTTAATTATTAAATCGCATTTTTATTTAAACTATTGAATGATGATAACTTCTGAATTTTATATACAGTCGAAGCTCGTTAACATGAACATGCATAAAGTGAATTATGTTATCATGAAATGATTGCAAGATCCCCGTCAAAATAAAAAGCAATTTCTGAGTTACTAGTAGCATAAACTACCGGTAACATGAACAAACTTTTTATTTTCCTTGAGATTCACGTTAACAAGGTTCGACTGTATAACGATGTTACAATTTAAAGTAAATAATATGCTTTTATTCTCTTCTTTTTCTTAAAAAAAGTAACAATTAAATAGAGATTGAATACATATTATTTTACAAAAGAAAAATCTGAAAACCAGTGGAAAAATTGAGATGAAAACTTTCAAATGAGTAAATACAGGTCAAGATCAATTAACAAACTTGGAAAACTTAATATAGCAACACTTTTATTGAAGCCAATGGTTTCGGGTTAATTTCCTTTTCTAGACACTTTTTTTTTTCCTTTAGCTGGAAATTTTCAGTTTGTCTTTCTATTAACATAGGTAGCAATAATTTTAAAATGAAAAGATTATGCATACATCATTCAGTTACTTGTTATTTTGATGAATTATGAGCTGTGTTTTGTCAGTACAGTAAAATATCATTAACAAAATATTACTGAAATAAATCTGTGTCAACTAAATCTTTTGGTTTTAGCAGAGCATTGCCACGCGAGAATTTTGGGAAAGATTGCTATTACACGTGATTAACATTTTACTGAGAATTTTATACTATAAAAGCATTGTAACTTTAATTAATTCCAGTTTGTATTAGAGTAGATTAATTAAATCAGATTTATTTATATTATACATTTTTTAAATAAGTTTTTAACAATTACCTACATGATTCTCCGTTTTATACAGTCATTCATACATTTTTTGTCATAATTTCTTGTCCATTTTTGAGAATGGATTAAAAAAAAATTTTACTATAAATTTTCTTCTGCAAAATTGTAATTTCCATTCATCAAAGTTCTAATGTTATCTATCTATAACTTTTTCAGCTCCACATTTATTTAATTTACAAACCTGTTTAAAATAATTTCAAGAAGTATTTTATCTACATTATCTATATTTAGCATTCTATATTTAAAAAAAAAGGGGGGGGGATAAAAATTATAGTTTTAGGAGGAAAAAAAGTCGTACTAATTACATCATAAGAAATGTCATCATATTATTCAATATATGTTAATTAGAACTACTGGTAGAAGTCACTGAAAATGAACTGTCAAATAAGAAGTACTTAAGGCTCCTCAAAACCCTCTTGTAATTTCCTTGTCTTCAATCTACAAATACAATGCAACTATATGGGGAAATTTGTTTATAGAATTATTTATCACCTAACTCTTTTTTTTTTTTTTTTTTAATCAAAGCTCCATTCAAAAAAAAAAATTACAACCATTAAATTAATACTTGTTTACCAAAATTTTATTTTTTACTTTATTTTAGAGACAGGAATATATGAGAAAATGCACTTGGATAATATTCGCATTTTTGAATTCAAAAATTATAATTCTAAAAAATCAATTTTTAGAAAACTAGTACTAATTTAACTGTTGTAATTTTTCCGAATGGAAAAATGGAATTAATAAAAATACGTTAAGTAATGAGTAATTCTATAAATAAAAATTATCGCATGCAGGAGATAGGATTTCATGACGGGAGGAGAGAGAAGAGCCTTTCCGTGTTAACTTATGGGAGTTTTGTTGCTTGGTATTGTAAGGATATTTGATTCAAAAATGAAGGTTTTCAAATTATGTCTTTTGAATATGTCGCCTTTTAGTTTGTGATAAGTTTTTTGAAAAAAGAAAATTATATATTTTGTCTCTTTAAGTAAATTTAGAACTGTAAGTTTGGATTTCTAAATAAAATATTTAAATTTATTTTTTCAAAGAATTGCTCATAAGCTAAAAGGCGACTTTATACAAAGAAAAATTCTCAAAAGACAGAATTCGAAAAATTCATTTTTGAATGAGATATTCTTATATAAAACGAAACAATAAAAGTCCCATTCGATAACACGGGAAGATACAAAGAGGTAATCTGACTGTGAACTTACCGTCGCCGGAGGACCTATTCAGTGTTATTCTATGGGAAATTTCCTTTACAAATAACTTATTAACTAATACATATTTTTAAATTCTGTTTTCACATTCTGAAAATTCCCAACTGTTAAATTTACGGACCTTTTTTTTTAAAGTATTTTTTAATGTTTTATATATTATTTTGTAGTTGCAAAATACGAATTTTCAATACGTGAAATTTTGTATTTAGCAATTTCAAAATAAAATATTAGAAATGAAAAAAAAAATACATTTTTAAAATAGGTCCGTCAACTTAACAGTGTGGAATTTTCAGAATATGAAAACAGAATTTAAAAATATGCATTATTTAATAAGTTTTTTGTAAAGAAAATTTCCCAAAGAATAACATTAGCTTCGGCTTCCGGCGACGGTGAGTAAAGCGGGCCCTTAAGTTTAAAAACAAGGCTACGATGTGCCTCTTAAAAGAAAATGTGTGCCTTTTTAATTTCAAAGGCACGAGGTGTCTCTTAATTTCAAAAGCACCACGTGCTTCTCAATTTCAAAGGCTGGTGCCTCTTAAATTCAAAGGCAACAGGAGCCTCTTAATTTTAAAGGCACCCGTGCTTCTTAATTTCAAAGGCACCCGTGCATCTTAATTTCAAAGGCACCCTCGTGACTCTTATTTTTCAGAGGCAAAAAAAGTCAAAATGTGCGTCTTGTATCAGAGGCACAGTTTTAAGAGTGTACTATTGCGGTACATACAAATTCTTCCCCTAGGCCGTGATGATAAAAACAACTTTGGCGTGTCCCTGTACACGAACTACAAATGGAATGCACACCCAAAACTATACAGCTAATTTCGTGGGAATCATGAACATGTGTACCATATTTCAAGTCAATAGCGTGATATTTGCGGCCGCTATCGCACGACAGACAGACAGACAGACGGAACACAAAATCCTTTTCAGTCTCAACAGAGGGCCTCCACTGACGTTTCGGCAAAAAATGGAAGTCAATAGCTTGATTTTTGAGGTGGCTATCGCGCTACATACAGATTCTTCCCATAGGCCGTAATGATAGGAAAAAGTTTGGCGTGTCCCTGTACACGAACTACAAATGGAATACACACCAAAAACTATACAGCTGATTCCGTAGGGCTCATGAATATGTGTGTCAAATTGCAAGTAAATAGCGTGATTTTTGTGGCCGCTATCGCAATACATACAAATTCCTCCCTTAGGCCGTAATGATAAGAAAAACTTTGGCGTGTCCCTGTATACGAACTACAAATTGAATACATACCAAAAACTATACAGCTGATTTCGTGGGGCTCATGGACACGTGTACCAAATTTCAAGTCAATAGCGCTTTTTTTTGGGGCCGCTATCGCGTTACATACAAATTCCTCCCATAGGCCGTAATGATAAGAAAAACTTTGGCGTGTCCCTGTATACGAACTACAAATGGAATACATACCAAAAACTATACAGCTGATTTCGTGGGGCTCATGAACATGTGTACCAAATTTCAAGTCAATAGCGCTATTTTTGCGGCCGCTATCGCGATACATACAAATTCCTCCCATAGGCCGTAATGATAAGAAAAACTTTGGCGTGTCCCTGTATACGAACTACAAATGGAATACATACCAAAAACTATACAGCTGATTTCGTGGGGCTCATGAACATGTGTACCAAATTTCAAGTCAATAGCGCTATTTTTGCGGCCGCTATCGCATGACAGACAGACAGACAGATAGACAGACAGACAGACACACAGACACAGCCCAAAACCGTTTTGAGTCTCAACAGAGGGCCCATACTGACGTTTCGGCAATAATTTATGAAACCACACAAAATAATTCCGAGTATGTACTGTAATCATCCAAATGATTTCAAATTAGTTTGACAAATTAATGAGTTATAATTAATTAGGTTTATTCTTATTATTGGCGTTTATAATGACTGTGGCTACGTTTCCGGGATACATAAAGGAATTTCGTACTATTACGGTCTATAGTCGGTATTTCTTAAAAGTGTATTTTAACATGATTACATACCCATCAAATATAATGAAATTTTATTAGAATTTTAAAAGCATGTTTTCCTGTTGAAAATTGTAGGCATAGAATTGGTAATAAGTTTAAAGGTTACGCAAAATATTTCCGATATGCTATGTATTTTTTTTTTTTTTTTTTTTTTTTTGTATGAAATTTGATAGTTGTGAAATTTGGTATTTATGAATTTCAGGGAAATAATACAAGACCGTCGTTTATTAAGAACACATATTGTTTCGTACTTGGGGGTTCGTAAGTTGTCCGAGAATGAAAGGCGAAACTTGCAAAAATTCAGTGATTTATTCACAGAAAATTCCAGAAAAATACAGGTCTATAAACCAAGTATCAGCTTCAATTGAACCAGCACAGCTTCAACAAAAGCCGTTAACAGCAAAACAAAATTGCAAACTGTTTATCAATAACACATAAAGCAAGTCTCGTTCAAAGAGGCTCAAAGCATTTGACGAAACTGACACAGATCAGAGATTGGCCGCCTTGGCTAAAAACATGCTCCTTTTATACTATTCTATCGAACACAGACTGTTCTGGAAAATTCTCGTATCTCATCAGCAATAAGATTAGAGCTTCGATATTTGGTATATCCCTAATAAGGATTTTCTCGCCAAAGTCGCCACAAAAAAATTGCCAAGGAGGAAGCAGTCGCCAAATTTGGCGCCAAATCCATTTCTTCCCTTATTGGAGCTTTATAAAGCGTTTTTAAAGGAAAATTAGGCTATTTTAACGCTAAAACGACTAGAAATGGACAAAATTAGCATTTTATCGACTTTCTAAGCCTCTTTGAAAGAATTTATACAAAAAATAAATGCAATTATTTACAATTCCGTAACACTTTATATGATACACAAATGGGTATAGAAGAGAGATACAGCAGGGGGTTGAGGGGGGCGGGAGCCCCCCTCAGGAATGTATCAGATTATGGTAATAAGGCGATGGAATCAATATATACTATTATACAATAAGGAATAAATAAAAATGTCCTATTGAATAATGTCTGATGCAAATAGGACGTTGAGGCTCCTGATCTGCAGATCCACTAGTTATAAATGGTATCCTACATAAATCACCTTTTTTTGTTCGTGATCTTTTGTTTAATAAATGGACTTTATGAATAAGTCATGTTTCTTTTGTTTCTGAACCTTTATTTGCCTCAGCTAACATTATCCTTAATTTATGGACATGAGGGTATAACTGTTTAACTTTTGTACTATATATATATCAATATATTAAGTTTAAAATTCTTTTCTATTCTCTTAAATATCATTTTTTATTTTTAGGTAGATTCTTAATGCACTGCATAGAAATTAAGTCAGGATATTATTCTATTTCGTAAATTTGGATACCTGTGCAAGCTTGGAAGCGGATCGAAAATGATTCAAGCAGCTGTTTAACAAAAAAAGAATTACCGCTTACAGGATTACCATTTGTCGAATGTAGCTTAGGTAGGAGAGCTCAAATTATATAACGCATTTAAACATGGGAACATAGTTGGTCCCAACATTCTAAAATTAGTGCGACACTCAGATTTTCATACATGATTTTGTCAAGGCTTTGCAAGTATTGTATTCCTTTAAAACCATCACAGCTAGGATCAACAGCCGAGAGAATCAATTGCACTTGAATTAACTGTGAATTAACAGACTGTGTACTGAGTGTTTATAAAGATCGCATTATAATAGTATATAATATCAATGGTACAGATCACCGGTCAATTTAACGTTGGCACAAAACAATTAAGAAACTGCAACGTGAGCCTAAATTTCATTCTGTCTATCCGGTCAAGAAGCCATTATGCCACGAAAGTAGCATTGTTGACTCCACAATACAACATAAAGATCAGAATGTGTACAGGAACATCATTTATAGATCAACGAAAAATGAAAAGTTGTTGCTTGATGTGATTAGTGTTAAGATTCACTTTGGTTTACAACCAAGATAGAACATAGATACGGAGGGAGTCAAAAGAAGCCTTGTAGCCTTCCTGCAAGCAGAGGCATATTGAAGGTCGTTGAAGTAGTATTCCTCATTGAAAATTGTTTACATGAGCTGAAATGGGAGCCCCCTAGTATCTCTGTTATTGTCTGTCACTGCTGAACATCATCATGTAATCTGAACAATCATCTGATCTCGTATGTTGATTTTCGAAAACCCAGTAAAAAAATCTGGAGTGACTCAACTCGACTTTCCGAACATGAAGTAATTAACAGTTTTGTAGGTAAAGTAAAGAAGGAGGAGTTGTTAACTAAACAAAAGAGAGAAAATCATAGAGTGTTTGCGTATTTTTCTCCATATAGAATATGATGTTTTATTTAACGCTACTGAACTTTGAACCCATAGATCATAATGATAAAGAATTTTTCGTTGTGTCCCTGTAAAAACCTATAAATGCTAGATTCACCAAAATGCTTATAGTTAATGCAACAGTGATTTATAATATTCATATAAATTTCCTGATCAATTGAATAAGGCGTTTAGACGCTATCGCACTTTTAAAAATTTTGTCCCTTAGGCCATAATGATAAAGAATTTTCTTGTGTCCCTGTAAAAACTGTAAGTGCTTAATTCACGAAAATCTATACAGTTGGTGCAACTGTGACCTATAATATGTGTACAAATTTTTTGCTCAGATTAACAAGGCGTTTAGACGCTATCACACTTTTAAAAGTTTGGCCCCATAGGCCATAATGATAAAGAATTTTTTTTTTGTCCCTATAAAAACACTGTAATTGCTAAATTCACAAAAATCTATACAGTTCGTGCAACTGTGACCTATAATATGTGTATACATTTTTTGCTCAATTGAATAAGGCGTTTAGACGCTATCGCACTTTTAAAAATTTGGCCCCGTAGACCGTAATGATAAAGAATTTTTCTTTGTGTCTCTGTAAAAAAACTATTAGTGTCAGATTCACCAAAATCAATAGGAGTCGTGCTATGGTGACTTACAACACATGTACCAACTTTCAGCTCATTCGAGCAAAGCATTTAGATGCTAGCGCGTTCACTCGCACACATACACACACATGCACACACACATACATACAAACACATACACACACACACATACATACATCATCGTAAAAATAATGAAAACGGACTGAGGGCACCTCGAAACATATAGAAACATTAAAATCTCAAATTCGAATTTTTGACATGATTACAACACTTTCCTCACTATAGTGTTCGGAAAATAAAAATTTTATTTCAGTGAAACAATGCACTCTGCCATCTTTCCCAAACTAAACAAAAATATAAAATGAACTCTGCATAGAACTGTGTGCACTTTCGTTGCGTTAAAGGTAATCTTATTTGAATCTAATGCAATATAGATCTGAGACACAAATCAGAGAGGTTCTTTTACCACTTTCCATGCAATTTTCGTAAAGAAGCCGGGATAAACAAGAAGGATAACAATTTTAAAATTCCATTCTATACTTTTATTTATATACTAAATAATATTATTATGTAAATATTAGAAACTGCATTGAAATGTAAAAGAAATTGAAAAAATAAACAGCACTATATTGAATCTTAATATTATTCACACACATAGAGAACTTTTTTTTTTTTTTTGTTTCCCACACACTTAACATTGGAAGATTTTAATGTTATATGTTAATTACATGTGGATAAATCACCGCACTTTAGAACGTAGAAATCAAGAGAAAACGGATAAAAATCATTAGGAAAAAGCATGGGACAAGAGAGAGAGAGAGAGAGAGAGGCAAAAAAAAAAAGGGCTAACACCGGACGGAATAAAAGGTGAAAATTGACTAGAATAAGTCATCGAAGCTCGGTGGAATCCGGGTTGGGGCCCTGAAGCTATCGTCTCGCCTAATATGTGACTAATTAAAATATTAATATTTAATAATCTTTTAAACTTATCTAAAGTATATCAGAATCATAGTATATCAGAGAAGAAAATATTTTAGTCTTCTGTATGTAATAGTTCTTGTTTCCTCGCACTGTATTTACATTTATTCTTTCATATTCTACTTTTAAACCTTTCTTACTGTTATACAATTTCTAAAAAAAAAGTGTCTTTTTACTTATTTATTTTTTAACATTAATGCAATTCCAGTGCTTCTGTAGCGCTCTTTTCTTTAGTGAAATTCTCTTACTTACTTAAAATTTCATAATCAATTAATATTTTTGCTTCTAAGTAATTTTCAGATTTCTCTAATGCGTTAGTTACATTTTTAAAATAAAGTAACTTTAATTCGATCTGCTTTCATAGCCTTGTGGAGATTCAAATCGAATAAGCAATAGTTTTATCGTGTGTATAATTTTCTTTTAATAAAATTAAATATCTTTTAACATTTAGAATAATGTAATATTGAATAACCTTAAATATAAAAATAAAATAATATTTTTATAAAATTAAGTATTAATAATCATTCTATAATAAAACAAATTTGAATATTTGTTTATCTCTCTATATAATATAGTTATTCAATATAGTACTTTTTTTTTTTTTTTTTTTTTTCGTTTTAAATCTGAATACAGATCGAATGTATACTTCGAGTAATTAAAAAACATTTTCCTAAAACATTATTTAAAAATCACCTCTCAGAAGAAATCAAATATTTACCTAAAATATATGCCATTACCTTCAATATATCAGACAGAAATCGGAATTTTCAGTCCTTGCACTTTAATCTATTTTTGTTTTTCAGTCCAGTCGATTTTCTCCTTCTGTTTTAGTGTATTTTCTAAGGGTATCAACGATTTCAGTACTGCTAATTAAATATTCATTAAGGTGAATTTAAACTTATAAAATAACAGGATTCGTACAGTCATGGGATTTTCTTGATTTTCTTCGCCACTTATTTCGTTGAGTAATTTTTGTTATAAAAATTACCTATCAATTAAAAATAAATAAATAAATAATAAAAAAAAAATACTAGGGAAGAATCCTCGAAAACAGGTGGCTCTCTACGAACTCTGAATATGCTTAGAATTTAAATAATTGGGTTTTGTTAAAACATCTTAATTGGCGTACATTCGATTCGAATATTTTTAATAAGTTTTGGTATTACACGTAGACTGAACACTGAAACATGTATGGGAATGTGAAATTTTAAAGTATAATTTCCAACAGATCAACAGCAATATTCGCACATTATTCAACACTAAAATAAATTACTTATGTCGAAATAATAACATATTATTACATAAATTTTGATAAATACACTGCTCAAAAATGTTAGAGAATATTATTATTTTAGTTATGAACTACGAATGAGAAAACGCTTTGTTGACTATTATATGATCCTTAATAAGTGTTGCAAGATGTAAGAAAAGAAAATACAGCAAAGTACAAGGAATTATTAAATTTATCGATAATATTTGTCTGCAAACAAAAAATGCAAAATCATGCAAAATCAAAAATGCAAAACCGTCTTTAAAAAAAAAAAAAAAAAAAAAAAAAAAAAAAAAAAAGAAGAAGGAGAAGAAGAAAGAATGAAAGAAAATGTGATTTCTTGGATAAAAATGAGTTTTGATAAGGGGTATATGGCTTCCGCGACCAAAATAATCGCACACCTATGAAACACAAAACTAGTGAGGTTATAGATGAGGGATTGAAGTAGTCCTTCTTGAACTTCTAGTATTCCAAGCCATCAGTTTTAGAAAAAAATGGCTTTACAGAGAAAAAAAAAAATGTTTATTCCAATGTTTTTGCATTTTTGCATTTCTTTCTTGTAGTTTTAAAAAAATAATAAAATTCCCTTTGCTTTGTCTTTTTATATTTTTAACTAACATCTAGTAAATTTTAGTTCTGTGTGATTAAGAAATGCATGCAGAATACATTTATTGTACAATTTTTAAAAATGTTGCATTCATATATAACAATATAATGCGTGTCCTTTGCTGGTACCACAAGGTGTCATCATAAACAGCTGTGGATAGCCATGTAAACAACTGGTTCCTTTCACTTTTAAGGGGAAATGCAATAGGGAATTTAGCTCACAAGGAAACATACAGAAGGTGTCGTTTTAAAAAAATATTGAAAAAAAATGTATGTGATTCTACTCTTCCTAAAACACCAGAAAGTGAAAAAATTATCGGCTGAAATGAATTACAGCGACCTCAAAAAATTATCAAAATTAAGCATATTTGGCGATTTCACATTTTTAGGCGATTGATTTTGAGTACTTGGCGGAGAAACAAAACACGGTTCTGTTCGTAAACGGCAATCTCGTTGCTAGCGAAATGAAGGCTTAACAGCGCTAAATCGCCAAATATGCTTCACTTTGATAATTTTTTGTGGTCCTTGTAATTCATTTCAGCCGATAATTTTTTCATTTCCTGGTGTTTTAGGAAGAGTAGAATCGCACATACTTCTTTCAATATTTTTTGAAGACGACACCTTTTGAATGTTTCCTTGTCAGTAGTATTGTAACGAAGATTGTAGATGGCCGTTAATTATTGAAGTTTAATTTGAAAGCATCTTTAGAATTCTTGCGAAGTATGCCGTCAATAACACAGAGATCGTTAATCTAGTCAATTTTGCAGATAATCACGGAAAATTTTATTAAAACATTTTATTTGATGTATTACTCTTTATAGGTGACCATTTTATAAAGTTATTATTATTGGATAATTATAATTGAAGGGATTTTAATAACATTGGAGTGGGAGCCAAAAACGTCGACTTCTCAGGTCAAGTCATGAAGATGAAGTGACGCTTCGATTTCTTCATTAATTTCTCCAAAGCTCTAATCGAAGCCAAATTTAAAATAGTAGAGAAAAAAAAAATGGTTCTAATTATGTTACATATAAATACATTCATTTTTTGAAAAGGTTGCCACATAAATATGATTCAAACGATCCTCACAAAGAGGCAACATTTGCCATGAGAACACGGAACTTTTAAGCAAAATTTACGTACCATGTTATAAGACAAGGAATGCACTCATGGCGACAAAACTGCCTTTTTTTTCAAGATGAAAAGAAACCGAATTAGAAAAGTCATAATACGCTATTGTAGATCTGCATTACGTTAAAGAACGAATAATACATAAGCGAAAGTTTCGATAGAATTGCAATTAGCAAAGGGTACATATGTGGAAGAGGGAGAATGTACAAATTTAAAGAACACACTCTATGTGAATTTAAGTTGCAATTTAGAGTTCATAAAAATGTGTTCGTTACATAAAAATGTTTTATATATAAATATATATAAATGATAATATATTTTTTAGAATATGTGATAACCGCCATCACAAGTATATATAACCAGACTTGACGCTGGACAGAAATATAAATATTTACAAAACGCCGAAAACATCAATGTATGAATGTATCATTTAATATCAGTTTTTGCAAATTTATGTATTTACAAATTTATACAAATTTGTAAATACATTTCCTGCTACATAGAACAGAAAAAAAAATTACTTTCGTAAAAAATTTTAGTCGCTGATTTTCGGTGAATTTATGCGTTTGGAGATATTATGTTTACGGATATATCAGGCCCCTAGCCCAATCCCTGCCCGATCTTCAGATACTGTGGGATAGGAGCGGCTGTGACAAAAGCCACGCATCTTCCTCTGCCTAAGGGTGAAGCTAACGAGGCGTGAGTCTCGAAAAATCACAATCACGACAATGGAGAGGGAGAAAACAGAGAAGGAACACCAAAACATATATGCGTAATCCTGGAATTCAATAAATGAGAAGCACAAAAATAAATAAATAAATAAACAAAAATAAAATAAGGAAGGTTAAGGATAGCATTACAAAATATAATAGAAAGTTTAAGGATAGTAAGAATATTTCTGTATTTTCTAGGAGCAAAATTTTTTAATTTTTATTGTCTTTTAATTTTAATTTTATTTTTTTAAACAGAGGATGACAAACTGAACATATACAAACACAGGACAACACAGGGTATAGTCATCGAGGAGAAGTCGGTGCCCGAAGGCGATAGAAAAGAGAAAAAATACGTAACATAGAGTAAAACAGCAAAAAGTGTTAAAGGTGGGAGTTCAGAACGAAGCCCGCTTTGGGTCTGCGTCTGTTCGTAGGATCATTATGGTCATATGCTGCTAGTGTGCGTTAAAGCTGGGTTATCTAAGGATTCTAGAGCCAAATGAAATTGTACATTTAAGTACTGAATGAAATTATTGAGAGTTGAAGTAGGAATATCCTTATAAATGTGAGAATTTCGCACAAAACATGGCATATCAAGTATTTTCGAATTGTTGGGTTTTGTTCCCTTTTGAGTAAATTGATATGGGATTTTGCAGCATATGACCATGCCATACATACATAAGTGAGAATGGGTCGTAAGTAGGGCGCATACAAGAGCATCTTATTTTTAGTGTTTAATTTACTTTTCCGTGTAATTAGGGATATTAATTTCGATTTAGCCGCTCAAAATTTCTTTCGCGTAGTGGTAATGTGATGTTCGAAAGTGAGTCCTTGGTCTAGAATAACTCCAAGGTATTTACAGGGGTTTGACCATGGTAAGGGGGTAGCGCCGAAGTTAATTTGATACATAACTCTAGTTGCCGGTGTCATTGCATTTGTTCATCGTGAGAGTAGAATAACTTCGGTTTTCCCAATACTGAGAGCTATTTTCCATTTGCTGATCCATCTAACAAGAATTTTAAGGTGACGGGAGATAGCCGAAATAGCATAAGGCCTGTTAATGCTAGATGCAAAAATACATGTATCGTCTGCAAAAATAGCCAATGAGGTATGAGGGTACCAGGGCATATCAATAATATAAAGGTTGAAAAGTTAAGGATAATTTTAGAGCCTTGAGATGGCAAAAAAATTCCATGAAAGAGCGTCTTTCACCTTCACTTGGAAGTTCTATCGAGTAATCCTATTTATTAACTTCGATTGTTGTTCGTCTGTTTGTTTGTTTGTTTTTCCAGTACAAATCTTGTAACCGATTTTTAACTAACTTCCCGACTGGCTAGACATTTTAAAATTTCTGGATAGCTCAGAACACGGTAAAAATGCATTTTTTAAATACTTCTAGCCAACGGTTTCGGGTTCCTGCTACCATCGGCAGCGTTACCAGTACAAATCTTGCAATCGATTTTTAACTAACTTCTCAACTAGCCAGGCATTTGAAACTTTCAGGATAGCTCAGAACACGGTGACAATACATTTAACACTTTTAGTCAACTGTTTCATGACCCTACAGCCTTCAGCAGCGTTTATATGATTCGACAGATAATTTATTTTACTAACTTCCCGACTAGCTAGACATTTGAAACTTTCCGAATAGTTCAGAACACGGTGAAAATGCATTTTTTAATACTTTTAGCCAACTATTTCGGGTTACTGCTGCATTCTGCAGCGTTACCAGTACAAATCTTGCAATCGATTTTTAACTAATTTCCCGACTATCTAGACATTTGAAACTTCCAGGATAGCTCAGAACACGGTGACAATACATTTTTTAACACTTTTAATCAACTGTTTCAGGTCCCTACTGCCTTCGGTAGCGTTTATATGATTCAACAGAAAATTTATTTAACTAACTTCCCGACTATCAAGACATTTCAAACTTTCAGAATAGTTCAGAACACGGTGAAAATGCATTTTTTAAAATACTTTTAGCCAACTTGCGGTCGCGGAAGTATTAACACTGTTTCATGGCTCATGCGATAAACTGCCAAATTAAATTTGAAACACTAAGCTTTATTCAAGGTCGTGGCTAAGGGAAGGGTATTTGGGGATTTTAAAAACTCAGTAAAATTTTGCAGATTTGTGGAAAATATTTTTGATTATATTTCATTTTAAACACTTAATATTACGTATTAAATATTGAACCTATAATAGCAGGAGACTTGGCGTTGGAATATTAAAACAGGAATAAACTACTACGTCAGAAACGCCAAAGAAAAATTATTGAGGTGCATACAGCTGTTTCGGTAGCCTAAAGCGTACCGTCATCAGTGCAAAAAAATAATTCTGAATCTGGAGAAGTACTCGTATATATAGGAGAGGGACCGGATTTAGTTCAACCAATAGGATTACGGAAGAGGTGGGGAGTGTGGCCAATAAGAATTAAGGAATGTGTAGCTGTGTAAACAGTAGAAAAATTAAGGAAATGTGGACTGAATGTAAAATTTCCAACAATCAGACAAATAGGGAACAGCGAAATCACAATTTACAAGGTTTTTAAAATTTTTATAAATATGAAAAGCTTCAAAGAAATCGAGTTCATGAATGGATTTAGGTCTGCAAATTATTTTAGCTGAATTAAATTTAAAATTATGATTTTCCTCCCAGCAATGTTTAGAAATAGCCGATTTATTGGTTTCTTGTTTGCGGACGTAATTCATATGTTCTTTTAGACGAAATTTAAGACTGCGTTTAGTTTGGCCAATATATGATAAACCACACTGACAGGATATACTATAAATGCCCCAAGAATTATGCATATCAATAGGATCTTTTAACTGAGAAAAGGTGAGTTTATTGGAAGGCGAAAATATTATTTTAAAATCATATTGTTTGAGAATTTTAGCTATGGTTTGACTGGTTTTAGAAAAATAGGGTAAAACAATACTGATATTAGAAGTGACTGATTTAGTAGACGAAATACGAGGGAGTTGTAATTTTTGGATAGCTTTGTCTATAATGGAAGGATCATAACCTCTGTCAATTGCGATGGCTTTCAGGTATTTAATTTCAGATTTAAATAAAATAGGATTTGAACAAATATTAAGGGCACGGTTTACAAAAGTATAGAAAGCAGCCATTTTTTGGTTAGGTGGGTGACATGAACGCGCATGGGGAGGAAGGGAGACTGCAAAATTTTTACGATAGACAGTGGTTGAAAATCCATTTACAGTGCGAGAGACGAGGGTGTCAAGAAATGGAAGGGAGCCATTATTTTCTATTTCATATGTAAACTGGATATTACTGTCAATTGAATTTAAGGTTTCTAAGACATGGTCAATATTGTGAAGAGATGTGTCAATAAGCGTGAAGGTGTCGTCAACATAACGGGTCCAAAAAGGAAAAGATATTTTCTTAAAAAGCTTGCTTTCGAAATAGTGCATGTAAATGTCTGCGAGAATTGGGGAGAGAGGGGAACCCATGGCTAAACCTTCAGACTGACGATAGAATTTATTTTGGAAAGAAAAAGTGGTTTGTGATAAACAAATGCGGGTAAGAGAAATTAATTCTTGTATTTCAAAAGAGGTGAAATGAAACTCTTTTAATCTATTTTCGAGACAACAGAGGGCGCCACTTATTGGAACATTAGTGAAAAGAGATTTTACATCAAAAGAAACCATAGTGAGATTAGTGTGAGGGCAATTTTGAATATTTTTAGCAAAATTTATGGAATTCTTAACAGTATAACTATTAGCAGCAAGAAGTGGAGCAAAAATTGTGGTGAGAAATTTAGCTAGATTATAGGAAGCAGTACCGATATTAGAGACTATTGGACGAAATGGAATATTGGGTTTGTGAACTTTTGGTAAAGCATAAAATCTGGCACAATTAGCAATAGAAGGGATAAGATGGGATTTAGTCGAGTTCAATAATAAGGGGCAAGATTTTATAGCAGATTTAATTTTATTTAATTCTTGGGGAGAGGGGTCACGGGGCAGAGGAATGTATGGGCCATCATTAATTAGTTCAGTAACAATACATCGAAAGTGTTACTGAACTAATTAATGATGGCCCATACATTCCTCTGCCCCGTGACCCCTCTCCCCAAGAATTAAATAAAATTAAATCTGCTATAAAATCTTGCCCCTTATTATTGAACTCGACTAAATCCCATCTTATCCCTTCTATTGCTAATTGTGCCAGATTTTATGCTTTACCAAAAGTTCACAAACCCAATATTCCATTTCGTCCAATAGTCTCTAATATCGGTACTGCTTCCTATAATCTAGCTAAATTTCTCACCACAATTTTTGCTCCACTTCTTGCTGCTAATAGTTATACTGTTAAGAATTCCATAAATTTTGCAAAAAATATTCAAAATTGCCCTCACACTAATCTCACTATGGTTTCTTTTGATGTAAAATCTCTTTTCACTAATGTTCCAATAAGTGGCGCCCTCTGTTGTCTCGAAAATAGATTAAAAGAGTTTCATTTCACCTCTTTTGAAATACAAGAATTAATTTCTCTTACCCGCATTTGTTTATCACAAACCACTTTTTCTTTCCAAAATAAATTCTATCGTCAGTCTGAAGGTTTAGCCTAGTAATCCTATTTTATTTAAATCTGAAATTAAATACCTGAAAGCCATCGCAATTGACAGAGGTTATGATCCTTCCATTATAGACAAAGCTATCCAAAAATTACAACTCCCTCGTATTTCGTCTACTAAATCAGTCACTTCTAATATCAGTATTGTTTTACCCTATTTTTCTAAAACCAGTCAAACCATAGCTAAAATTCTCAAACAATATGATTTTAAAATAATATTTTCGCCTTCCAATAAACTCACCTTTTCTCAGTTAAAAGATCCTATTGATATGCATAATTCTTGGGGCATTTATAGTATATCCTGTCAGTGTGGTTTATCATATATTGGCCAAACTAAACGCAGTCTTAAATTTCGTCTAAAAGAACATATGAATTACGTCCGCAAACAAGAAACCAATAAATCGGCTATTTCTAAACATTGCTGGGAGGAAAATCATAATTTTAAATTTAATTCAGCTAAAATAATTTGCAGACCTAAATCCATTCATGAACTCGATTTCTTTGAAGCTTTTCATATTTATAAAAATTTTAAAAACCTTGTAAATTGTGATTTCGCTGTTCCCTATTTGTCTGATTGTTGGAAATTTTACATTCAGTCCACATTTCCTTAATTTTTCTACTGTTTACACAGCTACACATTCCTTAATTCTTATTGGCCACACTCCCCACCTCTTCCGTAATCCTATTGGTTGAACTAAACCCGGTCCCTCTCCTATATATACGAGTACTTCTCCAGATTCAGAATTATTTTTTTGCACTGATGACGGTACGCTTTAGGCTACCGAAACAGCTGTATGCACCTCAATAATTTTTCTTTGGCGTTTCTGACGTAGTAGTTTATTCCTGTTTTAAATATTGAACCTACTCTGAAATTTTTATCTGGCTACAATCTTGGCTGCATTAAAGGTAAAATTTTTACAATTGTTTATCAATTATATTAGCAAAAAACATCTGAAATACTTAATATATTAAACTGAATTACCGTTGGGTCTCGTTATGAGCATCAATCGCCAAATGTACTAAATTGCATGACAGTTTTCTAATGGAAAACTTCTCACGTTCGGTTACCTACTAAATTGTTCTTCCGATTCAACCTTTTTAAACATCATTAATTACTAAATGTTCAGAAACTCGAGTGAAGTCAATTCATATTTTTAATTATGAAATTACAAGCAATAAAAATGACACAAGTGGCATTAAGTACAATTTAAAGGAATAAATACAATGCAATTTCATTCGAATGTCAATATGAAACACACGCATCATATAAATACATATTCATAAACATGGATTTCCTAAGAATTACACACTCACATAATATATACGCATTAGACAAATATATTGTTGCGAATTCGGGGCTTGTGAATTTTCTATGAATGAAAGACGAACCTTACAGAGGTTTAAAAATTTATTTACGAATGTTTCGGAAGATTGCAGATCTGTTAAACACAGTATCAACTTGCGTTTCACCAGAACGCGCAGCTTAAATAACAGCTGACAACATAAAAAATTACAGCACAAACGATACCATAATCATAACATACAGAAATAGGCTGCAATTCAATGGTAGAGACTTAGTCAAGCAGAACTTTCTATCCAGTAAAATCTTAGCGAGAAACTCACCTCAGTGGTCGAAACAGGACCCCTTTTATAGCCTGCCATTAATCCAGAATTTTACGGTAACTTCCGTAATAATCGAGTTACAGCTTGGACAATGGGTATATCGATAATAAAGGTTTTTTCACCAAGTTCGTCAAAATAGTTGTCAAGGAGCGATAAAGTCGTCGCCAATTCCATTACATGCCCTGATAAAGCGTGTTTTTAACGGGAAAGGAGCTTTTTTAACGCGGAAACAAGCTAGGAATGTGGAAAATTGATATTTTATAATCTAAGTCTCTTAGAAAGAAATCACAAAAAAATAACTAGCAATTTAGATATTCGTAACACTATATTTGCTTATATGCAAAACACACACGATTTTTATTGATCTATTACACAGATATATTCATTATGCATAAGTATTATACTTTTTAAAAGCATATACATAACAAGCATATACATAAGCATATACAAAGCATATGCATAAGAGATATCTTATAAAAAACAATACTATTGTAAAAGTCACCCCGCCCAGCAAAAACTTTTACCTTTCTTATGCATACGTATTATATTCATAAAAGCACATACAAAACCTGCAAAAAGAAGTGATATATGATATAAAAAAAACAATACTATTGTAAAAGTCACCCCTCCCAGCAAAAACTCTCACCTTTCTTAAGCGGCCAAAAAAAGGATTGATATCAAATTTCGCCGCCGCTATTGAATCCCGGGAACTGAATGGCTAGCTTAATGAAGATCTGCCAATAACACTGCATGTATCTTTCTATTATATCATAATCTCTTTCAATATTCTAGTAATCTGTGTTAGTTTTTGGCTGCATTATAAAATTATAATTTAAAGTATTTTACGCCGGGGTGCGTAATAATATTTTAATCTTTACTAACTAAATTTTTTATTGATTAAAACTTCTACATAGGGGACGCACCCCGCCTTAAAAATACTTTAAATTATAACTTTATAATACAGCCACAAAACTAACACAGATAACAAAGAATATTGAAAGAGATTGATTCATTAGAAAGATACATGCAGTGTTATTGGCAGATCTTCATTAAACTAGCCATTGAGTTCCCGGGATTCAATAGCGGCAGAGAAATTTGACATCAATTCTTTTTTTGGCTGCTTAAGAAAGGTAAGAGTTTTTCTGGGAGGGGGGACTTTACAATAGTATGGTTTTTTATGAGATTATATTTATATAACGTGGTCCAGTTACGATTAACTTTTGTCGAAACGACATGATAGTGACGAAATTAATAAAATACGCGAGGACAAAAAGTAATATTTATAAACGGACAATATTTGCGCAAGCGGTCTAAGCTCAACGATGTAATAAGAAAAAATAATGACACTTGTCTGATAAGAATGTTTCATGGAAAAGTGTATTTTTAAAATTTGAATCTTAAGAATCTTTGTAAGTGTCAATTTAAACCTATCAATACCTTAAACATATATACTACAAAATATGAGTTATTATTATAAATTGACTGAAAAAACAGATTATAAAAAGTATAATCAAAATAGGAATCTTTTTTTTTTTTAATTATTATTATGCCCAAATAAATAAATAAAAAATCATCACCAACATCTCGACAAACTACTTGAAAACTACTTGACAACTGCATTAAAGAGTTATAATTTAAAGTATTTTTATGGCGGGGTGCGTAATAATATTTTAATCTTTACTAACTAAATTTTTTATTAATTAAATAACCTGGTGTGTCACTCACACGACTTTCTCTTACCCTGAAATTTAATACTATAAATACAGGTTGCAGATTAAGAGGTAAGATAACGAGTAATGTTATGTAAACCTATGTTAAACAATTCATATTAGGCTTCTGAAGAGTTTTATATGATAATTAGTTTTGTGTGAGGGGGGCTACCGTTCCCCCTCAACACCCCGTTTCATTAAAGCATCTACATTTATATTGAATTTAATTCGATTATTAAAAAATAATTCTCTTTTTAAAAAATAATTTATTAAAATTATTATTTAAAAAAATTATCTTTAATGATAAGGCAGACGATTTCCATATTAGAGAAGTAGTATAACACCAAATATCCAAAAAAAGTCAATTTTATTCTCAATATTAAAAAAAAAAAAAAGTACGATTTTTTTTCCCAAGTTTTTTTTTTCGTTAAAAGTAAAAAAAATCTATAACTTTGTTTTAAATTATCGCATATCGATGGTTCAACCATTCGTTTTAAAGGTATTGGCGAGCTCTTTTGAAAGATACCCATCATGAAAATTTACTCCCCTCGAGGGGGGACTTCCCCCCCAGAGGGTGGGGGGGAGGCGAGGCTCCTACATACACAAAAAAATTTTTCCCAGTTAACTATCTCTATCACAAAAAATATATATTCGTTTCATTTGGTTTAATGCAGTCTATAGACGTTAAACTCTACTTTCCTGCAATTTCCCCCATAGACGTAATGTATTAGAATTCTCTTGATTGTCCCTGTACACGAACCATTTGCTTGATCTTAACGAAAAGCTTACTGTAGCATCCCTATATGATACACATTTAGAATACCAAGTTTGAACTTTCTGCCATAATTTGTTTTTGAGATATGCTGATAACAGACAGACACACAGACATACACACACAGACCATTTGCTAAAAGCATGATTTTCGTATTCAGGGGGCCTCAAAACGTGTAAATATAACAAAATCTCGAGTTCGAAAATTTGACCCAAAACAATACTTTCTCTACCTTATGGGTAAGAGAAAGTAATACAAATCAGTTTCTTTTTTTTTTTTTTTTTTTTTTTTTTTTTTTTATCATTATTATGCCCAAATAAATAAATAAAAAATCACCACCAACATCTCGAAAGAAATATAAAAGTTGTTCATGGGGGGGGGGGGCCCTATACTAAAACAGTGCTGCCTTGCGGAAGTATAAAAACTGAGTCGTCAGTTATGAATTTTATTTCGAAACCTTTCTTTGTATGATTTTAGTTTCCCTATTGCACAATATTAATTTAATTCTGGTAATAATTTGGCGACTGGTGAATTAAAATTTTAATTAAGTAGTGAAATTCATATAATATTTATGAGTTTCGAATTTTAAAAGTAATAAATAAGGAAAGAAATAAAATGCGAAAATTTCGCATGGGTTTGCTAGTATATATATATATATATTTCAGTTATATGAGGTAATTTTTAATGATATGTGCAATGAAAATCATGTGTATTACCTCATAAGGATTAAAAATGATTTTGTGAGTTAGTATTTTAGTGTACCAATGGTACACAGAGGTTGAAAAAGATATTTGGACCTTAAAAACATGTAAAAAAAGTATTTACTTTTTAAGTCCCTTACATATTTTCTGAGATTGGTAGGATATTCTTGAGGTATTAATAGGAAATCTTTGTAACACACGGAAAAATCGTGAAAAAAGCCATATAAAAACAGCAAGAGCATTCTATAAAACCCTTTATTGAACAAAAGTGGCTACATGTATCGTGTAATGGTTTGTACGGCAATTAAATTGGTATACTCGTATATACGTTCAATTTTTATCTTCCTTTATCTCTACTTTTGACATTTCTTACAAAAATTCTATTTTATACGCTTTGTAAACTAATGGTAGTTTAAAGTACCGTCCAAAGGATTTAACTTAACAAAAGAATATTTAACTTTTTTTTTTGAAGTTTTGAGTAAGGAAATAAAATTCTGTCACTGCTCAATTTTAATTCAATTCTTCTACCCTTTGCCTTTCATGATAAAAACAAATATATAGATATTAACTATTGCGTTTAATTTTTAATTTTGCATTGAAATATAATATTTTTATTGGTTCCCCTTTTAGTACGACGCAGTGTAATCATGAAACAATGGTGGACAACCTTATCCACCACTGTCTCTTTGAATTTAAAAGTGGGTTTATGTGAGGGGTACAGTTCAATACTTTCTTATAAATTTTGAATGGGAAATGGGAAACCAATTAATTTTATTCAAAATAAGATCGAAATAATTCAACAAATTCGTAAGTCATTAATTTTTTCTAAATTTTGAAAAAATTATTTACAGTTTTCGGGAAAAATATGAGCAATTCCAGTAGACATCTAAAACAAAGAATTTCTAGCTTAAGTGTTTATAAGATTATCACGCAAAGTGTTGATGTAAGTATTATTTACAAATTATGTCTAATTTTAAATAAAACAATGGGTTATTAATTTTTCAGAAGTAATTTGTTTTCAATTTGTAACACAGATTGCATTTATATATATATATATATATATATATATATATACATCTGTTGTTTTAACAAATTAATGAAACAGATATATTACGTGGGTTATTTAAATATGCAATTTCAATCAATATCCATTTCATTTCGCCTCTTCGGAGAAAAGAAAATTCGAAGGTGCCCACAAGTAGCGCCTATAAAGGTGTCTGGAAAAATAATTTTTCGAGTAAAAAGTGTTCCAATTAGCATTTTTCGTGGTATAAACATGTATAGATTATTTAATTGCGGTATCCTACTCTACCGAGAATGATTAGCCCTTTGGACTTCAGATGCCGGGCTTAACAAATGCCAGGTTCGATTTTCGGTTAAGGACTGGATATTCGTACTGCTTTAGAACCAAGTTTAAGCCTCATTATAAATCTCGTTATATTGAGCCTTAATGTACCAAAATGACTTTAATAGAAACCCGATACTAAAGGAACCTTGGTATTCCTCTGTTAAATATCACTGTCATTTTTAGTTTTATTGGAAATATTCTCATAATCATAAATCCGGCACCCCCAAATATGTAAATTACAACTGTTTCTTAAAATAATAAAGCTAAAATAACAACAACAACAGCAAAAAGAAAAAAGAAAATCTGATCTAAACGGATATTAATTGTCGATAGGGAAACAACATGTTACCTTAACAAAGTTCAATTGGTACAATCGGTAATCTCACGAGAAAATACACAAAATCCATTTCTTTTGTTTACGATTATATGACAAATAATTGAACATAATTCCTACAAAAAATATTCTTTTACCTATATTTTTATTATAGTTCATCAACCTAAATAAAAATAAATGCGGAAAGAATTATTTTTTTAAAGTGAAACCTCACACATGCATTTCATAGAAAATATTCATTTCCTTTTTCCTAAAAAAAGAAAAGTGCACTCAGTGAAGCAAATCTTCACACCCTAATCCAAGGTCATGCTCAGTTTTTTAGAACACTTTACAGACAGTCTTAGATACACGTGAGTTTGTTTTATAAGAGACTGAGGAAGGTGAAATATCTCTGAAATTTCCCAGTAGTTTATTTTTTCCTTAACTACACAGAATACTTAATTGTAATTGTGAGGAGATTAACTGAATATAAAAATTTTCAGATCGTAATCTAATTGATATATCCGTAACAAAAGGAAAATTATGAAATATAAATAGCTCAATATTATAAATTATTTTTTAGAAAAGGAGCTTATAAGTGTAAACAAATTTGTGTTCACGACATAAATTATCCCATTTGCAGAGATATAAACAAGTGAGATTATTTAACATTGAATGTTTAATATTATTAAAAAATTTCTTCCATTGCTACAATCTAGATATAAGTTTTAAGTGATAAGCAATCATACATAATATCAAGCTGTTGCCAAATACCAAATTTACATTTCAGAATAATCTACAAATCTATAGTTAACATTATTTGATAAAATAAAGTGAGGTTAATTTGACTTTATATGATTTTTATTTCCTTTTTTTAAATCACTTCTTAGCACATCGCTTTCTTATCATACCATTTATTATATCATCATTTCTTAAAAAAATAAATGAAAAACTTACTTTATGAATAATATTTTATTAGTTAATAACATTTTACATCAATAAAATAAAATAAATATAAGTTGTATTGTAACCACCTTCACAAGTATTTGGTATATTTTCCTTTTGATTTCCCTATATATATTGTGTATAAAGGAACTATGTTAGGCCTAGAAAGAAAATTATAAATGAGTAAATATAACAGATAATGTAATTCAAGACAACAAATTAAGGCAAACGTGACTGTATAAAATACCGAAATAAAATTATTCAGATAGTTCACAAACGTGTAGCCGTAAGACTAATGAAATAAATAGTCATAAGGTTCCTTTTATAAAATCGTAATTAAGATACACTCTCTAAATTTTCTCACATTAGATTAAGTCTGACAAATAAGAAAGCTAATTCGATTTAAAATGTATTACTTTTATTAAACAATATTAAGATAAAACAGAATTTCATAGCTGATAAATCTTTGATTTATGTATTTTTAACACGATTTTATTAGCTTCACCTGTATGTATGTTTGTTTGTATGTTTGTTTGTATATTTGTAACCACTCTGGGAGCAAACAAAAAATCTATATTGTAAAAAAAAGACTCTTCGTACGTGAACGCCGTGGCTGCGAGGTAAAGAGCCGCGTGACGAACCTAAAGGTTTAGAGTTCGAGCCCAGTCAGGGGAGATTTTTTAAAATAGGTTTTTGTTTAATTCTAAATTATTTTAATTAAAGATTTAAATATATGTAAACATTATGGTGTGTCACTCACACGATTTTCTCTTACCCTGCATTTTAATACTAAGATAGATATTTTGTGCTTTTTAGTTCACATTTCTATAAAAACGTGTTCTTTAATTTTTTAAAACTATAATATTATTATTATGAAAATTATATTGAGTATTACTTATCATAATCAAATAGATATTCATGTCCGTTTATCGGTCTTACTATCATGCTTTAACTCCTAACTTTTGGATTTTTTAAATCTTGTCCAGTTATAGTCCGTGTTAAATACAACAAAATACATCGAAGTAAGTTCAATAAAATAATACACAGTTCATGTTTGCATATAATAACAGTAATTTAAAGTTAATATAATATTTCAATTTAACTATTTTCGTTTATAGTATTACGTACATTTATGTGTAACTAGTTTCAAAGAACAAATATTTACATATTTTTTCAGATTTTCTATCCTGAAACCGAAGATAATTGAATAACAATAGAATCAACTAGGCGTAGCTCACAGTACTTAAGAATTAAATGAGTTTTAAGAGTTGTCGGGCTTTTTCTTTCTTTCCATATCAAATATTTTATCAGATATAATGCCTGATCGACATGGACTACTGGTATAGTAATCTTAGAGGATCGAAACCACAACCTTCGTGTTATTAGTATGACGCTTTAACCAACTGAGCTTAGGTCTAAGGAAAGATTTCGTACATTTACGTTTCTATCTTTCGAATCGATCATTTCAGAAATTTATATATTTTAATAAATCAGAGAGAAAATAATTTTAAATTCGTAAATCGGTAATCGAGGTGCATCAGGAAAGGTCAAATCAAACCTCCATACAAAATTCTGTAGCTCTGTCATCAGCCGTTTGCCTACAAAGCAATGGATACAAGCACGCATCTCTTTTTAATGTATATAGAGATTATTTCGACAGAAAAGGGAACCATAATGACATCTACAGGCAATTCTCTGAATTATATATTAGCTACGTATGTGTAGTCATCCCCAAATGCTGATAGATGTATATACCAGTATTTCGTAAAGTTTGGAGAAACACATGAAGTGGTTGTTCCACATATGCCACCATGAGTTTTTTTTGGATTATGAAATGCTTTCATCGATTTTCTAACAACACAAACACAAAATCCATATATATGGGCACAAAACATAATATGCATATCCCCCTTTGAAGGCTGAATTTCTAAAATTTGAGAAATTGGATTTTAGGTATTTGCGTTAGGTATGTTTTAAAGTAAAAAAAATACGGATATCTGTCTTTTCCTTTGAGATATAAAAGTTTTTGTGAAATCATGTTCTATTCTCTATCCCCCTCCTTGGGGGAAGAATTTTCTAGAAACCTTTCTTAGTGGGTGTCTACGAAAAAGAAGGAATGTTTTCATCAAGTTTCGTGCTTCTAAGTAAAAGGGTTTGGGCTGGCCGATGATGAATCACTCACTCACTCACTAAGGACAAACGATTTTATATACATAGATTACGTATTAATTCCTTGCAATAAAATGAAATAATAATAATAATAATAATAATAATAATAATAATAATAATAATTTTCATTGCAACTTGGCATGAGGAGCATATTTTAAAAGCTCTCGTTCAATCATTACACTAACGCATATATATATATATCTAAATATTTAATTTTAGAATCTATAACATATATATATATATAGACTAGCAGGCTTTGCCTGCTTCGCTGAGCACTATTTAAATTAGTAGTCAAAATCACATATTATTATTAATAACCTAAGTTAAAGTTCCCCCTGTGTTTGGTAGAAGTATTTACTCCTCGCAAGGTGAGGAATCCGGGTCCCCACTGCCTTCGGCAGCAACTTACCCGATTCTTACTCCCCATTCCCCAGCGTACAAGTTCAAAGTTTTGCGAAATTCCGAAGATACCATAGATTTCCCAAGACAAATTTAGCGCTAAATGGGAGGTCTCGAATTTTCTCCTTCGTAACGCCCCTCCCCCTTCAAAAAAAAAAAAAAAAAAAAAAAAAAGTTAGAAATCACAAAAAATAAAAAGAAAGTGTGATTTTGGAAATATCCTAATGAAGGCGCGTGGCTGTTTTCATTACCTTTGTACCATTTTTAGTAGAGTGTTATTCAAAATTCCGAAATTTCTGAAATTCCCCCCCCCCCCCCCCGAAAACGATATTTCTCCTCCCTCCTGTAAGAATAAAAAATTCTAAAATCGTACATAATGTTTTATTTATACTCAAGTCTAGTCTCCTCATATGCAATTTTTTTCAGCTGTATGCATCTCAACTATTTTTCTTTGGCGTTTCTGACGTAGTAGTTTATTCGGGTTTTGATATTCCAACGCCAAGTCTCCAGTTATTATTATATGTCTAGGAATAGTTTGAAAAAAAAATAAAATAGGAAATAACCCTCAATACTTACGTTATAATGTTTCGGAAATACCCATATCCACTAAAAATAACAATTTTGCAATAAAAGAGAATACTTATCCATAACGAAAACTTCAACATAAAAAATGAACAACGATAAATTTTATTAAATCTGAAAAAAGACACACACACGCACACACACACACGCACAGACACATTAAAAATATATTCAAAATCTAAGAACAATCGTATACATTAAAACAATACTTCTTCAGGGATAGTGACTAAATAATGTATGGAAATAAAGGGGAATTTTTGCATATCAGCCTATTGCCAATACAATTACATATATACCCAATTCACCTAAAACAATCGAAGCCAAAGTAACATGAAAGCAAGCTAAATTCAAAACAGAAATTAAATAAAATTGTTAAAAGACGTAGAATGTGAAAACAAAACAGTTGATATATAATGCTACAGTAAACCACAAGAGACTAAATAAATTGATAACTAACTATAATAAAAAAAAATCGTTGATAATTTTTAAAAAGTGTATGAAAAAAATGCACTAATATGAATTTTAATGAAGATATGAAAACAATCATAATACTTGCTTTAACCTAATTCCAGTGAATGATCAAACTATGCTGTACATTTGTACATTAAGAAGAAGGAGCTAACCAAGAATATCATAATTAAATTAGATAAAAAGAAAAATTCTGAGTGTTCTTCACAATAAATCATTAACCAAATAGAATTATATGCATCTATGTAAATGAAATCAGACTTTTATCTGTCAATTTATCAGAAAAAAAAAAAAAAAAAAATACGATAGCTTCATGTTTCACACACCATGAAAGCCGAGATTGGCTTCAGAAAATTGCGTGTGTGTGTGAGAGAGAGAGAGTGTGTCGTCGTGTCTGTAAGTCTGTAACACGATTTTTCTCCGGGTATCACGCGAAAACGGCTAGATGGAATTCAACGACACTTGGCAGGAATTTAGGCATTTACCGAACTTAAAATTTTATATATATATAATTTTAAAATTTTGATTAGATTTAGAGATATGAGTAAGAGACGGCTGCGCATGCGCAATAAAGATTTTGCCATTAAAATGCATTGATTTAAAAAAAAAATGCGTTATTTTTACGTTTTATACATTCGGGAATTCCAAAATGATTTCTGAATATTTTCTCTGCGTTCATGGGAGAGGTGGTGGTACATAGAACGTTTTTTATTCTACCGGATATCACTCGAAAACAGCAGAACAGAATTCAAAGACACTTGGCTCAAGTTTAAAGGCCCTCTTCACTTACCGTCGCCGGAAGCCCGAGCCAGTGTTATTCTATGGGGAAATTTTCTTTACAAATAACTTATTAACTAATACATATTTTTAAATTCTGTTTTCACATACGAAAAATTTCCAACTGTTAAATTGACGGACCTTTCTTATTTTTTTTTTTTTTTTTTTTAATTTGCAAAATGAAAAAAAAATTACATATTGAAAATCCGTATTTTTCAGATTTAACAGCTGGGAATTTTCAGAATGTGAAAACAGAATTCAAAAATATGTATTAGTTAATAAATTATTTGTAAAGAAGAATTTTCCATAGAATAACATTAGCTTCGGCTTCCGGCGGCGGTGAGTGAAGAAGACCCTTAAGGCCAAACCAAACTTAAAATTATATTCATCTAACCTTTAAAAAATTTACTTAGATTTACAGATATATGAGCAAAAAACGTTTCGGTAACCAATTAAAAATTATCTGTAGGTATTCAAAATGATTACTATATTTGGCGAAAACTCGACTTTTTATTCGTTGTTATTTTGTTTTTAAATTTAAACTCGGTGTTTTCTTACGCAGATGATAATTTTTTTCTGAAAGTTATTCTTGAAATTTCTATTTCATTTTAAAAGTTAAATTGTATATAAAACATATTTTATCGTAAGCAATAGTGACTCAGATGTATTTATTATTATTATTATTATTACTAGTATATAACCCCGTCAAAAATGACGGAATGTGAAAAATAAATCTTGAAAACAATGTTTAGAACATGAAGATTACCACGTGATCATTTAAATGTAGTTTCAATTTTTGTTTATAAATCAAATGGGTTTCCATATTTTATAATTTTCGTTCTGAAATTAAAAAAATTCTACCCGATCAATAAATATAAATGACAATAAAAAAACTGCTCGCTGACAAAAAATATAGGCCCGACAACCACAACAGCAACAACACATCCCAGTGTTCCGTTAAGTGCTCTATTTAAAGTCCTCATATAAGAATAATCTAGTGTGTCAATCACACGGCTTTCTCTTACCCTGAAATTTAATACTATAAATACAGGTTGGAGATTAAAAGGTAAGATAACGAATACTGTTATGTAAACCTATGTTGAACAATTCAAATTAGGCTTCGGAAGAGTTTTATATGATAATTAGTTCTGGCCCTCCTCAACCCCTCGTTTCATTAATGCACCTACATTTATACAGAATTTAATTCGGTTATTAAAAAATAATTCTGTTTTTTAAAAATTATTTATTAAAGTTATTATTTAAAAAACTTATCTTGTATAAAATTATACAGACGATTTCCATATTAGAGAAGTAGTATAACACTAAATATCCAAAAAAAAAAAAAAAAAAAAAATGAATTTATTCTCAATATTAAAGTAAAAAAAAAAAAAAAAAAAAAAAAAAAATGAATTTATATTCTCAATATTAAAGTAAAAAAAAAAAAAAAAAAAAAAAAAAAAAAATTTTTTTTTTTTTTTTTTTTTTTTTTTTTTGTTGAAATTGAAAAGAATCAATAACTTTATTTTGAATTATCGCAGATCGATGGTTCAACCATTCGTTTTAAACGTATTGTCGAGCGCTTTTGAAAGATACCCATCATGAAAATTTACTCCCCTCGAGGGGGGGCGGCGAGGCTCCTGCATACACAAAAAAAAATTCTTAGTTGATTATCTCTATTACAAAAAATATATATTCGTTTTATTTGGTCTAGCGCAGTCTATAGATGTTAAATTCTACTTACCTGCATTTTCCCCCATAGACGTAATGTATTTAAATACTTTTGAATGTCCCTGTACACGAACCATTTGCTTCATCTCAACGAAATCTTACTGTAGCATCCCTATATGATACACATTTAGAATACCGAGTTTGGAATTTCTGCTACTATTTGTTCTTGAGATATGCTGATAACAGACACACAGACATCCAGACACACAGACAGACAGACACACAGACACAGAGACCATTCGCTAAAAACATGATTTTCGTATTCAGGGGACCCCAGAACATGTAAGTATAACAAAAACCCACGGTTGAAAATTTGACCCTAAAACAATACTTTCTCGACCCTATGGGTAAGAGAAAGAAAAAACTATTCACTTCCTTTTACCAAAATACTTTTTTTAAGACTATCGAAGATCCTGTTTTCAAATACGCAAGCGAAGTGTGACGTCACTGACCTTCCGTGGATGCAAGAAAAAGATTCCCTATGTTAATCGTCCATTGGATTTTTTGTAAAAAATTATTAAAAATCGAGAAAAATTATTTCCCGATTTTAATACCTGTATTTGGGTATAGATATGCTATCGTATCCATGTGTTAGATTGAGTTATTTTGCTGTCAAATTGACAAAATTTTAAGTTTCAAAACTGTGTCATCTTTGGCGTTTTTTGTATTTGGCGATTAAAAACATAATACGAAAATATACATGACAGATGTTTATTTTCGTAATATGTATTGTACGAAATATTGTTTCATATAATTCATCGCTCTCTTAATATAAGTTGTTAAAATAACCATGATTTTTGAAAGGAATTAAATATGTTCGCCAAAATAATTTGGCGATATTGTTATTCCCGCCAAGGATGACAGATATATTAAATCTATTCCGCTGCAACATATGAGTATCTTATATCAGACACTTTATTTGGACATTTGAAAACAAATTTGACTTCAAATTATGATAGAATATTTATCATTTTCCTTTTAATTAGTATAATAGTTGGATATTTATTGTGTAAATATCATCCTTTGAAATGAAATGTTTATGCTTTGAATCGAATATGGAAGTTTGCCATTTTTTTCTAGAGTTTTGAAATTTAAAATTTAAATTTTATCAATTTTACAGCAAAAACAACTTAATCTAACGCATGCAGACGATAACTAATACATATCTATACCGAAATATGGGGATTAAAATCGGGAAATAATTTGCCTCAATTTTTAATAATTTTTTACAAAAAATCCAATGGGCGATTAACATAGGAAATCTTTTTTTTTTTTGCATCCACTGACGGCTAGTGTCGTCATCACTTTGCTTGCGTATTTTTCTAATTAACTATCCAATAATTACAGGCACTCCATGCTAACCCAAATTCAACTCTACTCGATATTTCCAACCAGCTATCTCACCCGCAACATCGCCAAAATATCCGGGATCCAGCTAGGGACTTTCTCATTCTCAACCGAACATTTTATCTTGACTCGACATTATCACCTTAGACTACTCTACTTTCAATACTCATTTCAACTGGTGACCTTTACTTGCCCAACCAAACATTCTATATCAACTATAAATTTACACTAATTTCAAAACCAAAATCAACTGGCTTCATTTACGTACTGAACTCGACGCCAATCATACCTTACAATGTAAACAAACAATGAAGCTTGATAAAAATATTTAAAGACTTTAATATGCTTTTACAAATATTTTAAGAGTTTTAAGGCTTTAATATGTTTTAGAAATACTTTAAGCGTTTTTTTTTTTTTTTTTTTTTTTTTTTTTTTTTCGTAGAAACAGTCAAAGAGTAGTTCATTCGGAAAATCCATTTGGAATTTGTATTTTCTGAATGGCAACAGTTTTGGTTTATTTCTATTTGGTATTCCGTTGCTTACAATCATGAAGTTACATAATTCTATTTATAGATTCATGTTTATAATAGCCAGTGATCCATTATATTTAGTTTAGATCTTTAAACATTACAATTAAATAGTTTTTCAAGGTTTTAGTGAAAATAAATAAGAATACGTGCGATACAAAACATATTATATGTATGTTTCCGTAAGTTGAACCAGCTCAGTGAGTTGAACAAACGGGAAAAAAAATGGCTGCCAAAAGTTTCTGTTTTGAAGCGGTACTAACCGGATTCGTTCATGACAGATGAGGATCATTATATATATTAATTATTATTTCGCCTTTTAAGTAATTATTTTTGTAAAGTGCTTTCAATTGCTACAGTTATTTATTTCAATTAAAAAGTAACAATTGCATGTACTATCTGGGATTTGGAAAAATTTGCTTAATTTTTTTATTATGACAGGACTTATTTTAATCTATTCTTACATATATAAAGGCATGCAGTAACTGTATTTCATTCGCTAGTATCACTAGTATAGATGTAGCGTAAAATCCCCTTGGAGGCTTTTATATTTTTTGCTTTCATTTTGGTGATGGATTAAATTAAAATGGCTATCGCAATTGTATAAATAAAGGTGTAAGTAAAAATTATGTTTTTGATCGTTGAGAAAATTTATGTTAAGATCAGCGCACAAACAATAATTCAAATTATATATGTATATATATATATATGAGTGAAAATTTAGAAGTTGTACTTATTAACTATAATAACCTATTATCTATCTTCACCACCATATTAAGCTTCAACTAAGGTAAATATTTTTTTTATAATATAGTGTGAATAATGATTAAATTCCCGTGCGCAGAACGGGTACAACAGCTAATATATATATATATATATATGTATGTAATTTAATTATATACGAATTACGAAAAATGTCAGAGGAATGTTATAACAAAATATAAATAGTGTTAATAAACAAGTTTAAAAAAATGTTAATTTAAGCCAAAAATTTAATAAATACAATATCAACTTCGTTAGCAGGTAGGAATACTGCAAATAAAAGAAATGTAATCCTAATAGATTTCAGAAGATATGTCATGTCAAGTTAGTATACTCCATTGTGTATTAAAATTTTTTAAAAGGATTGCATAAGTTTAAACTTTTACATCAAAAAGTATTAGTATTAACCTAATTTAAATTTATTAAAATACATTTATAGATAACTATTCAACTGGAAAAATAGCAAAATTTTTATTTAAAGATTAGGAAAGTAATTATAAACTTAAAATATTTATTGCAATTAATTAAAATGGTTTTTAACTGACATGCTTGTCAGAGCATACCATCACCTGCATCTGTTTAGAAAAAGAGAAAATATTTAGTCTCACAACCTGTATCAAAAAAATGTTAGCAAATATTGAATAAATGATTTGAAAACTTAAAAAATGCTGAAACTTTAAACAACAAATTAACCCTTCAGGTCCATGGATTCTCATGTTCAATTCTGAGTCGGCAACACATCGTAAGCATCTAGATATCTACGAGCAACCGTCCAAATTTATAGCTTTGAGTTGCTGACTTCAATCACCACCTTCCAACACCAAGATAATACGCTATGAAGCTGTCACATTTTCTAAATTTTTAAATATGTATATATACACATATGTGTACGTAAACATACGTACGTATGTATATGTAAAAACTTAAGATTTGCATCTGTCAGTTATTCTATAGTTAACAATTCGCAGCCTTTGTTTTGACATTAATGGGCGAAGAAATAAGTCGAACTGTTAGTAGTCTCCAAGAGCGTTTAGATTTACACTTTTTTTTATATATATATACATGGTTGAAATGTGCATATTAGCATTTTTCAATTAAATATTTTTTCGAGTCTTTTTTATTTCTCAGAGTGTTTCATTCATAAACCAGCAGCTGCTTTTAATACGAAAATGGAATATGTAAGTATCTATTTAATATATACAATGTCTTTCTTACTGATAATTGATGGTATTCTCATGCTTCTAATAAACAGGTCGTGTAAAAAATAAAGGTAATGCTTCCTTTACTAACGGCTCATTTAGCAATTAGTTGTGTGAAGAAAACCTATTAGGTGAATCCACAAAGAAAGATTTCCTGAAATATTTAATGAAGGTAATCACGACTTTTAATTAAATTGCTCCAGTGAGCATGCAATAATGAAGTAAGAAAAAACGGAAGAAGAATTTTCTTTCTTCCTTTCTTTTTGTTTATTTAGAAAAGTAGTTCTTTATTTAGAAAAATATTTTTAAATAATTCGTAAGCTTTTTTTTGGTTGATTTCATTAGAAACATGACCTATTGCAATCACTTCGTTTATATATCTATGAATATATAGGTATATATATAACGAAAAATTTGTAATCCTGATAACTCTCAAAATAATATTTCAAATCGAACCAAATTTGGACAGTGAATTTACCTTATAAATTTCTTGGATGAGTTCGTCAACCAAGTTGCTTCGCTTTTTTGTTTTCAAGTAGTGGTCACTTGAAAATTTCAAAACCACATTGGGAAAAACCTATTTAAGACCGGATTTGCTTGAATTTTGATGTAAATGTAGACCACATAAGGGTCTCAACAAAGTTTATTAATGAACTCTATCTGCCATTTTTAACAAAGTGGCGGATATCTTAAATTAACCTGGGCCACTTAAAATCAGGCTACCACTTGGAAATCTAACATAAAGATAACTTCCGAAATAATACTCCAAATCGAACCAAATTTGGACAGTGGACTTATCTTATGAATCTATTTAATGAGCTTGTTAACCAAGCTGTTCCACCATTTTGTTTTCAAGTGGAGACCCCACTACACATATACTGATATAATTACATTTCAAAAGATTATGTAAAATATAAACTGATTTTTAATTAGGTTAAGAAAAACATACACTATTTAATGGTAAGTAAAAGTCAATCTTTTATCATGGGATTACGATAAAATAAAATTTTATTTAACGTATTAATTTTTATTGGTAATCATCGATTTTCCCAGTATATTGTAACAGTACATTTAATTTTTTGATGATATATAACTTTTCACATAAAGGAAAAGACATTCTTTTGAAAATAATATTTTAATAAAATTTTCACACATTCAGACCTTTATAAATATTTATAAAACAAAATATAAAAAATTAAGCAGATATGACCATGTTAGATTTTTGTATAAGCTATATTATTTTTAAAATAGACATAAATTTCTAATTTTTTAAACCTGGCAATTTCATATGAAATTTACCTTTTATGAACTATTACTATTTTAAATTTCTAAATACGGGGAAAATTGAGAAATTTTATCGTTAGAAATTTCTTATGTAGTTGCGAATTTCAATTTGGTTTGTTCGTTTAAACCGATCGCCTCTTTAGAAGATCGCTGTATAATCGGCTCTTTATTAAAACGTAATGGAAACGCTAAAAGTTTTGAAAAATTGTTGAACAAAACACCTAGTATTTTTTTCTTTTCATAAAGAACCTAAAATAAAATGATGATAGTATTAATTTTAAAGGAGAAAATTCACCGTGAAAAAATTCTTAATAGCAATGAATTTTATTTCAAAATAATTTTGGGTAATGATTTATCTTTTCTTTCTACAGTGTTTATTAACCGAAGTCATAGATTATCGTTTTATTGAAACAAACGTCATCACGCATGATAATGCGTTTTCATATGTTTCACTTGTATTTTCTTAATAATGCGAGTTAATATATGATTATAAAAATCATTTATCACAATAACAATTAACAAGTTTAGAAAGTTAGAGCTTTTTGAAATTATGTTGGAATGATAACACTGCTGAATAAAGAAATAAAATGAAAGCCAAAAGTGTAAAGATGCAGTCCAAATACAACCTTTATGATATCTGAATACTCAAGTGAAATTGTGTTATGATTAATTTCATAATTTATGTGTACATTTTAGAAGATTATACAAGATTCGTGAAAATGTCCGACTACCAGTGTTTGGAACTAGATATAAACAGAAATTAAGTAATAAAAATTTTGGAAGCAATTGACTTAAATTGAAAAAAAATATATTGCCTCGTAATTATTATACACAAGCATCATACAAAATATACAGAAACGACTATAGCATGAAAACAGCGTTTCTGCTATGATGTTACAGTTTGTACTAGTCAAAATAATTTTTAAATTTATAATCTGTGCACTGTCAAAATACATAAATTATCATTTTGAGACTTTTGTGTGCATTTCCCTTTATTTGTTAAAAACCAAATTTCTACCTCTAAATATCAAATATCTTTGTAACTGATAAATTGTTTTTTAATTACTATGAATGAAATTATGCTTTTCTGTCTTCCACTCTGAAATATTTGTGTGATACCCGGACCCCACATTATATAGTTTACAATTATATAAACATTACTTTAAAGCTAATTTTGATTTAAACAACGTTATAACTATTATATATTTGCTATGTAAGGATTAAGAAATTAAATCAGACCTTGAAAAATAAATCGTAGATTAAGTACTTTTTTCTGCATTAATCATATTAGTGCATTTTCAGTTTAAATTTCGTCTTATAACTTAAATTTGGGTATCATTTAAAGTTTAACTAGGACCTTATCTATTTTATATAGAAAACTATCATTTTACGTCTCTAACTCTCTTTTTTTTTTCCAATTTGATGAGCTTACTAATTACACATGTAATGTTTTTATCTGTATAAATTTCATTCAGAATTTTACATAATAAACTTAAAGATTTCATTCAAACAATTTCTACAGTTACATCTGCTTAAGTTTAAAATATTAACTCGGGTTAAAATTTCAACTGAAAACACTACCGGTAATCATTTATCTTAAGTCTTATATAAAATTACAGAGAAAAATAAACGGAGTTGTTGAAATTAATATTTTATGTATGCATTTTATTGACTAATATTAATTTAAATTATTGGCGAGAATATATCTGTGACTTAGAATGCTTTGTCTAAAGTAGAATCATTCATTTAAAATTATTATTGAAAAATTAAATAATAAAAATAGATAAAAATAGAGAATAAAGATTTAGAATCTCGATTACTTACTTTTTAAATAAGAATTATTGCAAATATACAGAGACACTGGCTGAAATATCAATAAATTTATAGAAATATTTTACACCGCGCAACGTGTGGACTTTTGTTTCATCTTTATTGTGAAATACTTTTTACTGCAGTTCTGTGACGTTTCTTCAAACATTTTTTAATTAAAGAAGATAAACGCCATTATAAATCTGGGGACCTTAAATCTAATTTTGTTAATCACGCTTTAGTCATTAGACTTGCAACGTTCCTAAAATTTTACTGCCATACTATTACATTATCACAATAATTTTAAAACAATACTCTTAAACTTAGCATTAGAGTAGTAAAAAATATTTAAGAAAATTCTTTACAGTCTGTTGGTGACAATACAATAAAATAAAATTAAAATTTCAGGAATGATGCGAGTCCTACACCAATAATGTTCGTGATTTAAAACATGTTAAGGTTTTATCTTCCGGTTTAAACATCTATGACTCGCGCATCGTCACCGAATGCTTTCCATTTCAAGTGAAAACTTCTTTAGGCGCGTTGAGCACATTTGGGTGAACAAAAATCATGGAACTCGCGTCATCGTCACCGAACGCTTTCCATGAGCTATATGTATACTGTGTATATATGTATATAGATATACCTCCGGGCGTTATTAGTATACATTACATATATACAAAGAGTATATCTCTCTACATATATATCCATATATGTAGCGCACGGTGCGGCATGCCTCATATATATATATATATATATATATATATATATATATATATATATATATATATATATATATATATATATGTATGTATAAAATGTATAAAATGTATCATAATACTAGTAGTATACTGGCTACTGGCATCTGTCTCTTTCTAGTTCTATACTCTATGTATGTATGTACTTTTTCCACGGTATATACATAGTTCACAAAGTACAAGCACGTGTTTTTATACAGAACTGTTATATTCTTCTTTTTGCTTTCAATATAAATTTTCAAATAAATAATTAAAAAAAAGAAAATTATTTTAGTCATATTACAATATTTTTGTCTAATATAAGGCTTAGTTCATTTAATTTGGGTAGCTACAAATATTGTGCCGAATCATATAATACAGATCATTACAAACCAAAAATAATTCGAAAATAATAATCTAATAGCTCGACGATACAATTCACAAGTTACTTAGTTTTCACTTCTATCGGCAGTCCCCCAAAACTGCTTTTAGTTTTTTTTTTTTTTTTTTTTAATTCCCTAAATAAAGTTATAATTCACTTGAAAGTATTCACATACAAACATTGCGCTTAGTAGAAGGACATGCTCATTATTAAATGATCTAATATAGAACCATATCGAAATTCTTAGATCCAAATAATCTTTTGGACAAAAGAATAAAGTGCATTATTTATAAATACAATTTTATAAATGTGTTGATTACTAAATTATTTACAAATTATTGATTCAAAAGTGTAAAATCTAAAATACTTTCATTAATATATATAAATACATTTTTTAGAAAGATATTTCAAAACTTAATTTTTATTTATCATTTTTGTCACATTATTTATGGTATTTCCTCTTCATCAAAGTTATGTTTGCTTATGTAAAGCCCTTATTTCCTATCTAAATAAAAAATCTTTTTATTTTTTTCAGTTGCCAATTATATTTTCCAATGATATATCATCAGAAATATCCAGGAAGGCAGGGTTCACAGAAAACTTCGTGAGAATGTTTACAAATTATATATCTGTGATATTATTATCATCCGCATACCTCCACAAAAGAGGAAATCTAAAAATGGCAATTTCCTATTGTTTTCTTACATCGATTTCCAGTACCTTAAATAAGCATTATTAAGTTCAAAAACTTGTCTAATCCGAAAGACAACAGACAAATTATACTTTTATTATTCTACTCTCAATAGAAGCAATTTGAAGGGCGATTTTTCATGTCTACAGCAATCTCAATAGCAGACTGTCAATGCCAACTTCAGGTTCAAAAGTGATACCACAATAAAAAGGAAAACTACTTTTTTTTTTTCATTTTGTTTCCTTTTCATCAAGTTAAAAGAGTCTGTCATGGTATGGAAGCAGGGAAGCGTGGATGGCAGAAGCTTCCTGCTTCCGACAGTAAGAAATAAGAATTTGATATATTTTTTTTTAATTCCTGCTGGTCTAGTTTATGTTGTTGTATTTAAGTAATGGAAGTAGTTTAGCCTGGTATACTTAATGTGACACAATAAAACATACTTAGTTTTCTTGAGGGGGCAAATACTTTTTAAAAATTTAAAATGGTACAATAGTATTTGGGAACTTAGAAGGTATTTTTAAAATTTTCGATGAAAATCTTTTTTGTAAAAGAAATTCATAAAAGCATTTCTCAAAAACAAATTTTAGTTTAAATGTTTCTTTCCTTTCACTTTCTTTGAATACGTCCTCTTATAAATATCCAGGATTATAGTCCTCGCACCCTGATTCTTTAAAGTACTTAGAATTGAACGATAAGTAAAAATTTTAAACAATCAACGTACATTGCAAAACCCCGCAAAAATTGCATCGTGCCAAAATAGAAACTCGACCTTTTGTTACAGCGAACAATGTACACACTAGTGCAGTAATATAGCCATTGCACATATATTTACATTTTTTTGACCGATTCTTCTTTTAAAAATTTTAAGCATACTTTTTCTCGAAAAAAAAAAAAAAAAATACTTAGATCTTTATCTTTTTCACTAATTCCTAATTCCTATCTCTTTATAAAAAATTGGAATTTATAATAATAAAAATAATAAAGGATTATTTTGCTTATTCTGTAATTTTTAATGCACTACATGAATATAATTAATATGGTGAAATAAAAGTAATTTTAAAACATTAAAAATGTATGTTAATTTTCTTTTTTAAATATTAAAAAATATTTTTGAGATAGTCTTCTTTAGATAAAGATAAATATTTATTTATAATACATAGTTTTTTTCCCCTAAAATAAAGTGTCTTCCTGGAGGCGGAATGATTAGCGCTCTAATCTTTATTTAAAAGATGATAGGTTCGAGAACCGATTCAAGCAGGAATGGCACACTCTTAAAAATTAAGTGTTAGTTGGAACCAAAACTTGGTACTAAAGTAGCTGCAACTACCCAATATTTTAACCTTTTCCCATTATTTGGTAATTTTACGTCAAACTAAATTTGGTATTATTATTGTCATTATTATTATTTTTTTTTTTTTAAGAAGAAGAAGTCCCACCGACATGGGGATCAAACTGAAGACTTTCTTGTCTCAAGTTATACTTTTGGAACTGTTCTACGCTTTCTTGCACGCTAATACTGTTTCATTGGTTTTGAAAAATGAGGCTAAATTTCCTAGGACTTTATCTTGGCTCATCGGTTAGTTGTTGCCCAAAATTTGCCCTTTACCCTATGTTTTCGACCACGTTCTTTAATTTAAGCTCGGTTTGATTTCAATAGGAATTTTACTGACTCATAATTCTCTTGTGAATGGATGTATGATAGTTCCAAGTTTTGGTGAAAATTTAAATTCAATCGAAGAAGTAAAAAACTTAAAAGTAAAATTGAACCATATTATGGTATTGTTTATAACTTTACTCCATATAGTGGTTCAAGTTTGAACAGAAATATTTAACAGTGTAGTGATTCAAAAAGCAGGAGCTGGCCATGTATCGAGCTATGATGTGCAGAAAAAGACCGTAGAGTGACAACACAACCCCTTCCCCTAAAATAAAATTTTATTTGTGGTACTTTTTATTTTTAAAGGTCTAATTTCTAATTGAAACACGCAGTAAGAAATACTAAATAGGTTTTTTCACAAAGCGATTTGTTATAAACTGTTAATACACTGAGGATCCAAAAGTTAAGGTACAATCTGTTTTCTCGTTTACTCCTTTAGAGTATAATTTTGAAACAAATGAACATATGAATATAAAATTTGGATGGCACATTCGTTATCAAATTATTAATCGAATTTCATATAACTTTAACACAAGTAATGATTTTTAATGTGTCTTGTAAATAAATCTCAAAATTCCACTTCAAATTTTTTCAAAAGAAAGCGTTGAAAGAAATGAAAAATTTAAACAATTTTGGCAAAGAAAACTAAGTAGGAAAAGGTGTCAAAGGGGAATTATAAATAGATTAAGGTACACATGCATCCAAATGTAGGATTAAAACCAGATTTGTTTCCTGTATTCACTTTTCTGTGTTTTCTTTTTCCTTCTTTTTTTTTTTTTTTTTATATGTGAATAATTTTACAAAAAATAAAAATTCAAATTTGATAATTGGATGATTTGTTCAATTTAAAATTATTTGTTGATATTTTTAATATCCAATGAATGCTTACAGATTAATAATTATATTTTTCCTAAATGCTCCTTACGGAATAAAAAGATAAAGGAATACAGGAAGAAAAATCGAATTTTAATTTAACATTTGGAGGCATGTGTACCTTCAACTATCTGTAAAGCACCTTTGACACTCTTTCTCATTTAGTTTTCTTTGCTAAAATTGTTTAAATTTTTCATTTCTTCCAATGCTTACTTTTTGTAAATTGAAGTTATGACAGTTCAAAAAATATTACTTTTATTAAAATTATATAACATTTGATTAATAATTTTATATCGAATGTGCCATTCAAATTTTATATTCATATGTTCATTTGTTTTGAAATTATGCGCAAAAGAAGAAAACGAGAAAACATGTTGTATTTTAACTTTTGGAGGCTCAGTGTATACATTGCATCGCATTACTTAAATGAATGAAACTTTACACATCGATATATACAAACCATGCGATACAGTTTAATATCAAAGTCATCATTGAATGATGATTATATCATACAAATACTCTCAATGATATCTTACTATTAGTAAAAATAAATGCACTTTTTTATGAAAGAGCATTTCTAAATGATGTTCGTTTTTCATCTTTATATGGAAAACGAAACTATCTTTTATTACGGCAATATTATAATATAACATTAATCCTTTCTACTTTGAAACAAGATTTTGTAAAGCGAAAACAATGTAACAGAAAACTGTTTTTAATAACAATACATCTTAGATTGTCATCTGAGAAAAAAAAAAAAAAAAAAAGAAAAAGAGTTTCTTTCTTTGATTTTATGATAAGTAGAAACGACATTTGTGCTTTTATTAATACTTTAATGACACTATCAATGCAATTTTCAATGTGAATCGAATTGTATCGTGTTTTATTTTTTTAAATTAGGAGTTTCAATTGTTTGCACACATTGAAATAATAATTCTATTTTTTTTTTTTTTTTTTTTTTTTTTTATCACAAGGCTAAATTCAAATTCTTCTAAAACATTTCCATGTAGTATAATAGACCTAAAAACAACGTTTTTTTTTTTTTTTTTTTTTTTTTTTTTTTTTTTTAATAGAAACGTCGTCATTATGTGTAAAATAACAACAAAAAAAAAGTTTATTTTTTTAATTTAAATGTATTAGTTTTGCATGATTTTTCTATGCCAGAAGGATTTTATTGACTAATGCATAATTAATTATGCAAATATATTTAATATAAATAATGTCGATGTATTCTAATAGTTCAAACTTTTTTAATATGTCTAAAATAGAATAAATAAATAATAAAATAGTTGCACTTTTTTTGTTTTAAAATTATTGTTTGGTAGTACCTGACCTTGTTCATAAAAATTTGTTTTAAACCTTTGCCTTGTTTTAAAATCATTTACAAAAAGGAAATACATAAATTCGTGATAAAATATTAATGAATCTAAATACGTTGTTTTAAGGAATTACAAATTCTGTAATAACAAAACAAGTATGTAAGATATTTTAATCTCCAATCGAATAATATTTAACTTAATTACCCGCAAAATATTCTCATTACATTTAATTATGTCTCTAGCACTTGAAAACTCCCATTAAACACTATTAATTATGAGACAAGAATAGTTCGCAGTTACAGGTCATTAATATACTTCTTACGTAATTGCCTTGTAGCCACTTTCATTTATGACCGTCATGCAACTTTGTATTATGCATGTATCAATGCTAAAAAAGAAAGACTATTAAATACTTATCAGTCGTGTAACGGAAACTTTGATTAAGTAGTTCATTTGTAAGAATTGTAAATATACTTTTGCAATAAAATGTGCTAAAACAATAAAAATGACACAATAAGGAAAAAAAAAAATAAAAATACTGCCATTCTAAAAGGCTACGAATTTAAGAATGCCAATAAAAAAATATAATTAATGAAATAAACAGCAACAGCAACAACAACAACAACAACAATAATAAACTAAAATACCTGAAAATCTCCAAATGAGATATATTCATACTGTAAATTAAATATTTACGTGATATACTATTATTCAGTATTTGTTAGTATATCTAATTAAATTTAATTTAGTTTCTTTAACCTAAAAAACATATGGAAAAAAATATTTACGTAAAAAAATGTTTATTTTTCCTCTTACAGAAATTTAAACGTGTAACTAAAATGTAAGATTTTAAAATTATTATTTTACTCTTAACAACATATAAGTTATTTACTTTTTTTTATAGAACAGAATAACAGGAACTCTGTCCGCCTGTCTGCCTGTCGTTTCTGTAAAGGGACACCCGAATGAATTCCAACGAATTGCGTTCTATGAGAGCCATTAACTGTATTTTTAAATTTTCTTTGAAGTCGGCCATATATTTAATTAGATATTTCAGTGGACAGCAATTTAATATTTTATTTGTACAAGATCACATCATTTTAACACTAAGTACATATTTCAATAAAATGATGTATTATAGGGGTTTAGGAGATCTCTCTCTAAAAAATATGCTAATCACTTCAGTAACAGCGCTCATTGTTCTAAAAGATCTATTACATACTGGCAAGGTAGGATATTAACAGTTTTAAGAATTTCATAATGCTTGGTTTGCAAGTTTTAAATACGGCGCTAATTATTAAGCATGCAATGTAATGAATTAGGCAACCTCAACTACTAATTAAACACAAATTTAATATTTACATTATATTTTATGAACATCGTTATACTTAACATGTTAACAAAATTTTAAATGTAATGTCAAATATTAATGCGTAGATTTTTAACACTTTCTAACAAAGTTGAAAAGTGTTTGTGACTTCGCTTTTTCTGCCTGTATGTCCGCCTATCTGTCTGTCTGCGCTCTGATTCTCTATGGGATGTTCTTTATTAAAAATGGTGTAAATACTACCACTGATTTCTGTAGAGAGACATCCGAAAGAATTCCAACGAATTACGTTCTATGAGAGGCATTGAAAATACTTTCTTTTTCTATTGTCCTCTCATCAACAATACATCTGTGTCTAAAATTTTAGTAAAATTGGCTTGGCAGAAGTAAATCAAAGATATTTCGTAGGATTTGGCAGATTTATGCCTCTTAAGCCTACCTCTGAAAAAAGCTTACATGTTGCTTTACTATCGTCTCCTGCCTAGAATTTGAGTAAAATGTGTTCGATGGAAGTATACTAAATATGAATTTCGAAATTTGACACCAGCAGGAAGATTTTACCCCGTAGAACTTACACTTGATTATACAGATCCATGAGAATGCTTATACATTGTATTGTTATCGAATCGTGCCTGAATTTTGAGTAAATTTGGTTTGGAAGATGTTCGTAAACATGTATTATATTTGAAAAATAAAATTGTCTAAGTTACTGTATGGATATGCAAAACTAATTTTCACTTCTAAGCAGAATTTTTGGACATGGTAAAATGCTTATAATAAAGATAATAAAGCACCTCCATCAATTACCTTCAATAGAAAAAGAAATGTTTTCGCTTAATTTCTACATATATACACATTTCTTCTTCTTTTTCTCGACACCCTCTGCGAAGAATAAAGGTATAATATCTTGTCTCAGGATAACAATGGGAGCGAACCCCGAGCGAAAAAAACTGTCCACTGCATGTGTCTATGTCGATTAGAGTATATCGTCTATAAGTTATATATACAACACATTGTATACTTAATTTTATTCCTATACAAAGATACATAACACAACCTATAATTCCCTTCCAGCTATTTCCTGGTATAGCCCAAATGTATGTTGGATAGCTCTAAAAACGAAAGGTTAATGGGTTCTATATCATATTCTACACAAAATATGCTTTTATACGCATAAAATATATGCTCATTTCGATTTTTTTAGTGAAGCAGAGAGATATTAAATTATACCTACCAAATATTTCACCAATTGTATACATTAATCTTTTTGTACGCTCTTTTAAACCTATCAATAATGTTAATCAAACAATATGCTATAGAAAACATTATTTTCTTCCTATACGCTAAATTAGCTATGATTTGGGCGTATAAATTTAAACAAGTTTGAAAAAACACTTCATATAAACTGTAAGGAAACCGAAATATTTTATGAGTTTATTTACACGAAGCTTTTAGTGTAATTTATACCATACTAGCCTGGATCCGTTTGTCTAGAGGACAGTACCTTATAAAAAATCAAATAGAGGGCTAGTTCCGTTACTTCCGGTTTTTCAACAGCGAAGTTTCTAAACTAAGCACAATTCATTTTGTAAAACTTCGACAGATTTTTGTGTACATCTATAATTCTCTATTAAAAAAAAAAAAAAAAAAAAAAAGGGAGAAGAAGAAGAAGAAGAAGAAGAAAATAAAAGAAAAATATCTTAAATATTTAAAGCATAATTCATGTCAAGATTATTTTTGTTAGACACGTGTATCTTAAGTTTAAATCACGGTTACTTCGTTTAAATTGTTCTTACCACATTGCACATTTCTCGAGTGGACTGCGGTAACCCAGTTGCTAGACGGCTGTATTCACCAATAACTTCAACTCCCGGTTGAACACGAAAACTTGAAAAGCGCATAAAGTCAGGATACAACTTTGCAGCAAAGTTGGGATACGTTGCATGTGCCATCTAGCGACATAGTTACTTTTCCAATTTTTATCGGAAAATAACCAATCAAAAAATATATGAAATCTTCGTCGCTAGATGGCTGAAGGAGCCCGTGAATTTTTTTTTTAGAAAGCTGCACCCTGCCTTTAGACGCTTTTCGAATTTTCGCGTTGAACCGGGAGTTAAAGTTAATGGTGAATACGGCCGTGAGTCAAGCTTAAAATTGGAGAATTTTGGCTTCTATACTTGAGCTAGCAAAATACCGCCATGTACATCAAAGGCAGTGGGCGCATGTAGAATCCGTCATAGCTGCAGTGTCCTCCATACTCAGTAGAAACAATACCTCTGGAGGTCTCTGAAGAGGGAATAGCCACTGTCATCCACGGAGGATTAAAATTCTCATGTTTATGGACCACCGCTAGGGTGAATCACAAACCATTTCCAATTGGCTATTGTGTAGTTCTAGTGCGACGTTTAACAAACTTAACCTCAACCACAACCTCTAACGAGTTGCAAGCAAGATATTTTATGTCTATATTACCAATTTTTTAGTTTGCTTTCCCAAGAGAATTCGGCGGCTTCGAAATGTGGAGCGTCTTTTCACATTTTGCATAACTTTTTTTTCACGAAAATTGTGCTTAATTCGAAAATAAAATATGCATACACACAGAGATCTATATATATATAAGTAAAGTCTGGAATTTGAATATTTTCGACCACTTTAAAATGACATACTGAAAAGATAAGGGCACCGTTAGGATGCCGAAAGTCAATTTACCTAAATGAGAATGTAATTATTCAAAACATCTTTGATAAATAATTTATAAAATAAATAAACCAATCAATAAAAATATACACATTTCTTCTTTAAAAATTGTAATATGAGGATAAAAATTGTAATATCTTGTCTCCGTGCAACCCATAGGAGTGAATCCCAGGCGGAAGCAAATTACCCATAGCGTGTGTCTAGTAAGACGTTAAATCCACTTAACATTACTCTCGACCATTTTTATTTTTCTTGATTTCTTCCTCGGAAGATGAAAGTTTTGATGGCATGTCATTGGACTATCCATACAGTCGGCAGCGAAATTATTGAAGAACACATCCACATTTTTCCTATTTTTTATTTTAATTTGATATCTAATTTTTATCACCCACTTACTTTTTAATAAATAGCATAAAGACTAAGAACGTTACTCGACAAATATTTACATAACAAAACAGTATTAGGTGCACATCTTTTAAATACAAATTATTGCTAGCGCTTCAATAATTTTACTGCCGATTGTAGTGAATTCTAGACCTTCGGCAATTACACTCAGTATCTTTACTAATCTCAATTTCCTTTGTCACTTTTTTATGCAGTTATTGGTTCACATTGCCCGACGTCTAATAAGAGGAATGTGATCGTTTTTAATTAGCTCAACAAATTTTGCTTATGCTTACATGCTCTCATATTGATCTTACAGAAACAATTTTGTATTGTAGTATATAGGATGTTTGAATTATAGAAAAAAGATCCAACAATAGCTGTATTTATTGCTTTATTTTTAAAAAGGAAGCTTAAAATACATTAAAAGTAGAATGCATCCCATAAATAGTAGTAAAATAAAATCCGTTAACACAAGTGAAGATGTCTTTTGAGCGATTTCTATTTATATAATGTATCTGATTATTTTGTGTGATCATTAATGTTAAACAAACTACATTATAGAGGACACATAATTATGTAAACCCCGAATAAACTACTACGTCAGAAACGCCAAAGAAAAATATTGGAAAGGCATACAGCTGTTTCGGTAGCCTTAAGCGTACAGTCTTCAGTGCAAAAAGGATTCTGAATCATGAGAAGTGCTCGTGTATATAGGAGAGGGCCGGATTTAGTTCAACCAATAGGATTTGAAGTAAATCCGACCCTTTCCTATATACACAAGCACTTGACGATTTTCCAATAAAATTTACTTTTTACTTTAACATAAAATACCTTTTAATGTTAAAGTGAGTTATAATTACGTAACTCATCTATATTTTCGTAACTTAATGTTTAGTCAGATAGAATTCCGTGACAAGTGTAGTGTGTTCACCTTACTAACACTCCATTCAAGATTTTCTAGAATTCAATCTCCAGTTTAACTGGAGAAATACGTTCATCTTATTTCGTTCACCCTAAAACATCGTAACTGAAATTACTGACAAACAAATGAAGTTTAAAAACTTTGCAACATTCATGCCTTACAGTTTACACCAAGAAATTTTTACGATTCCTCCGAAACAAGGTCCATCAACGGCCGAGCGGTTCTGCGTTTAAAGCTGGTAGACGTAAGGTGCTGGGTTTGATCCCAGGTCGCGCTCGTTGCCCTAGCCATTCGGAGTTTTCGTGATTTTCTCCGAAACTTGCGTAAATACAGGCTATGACCTCTCAGAAAGACCCCCATGGAGGGCATTACCCTCAGGTCTGGGACCCTAGTGCAGTCAATCGGCCGTAATACCCACAACCCAACGCAATCCTCCGAAACCAATGCCAGTCACTCGAAATTCCACTAGAAAAATTTCCTTCAACCAACACAAATCTGCAGGGGCAATTTATGATTACAATCTCAGTGCGATTTTGAGTAATAGAGAGTTTGAAGCTTCATTAGTTTACACCTGTACATAATCGATAAATATTTATGTCATTTGTTTCAATTGTGGTGAAAATAAACTACCAAAACAAAAGACGAACTGCAGAAAAATTGACTTATATCTTTTGTGTTTGTAATAACTTAAAAACTAATGATTCAAACAAATAAAACTATTATGTTCGTATGATACGGAAGTCATAACAGGATACCTATGTTAACCACTAAGGGACCATTATTACTATGTTAACCACTAAGGAACTATTATTACCACGAACGGACAAAAAAAAAAAAAAAAAAAAAAAATCGATAATTTTATAAATTATTGCAGATCTATGGTTCGACCATTTGTTTTAAAGATATTGACGAGATCTTTCGAAAGATACCCATATTGAAACGGAAGCGATGCTTCCACATGCATACATTTTGTTCTCTAGTTTAATACTCTATTATCAATAATTTACCAAAAATCACGTGACTTCAAAACACTGCCTGACGTCACACTTTATGATGCGTCAATGTTTACATTTTGTTAGCCTGGTTACTAAGCAGCAATTCGTTTTAACTTTCGTAATCATCAATCGTTTATGTGATTTCTGAGCATTTCTTTTCCATTTTATAAAAATTTAATATCATTATCACCATTTTCTTTTATCATTATTTTCAATTGTTTTCTTTTCATGGCGGTTATCCTATGTTTTCGTTAATAGGATCATGTGGAACGCTAAAGAAATACTTTTAAGAAACATTAACCGCTGTATTAGTGCAAAATGATACAATACAATATTTATACTACAATTTTTTAATATCCGTCATTATTATAACATACAAAACCTATTTCACTAATTCAAGAAGCAAAGCAAAGCACGAAATCGAATGTAACCAACAATTTCTTCCGTTTGTTATCATAAAGAGTGACGTCACGATATATTATACTGCGTTTTCTCGATAGAGTAAATAGTGCAATGTTAAAATTGTTATAAATCAGTCATTAAATTTCAAATAAAGAAAATGTATGTATTTATTTTCTTACCTTTTCATTTTCTAATGTATAAGAATGAAATCAGAAAATGTGCAAATTGTCTATTCTAAAGCAAACAGCTTTCATTTGATAAAATTCTTAGAGACTCTTTATTCACGTGTCGATAGAAGCAGTATTTATAATAAGAATGACTACAGGTTAGAGGAGATCCAAAATTTCTCATTCAGTTCAAATAACTTAGATTTTTCAGTTTAAAAACTATGTTAAAAATAAATTAATTACGCTTTGTTACAATTATTTATTTATTTATTTCAATTTGTTTAATAAAACGTACCTAAAACTGTTTATAAAAAATATTTGAAGAAAATTTAATGTCATCATTAATGTAATAGTATTAATGATTGCTACATTAATTGATATATTGCTTGTTATTTTGCGAACACTGTAAAGATTTCAACCTCCGCTGCCAAATTTTAGAAGTAAAGTTTATGAAAAACCGTACGATTTATGAAAAATTAACGACAAATTAAAACATTTATGGCAAAAAAGTATAAAAATACTACTCACCTTAAAATTCCAAGGCTAAGTTTTAGTAATAAGATTTCAATTTTTTACAGTGTACTACTCCTAGTTCATAAGATATCACTCTCAAATTCAATATTCCATGGATACATTTGCAATAAAGTACATCTATATTCTCAGTTATTACCTAATTTTGTTAAAGATCTGAAACGTGCTTTCTGAATGAAATATGCTTTATAAAGCAAAACAAGCAAAAAATGAGAATATCTCACTAAATTCAGTTTCGATATTGTAAAATGCTGTTTGAGGTATTTTTCGCTTAGAATTTTGTTTGTCCACTAGTTTTTTTTTTTTAAGTTATAAAATTTTTGAAAAAATAGGTGGAAAAATAGATTTTTCATTTAGTTTTTGAAAAGATTCCATATTTTTTTAAAAATTGATTTCATGTTTAAAAATTTTATTCTCCTTAAAACAGAAAGGAAAAATAGAAATAAAACGTGAGAAAATAAGAACGTTTTTATCATTTTCGCATTAAAATAAAAAAAGGCAAATTTTATTCCGCTTCCTGTTACTCTGCATACAGACAAACCTAAGAAGAAAAAAATCTTATTTCCATTGAAATTCATTTACATATTCTTTGAACAAAGACACCTTCCTGTCTTATTTTGGATGCACTTCATCATTACAACTTACAACATGAAAGACATTAGCGTCCACTTTTGTTTAGCCTAACATGGTAAGGGTGTATTCACCCAAATGCTGCAGTTTAAATATGCAACTCACGTTTTCACTCTTGTTTTCACCCATGTGGGGGTTGGATTTACAAGTTGCTGTTGAAAAATGCTATGTCGGACGTGAAAGTACGCAAAACGTAGTTGTGGGCGATTTATGTTAAATAATCAGAGCAGACAAATAAAAACACTGACAATCGCATTTCTTATCTTTATCGAATTCATTAAAGCTTAATGAAATCTATTTTTTTTTTTTTTTTTTTTTTTAATAATTGAAATATACGAAAAAAAAAAAAAAAAAATGTGTGTAAAATATAAAGTCCTTGTTTGTTTAGAATAAATATGTACTTTATATTTGTAAAGCCGTATAATTTGAATATCCATTACTTGATATGTTTAAAGGGAAATTCATAAATAGCTTACAATTCGGTGGAGTAATATTTAATTAAGACTGATTACCTATACATGAGACCTAGACCTGCTTGCGTGAGGGATGTTTTACAGTAATCCTAATCCGTATGTTCAAATTTCGGAGAAAAATATGGAAATCTCCGAATGGCTAGGTGGATAAGCGCAACCTGGGTTCGAACTAGGGTACTTCCCATTTCTTAGTTTTTAGAATAAAACCTCTCGACCACTTGTAGTGTTTACCTCTACGGGCTGATATATTATGTTACATTTTTTGAGACTTTTTCCAGTTTAGCAGGAAGCTTAAATAAAAAAAAAAAACAATGCTTTTAATTTTTCTAATATGGTAAGTTTAATACATCTGGAAAAAAAATAAAGAAAGAAAAAATATTTATATCACTCTCATTTGTATTATTAGCCCATTCATTAAATTTTTATTATCCAGTCTTAAAAATGTGAAGTACCCCAATCGTTTTCCCAACATTTGTTAGTCATAAGATGTTTAACCCGTTACTAGTCGCTATAGATAGCGCCACCTATTACAGATTGCGAACTTTTTATTTAACTCTCACCAATAATTTTAAGAAGTGATATGATCGACGTTCCTTCGATTTTATTTGCGTTTTATGTGTATCAAATGCTACTTCTAAAAATTTTTGGTGGATATTGAATAAAAAAATCTGGCAACACTGAAGAATGGGTGGCAAATCGACCAACTAGCGACTACTAATGGGTTAAACAAAATTCAAGTAGTAAGTAATTCAGTAAAAAAAAAAAAAATAAATAAATAAATAAATATCAAAATCATAATAGGTTATTAGTATATTTTGACCTAAGTTCGTATGCTTGTGCAATGAATTGCAATACACCCAAATTCTTTTTGTTCGTCCATGTAATATGTATATATATATATATATATATATATATATATATATGTATATATATACTAGCTGACCCGTCCGGCTTCGCACGGATGAACAAATTTTATTTAAAGATGGATTGACATGCAAAAAATCACAAAATATATCAGTTTATATGTTATAGTCAGGCAATATTATTAACTGAAATGTCAAAATAAAATTTTACAATTATTTTTTTTAATTAGTTGTTAAATGTTGACAATTTTTACTTAATTTTATTTATTTATTTTTTTTATAGAATTCTAACCAACGAGATATATAAATTAGAGTGCTGATTCAATGGATGAAGGATTAGCTTTCCGTGGTTCAAGATGAATCCCGTGACATGCTCTAATAGCTTGCTGTGTTTGGCTCTTTATCGCTCTTTTGGCATTTAAAATATCAGTTCGACAAATTATCATCATAGATATCATCATAGAGTTCTAACAGATGACGTCACAAGCAGACGATATTTGTTTGGTGAGGGACAGTTGACCCCCACTGACCCATTGTTTATCATTGCGGAATATTGTTACAAATATATTGTAACAGAGTGTTGTAAATGTATTTGTAAAAGCATAAAAACATTCGACTACTACGCTTCCAAAGACATGGAAAATTAGCGTTGTCCTTTAGCAAAGTACGGTTGCTAAGAAGAAAGTCACGTGGTTGTTAGAACTCTGTTACATAAAAAAAAAAAAAAAAAAGAAAAAAGAAAAAGAAAAAAAACATTTCTTTACTCATGAATAAAAAATATTAAAAAACAAACCTATGACATGAAAATGTTTTTGATAAAATTGACGTCCTAATAGCTTTAATTATTATTTATTTGTTCATCTCGCAAATATATTTGCCTTTTCCATAATTGATGGTTATTTTAATCCGTGTTGTTTAATGATCGATAGATGGCGCTTTCTCAACTGAAGTTGTTAGTAAACATAATAGCCACGTCTATTTATTATTGTTCTTTCTCCGCCATTACATCATGGAAAACCGATTGCATAATAAGATACAATGAAGATTATTGCGTTTTATTATTTAAAAATTCCACTGTATTTTAACTGCATCTATATGTTATCTTACAACAAAGGCACATTTAAAATAAATAAATAAATAAATAAAAATAAAGGTACAATTATATAGTTAGTCCATAACTGGATTTAGCGATTTTTCTTTGGCTCCGTTTTGAACGATAACGATGCCTTTTTGGATTCTTTGCAATACAATACGCTTTTGTTTATGCTAGAAAACCATCGCAACCATTTGCAAAAACGTCATTTCGCCATAATCACCAAGGAAAAATCACCAAATGCACTTGTGGACCAACATTATAGTTGTTCCATGACATCCATCAAATGTGATCGTTTTGCTTTTGCTCGTTAGCGAAGGAAACGATCAGCTTTATCTAAAATATTTTATAATTAAAACAAAATTAAACGTATTATTACTTGTGAAATCCTCATGTGCGAAATGTTTCGAACAAACAGTCATTTTATATTATATCATATCATATCAAATTATATTATTAGAAAAATAAATACTTTTAAAGCTATAATGACGTCAGATTTAACGTGTAAGTTTAACAATTCACAAAGCTTAATGTGAATTTCAGTTTAATTCGCGTGCAAATATATTTCTTTTCTTTTCATGTAATGATATTTTAAAAACAAAAGGAACATGTAAAAGTTTCTTTTATGTTGGCAGCATCTAATTTTTTTAATATTCAATTATTTCCATTTCTATTATGGCTTTTATAGGGATTTTAATTAAAATGCTCAAATTTTGAACTAAAATTTATTTTATCAAAATTAAATATAGCCTATAGCACTCAGGGATAGTGTAGCTTTTGGTCAGTGAAAGAAGTTTTTAAATCGGTTCAGTACTTTTAGAGATTACCCTCCACAAACAAACAAAGGTTTGCTCTTTATATAATAGTACAGATATATAGTAAACATGCAATTTTTAGTAACGATCATTCTGTTGCAAAACTTTAATATCTTTATCGGTTTCAGTTTATTTTAAACAAATTAAGTACTTCATATAATTACATTGTCAAAAGAAAAAAAAAAAAAAAAAAAAACACTGTAATCTTTAAAGAAAGAATTCATATTTTGTACAGAAAAAATCTGTTTCGCACACACACAAAAATAAAATAAAATAAAATAAAAATAAAATAAAAATAAAATAAAAAAACATTGTAGCTTCTCTTCTTCTTTAACCTTAAATACTCAACAAATCGGTGATTTTTCGTTTACAGTGGCATAACAAGATTCACGTTTGAAGTCTTGAAATACAGCTATCGAAATAATAATAATAAATAAAAATGAATGAATAAATAGAAATTACAAGCAAAGAAAAATCTTCAACCACTGAAAAATAAAATTCTATTAGTTTAACAGAAACAAACTGTTATCTGGTCTGCCAATAAAAAAATGTTTTTTAACAGTGAAAAAACATATTTCAGGTAGAAAAAAGAATTCTTTAACGATTTTTATTGCAATTTATTTATTTTAATTTAATTTTTATTTTTATTTTTTTAACAAAAAATAACTTTTGTCTAGTCAGAAAATCAATTGTAACGAAACTCGTTACTCTTGTTTGTGAATACCATGGTGCCGAGTTAAAACATTCAGCTACGAAAACGAAGATTATGAGTTCGGCACAAGAGAGAGAGACAATTGACTAAAGAGTTGTTAAAATTTACAGAACGGGTATTAAAACTGTGATCTTTGACTGTTAAAAAAATTAAAGATCGTTAAAGAGAAGTTTCTTTTTTGCTAAAAATTTTACTTTTTTTACTTTCTTCTATATGTAATATAGAGAAAGTATTGGATTCGCGAAAATTTTCGACCTCCGTTTTTTGACGGATCTACAGGTTTTGGGATGTCCTGAACACGAATTGCTAGTTTTTAAAAAATGTCTGTCTGTGTGTCTGTCTGTGTGCACAATGCCCCTGGCGGGGCATTGTGCTGATTAGATTTGGGGATCAATAGCCCATCAGGTGGCGCTGTGATCGCATTTTATGTAAATTTTTAACATGGCAGTATAGGACAAATTTTCGTATTTTTCACCGTATCTCACGAACCAATGAATGAAATTCAACCAAACTTGGTATATAGTTGGAACCTGATGGGGCATGGAGCTGATTAGATTTGGGATCAATCGTCCAGCAGGTGGCGCAATGATCGCAAAATTTCGTATGTTTCACCGTATCTCACGAACCGATGAATAAAATTGAACCAAACTTGGTGTATAGTTGTACCCTGACATGGAAAGAGTCTGATTAGATTTTGGGATCAATCGCCCAGCAGATGGCGCTGTGATCGCATTTTATGTAAACTTTTAACATGGCAGCATAGGACAAAATTTCGTATAAATGTACAAAATGAGCGTTATTTTAAACTTGCGATTGTAAAATTAATATGAAATATTGATAATAGTAGTAGTTAAAAAAATTACGAAAAAAATTTTGAAACGAAAAAAACTACGAAAAAAATTTTGTGCATGTGGGGGCACCAGTTCGGGGGGGGGGGTAAATTTTCAAGATGGGTATCTTTCGAAAGATCTCGTCAATACTTTTAAAACGAATGGTTGAACTATAAATCTGTGACAATTTGAAACAAAGTTATCGATTTTTTTTACTTTTAATGAAAAAAAACAGAAAAAAAATCGTATTTTTTTTTTTTCTTTTTAACGAAACTTAACCAAACTTGGTATTTAGTTGGTCACCGACATAAACTGGTGCTGATTACATTTGGGGATAAATAGCTCAACAGGTGGCGCTGTGATCGCATTTTTTCTAAATTTTTAACATGGCAGTATAGGACAAAATTTTGTATAAATGTACATAATGAGAGTTATTTTTAACTTGTGACTGTAAAATTAATATGAGTTATTGATAATAGTAATAGTTAACTAGGAAAAAATTTCTGTGCATGTGGGGGCATCGCTTCCCCTCCTGGGGGGAAGTACCCCCCGGGGGGGGGGTAAATTTTCAAGATGCGTATATTTCGAAAGATCTCGTCAATACCTTTAAAACGAATGGTTGAATTATAAATCTGTGATAATTTAAAACAAAGTTATCGATTTTTTTTTACTTTTAACAAAAAAAAAAAAAAAAAAAAAAATATTTTTTATTTTATTTATTTATTTATTTTTTAAATTGTTACTGGTTGAATATGTATTACTTTTAACAAAAAAAAAAAAAAAAAAAAAAAAAAAAACTTATAAAAATCGTATATATATATTTTTAAATATTGTTACTGATTGAATATGTATATAGGAAAATATAGAAGAAAGTCTTGTGGTGGCCACAACATACTAGTTTTTCTCAGTGTAGCCCCTAATAACATATAGTGGGGGTGTACATTCTATCACGCTTCCCTGTATTAAAAGAGTTATAACTAATGCGTATATTATTCCCAATAATATTCACATGGTACAAAGGCAATGTAACATCTATATACATACATATATATGTACATTTATATATATCCTTCTCTTATATTAAATGAGTTAGTTACGTGATATATACAGGGTCGTCCTAAACATATGTCAAAAATGTAAAGGCAGGTAAAGGGGACCTAAGTAAGCAGATTTCGTATAGGATTGTGTGTGCGGTAATGCTGCCTTGAGTTGGTAGATAGCCCTGATGACTGCGGCGTATAAAAGCACTTCGCTGCGCTGGCTGGATTCATCCATTTACCTGTGCTAATCCTTTCCCTTGTGCAGCCTCAGTCTCATACATGAAATGCATGTCGACCAGCTCCGCATTGGTGAAATGATGCTTGCTGCTCGAGATCCGTGTGGGCAAGGATAAATCCAGCTAGCGAATCGCTTTTATATGCCGTAGTCATCAGCGGCTCAAGGCGGCATTATCGCACACGCATTCCTATACGAAATCTGCTTATTTAGGTCCCCTTTACCTGAATTTACATTTTTGACACATAGTTTAGGATCACCCTATATGTATATATATATAATTATCTTGGGGATCATGGAAACGGCTCTAACAATTTTGATAAAAGTTTAAGGTTATAGAATTTCTAGGATAAAGAAACGATTGGGCTTACCCTCATCTTCAGGAAAGTTAGCGATTGCTGTTAACCCTTTATAGGCCAATTGCAATATATGGCAGAAATTGTGTTTACTACGAAATGAATATGCTCATTGTGATGTTTTTTTTTTTTTTTTTTTTTTTTTTTTTTTCCTTTTTGTAGCACTAAATTGATCGGACATATCCTCATCTTCAGGAAATTTTGCATTTCATATTAACCCTTTATTCGCCAGTTGTAACATATGACAGAAATTTGCCTTCTTCGGAAATTGATATAACGATTTTAATGAAAGGATGGATTTAACGATTTTAATGAAAGATTGGGTTTAAATGTTTTTGTGATGCTATATCAATCGGACCTATCTTCGTCTTAAGGGAAATTCACTTTCGATGTTACCCTTTATTCGCTCGTTGTACCATATGACAATAATTTGAGTTTCCTCGGAAATGAGTATAGCAATTAAAAAAAAAAGTTTGGGGTTAAACGTTTTTTTTTTTTTTTTTTTTTTTGGGGGGGGGGGCGTAAATAAATTGGACTTATTACCATCTTTATAAAAATTCTCTCTCCCTGTTATCTTTTTATTAGCGGGTTAAATAATGTGTCTCAAACTGGGCTTACTCTGAAATGGATGTAATGATTTTGATGAAAGCCTGGGATCAGGTTTTTCCGGAGGGGGAAGGGTGTTACAAAACCAATTAGACATATCTTCATCTTTGGGAAATTTTTAGTTTATCCGTACTCTGAGTTTATCCCATACTCTTTATCCGTAGATTGCAAAATATGTAAGAAATTAGGTTTATTTGGAAAAATGACATAATGGTTTGGACGGAAATTTGGGTTTAAGGGTTGTTTGTGTTGAGAATTTAATCAGAATTATTCTTATATTTAGAATAAATTACGTTTATTGCTAACCATTTAACTTGCATTTGCAAAATATGGCGGAAATTAGCTTTTTTCGAAAATGGATATAACAATTTTTTTTTTTTTTTTTTTTTTTTTTTTTAAGTTTGGGGTGAAGTGATTTTTGTAGTTAAAAAAAGATTAGACTTATCTTCATTTTCATGAAAATTGGATTTCGATGTTAACCCTTTATCTGTTATTCACGAAACGAGACAGAATTGATTTCATTTGGAAATGCATATAACGATTTTTATGAACGTTTGTGGTTAAATGAGTTATTAAGTGAGTTAATCACGTATAATGAATAAGTTAGTTCGTTCGCTGTTAACATCTTATTCGCCGGTTACAAAGTATGGCAGAAATTGCGTTTACTCAGAAATAAATGTTGTTATTTTAATGAAATTTTCGGGTTAATGGTGTTCTGAAATGAAAAATTGATTATATTCATTCGCATATTCAGAAAATCCGGTTTACTCAAAAATAAATATAATGACTTTGATAAAAGATCAGTGTTAAATGTTTTATGTTGTGAAAAATGGATTAGAATTATCCTCATCGTCATAAAAATTCGCATCCGCTTCTAACTCATCATCCACTGGTTCAAAAATGTGCCAAAATTTGGTTTATTAGGAAATGAATGTGACGATTTTATTAAAAAATAAGAACCCATTGGACCTATCCTCTTCGTTAGGAAAATTAGCGTTTAATCTTAATCTTCATTTCGCAAGTTGCAAAATATGGCCCAGACATAGTTTTCTTAGAAACCATTTAAATGAATTTGATAAAAATTTAGACTTAAGGAAATTTTGATTTTGTAATTGATTTGTAAACATAATAACAGTTAGCATTTACAATAACCCGCACTTCCCCCAGGAAATAAACAGTAGAATCTCTGACAAATATTTAGAGTTAATGTATTTTTGAGATGACATTTTGATCTGAAATACCCTCATTTCAGTGCGTTTACTGATAACCCGTACACCACCAGGGAGAAATACGGCATCGCCGTTGGTAGAAGAAATTTCTTTGTACCTCTAAACAGTTCGTTTGATGATCTTCGTTGAAATTTTCAGCAACTTTACCAAGTTGAAATTCTCCTTCAGTTTCTTGCCACACTTGTGTAAAGCGATTACTGCGATTCTATTTTCTTTCTTTTTTTTTTTTCCCCTCACTACATCTTAACAATGCAAAAGTTTAACAAATACTGTTAATATTTTTAATGTTCACAAACTGCCTATACTTTTACAAAACATAGCGGTGTAATTTCCAGAACATTCAAAAATAGTTGTGATCTTATTTTAGTGGACAAAACTTATGGCAGGACTATGCGTATTTATATATATCTAATTTAACGTTAATATAATGAACGTCAAAAGATTTGAATTCACTCTCCTTAATGCTGAAGATTATACTTTGTATAAAACACAACAATGCTTATACTTTAGAAAATTCTTCTAGGTGTTGTGAAAATGATTTGTAATATGCCAAATTAATTTAATTTTTTTAAATGTAGATTTCAGATGCACTTAAAATTATTTGAAATCATAAACTCAGAGAAAAGTTTTAATTTAAATATGTTAAATAAAAATTTGTTTAAATTAACAAAATAATATTCAGGAACTAAAAATTTGGTGTTGTCGCTCTTACATATCAGAAACGTTTCCAGGTTTTATAAGTTTCGAGGAGATTTCTGAAAAACATAATCATGAAAAACGGCAGTTTTTCTAGTGACGCAAGCGCAAAAACAAACGAACGCCGCGACACTCAGCGGAAACGGAAAAACGAACGAAAACTGCGACACTTACATATACAGGAATTTTAAGATCAAAGTAACCGCTGAAAGCCGACACTTAATATCTCAGGAAATATGGGAGGTTATGTTCTGATATTTTCAAAATAGACTTTCACCTTCTGTCTGATCCTACCCTGAAATCCCTACATTTCTGCGTGCAATATATTTCGAGATATGAATTGGCTCATTTAAGTTGTAAATGGACGGCGTATGTAAGGAACAAATTTTTCTCGAATATGGCTCGAGCGAATTTAGTTTAATTGATATATGATATTAATCGCTTTTATCTGATGTGCCTGACATCTCCCTTTTCCCTAGGAAAACTCTTGTTTTTTTTATAACTCAGTTTAAAAATTGAACTATTTTTTACTCCGAAAATACCGTGATGCGGCAGTTTCGCGGACGAATTTCTTCTCTTCCATCTGAAATACTGAATATCAAATAATCGTTTTGGCTCCATCTATCGGGGAGCGTCAAAAATAAACACAAAAAATAAAATAAAAAATATTTTTCTTTTTTTAATATATATATTAAATGAGTTATTTATTTAGGTACTTGTATTTTATATGACATTTGTTTATCAAAAATATTCTTTGTATTTACATTGTTTTCATGCTGATACGTTGTTAACTTTCAAAATTGGTTCTATTTTAAAAGGTGATTGCAACAACAAAAAATTTTTTCTTTATTTTCATAAAAATGACAAATAATATGATAATCATATGCAAATATTTGTAATTTTTTCAAAATTAGGTGATAAATCACTTAAACTACGGATTGAAAAAATTCTTAAAACAGAATTTGAAAATAATTAATTTGCTCATTAAGTTTCTAGTATATATATAATATATAAATTACAAAATGTTAAGCTATAATAAAATTTTGAATAGATTAAGATTTTTTTTTAAATTAAATTCATAACAAACTATACTACTTAAATATTTACCAGTATAAAATTTTCACTTTTTAAAGATTTTTCTATTATTATTTATTTTTCTCTTTTAAATCAAATCTATACCTAAAACATTATAATAAGAAATAAATATAAATAAGAAATTTTTGTCATTTTTAAAATGTACTATATTATGCCTTTGTAATGTTGCATGTGTCCATCTTTTTTATCACTTTTTATAAAATTTTGAAATTTTATTTAGTTTGTTATTTTGTTCGAGTGTGACCTATAAAACAACACTTTTAATACAGTGTTATTACCATGCTCCTTTAATTTTGCGTTTTGATCATTAACCCCTAAAAAGTAATGATATCAATACAAAAAACCCTTAACGGGTTAAAAGTTTGTGACGCAGCATTGTACTTTATGGCTATAAGAATTAGAAATACGGGTCTTAAAAATAATGATATCAAATTTTCAGTGACGCTTTGATATTAATTACATTATACATAGATTTTCTTATTTGAATTTGCTTTTTCCTTTTATTTATATTTACAGTGTAAACGTTATTTTCAACATAAAATAATATATAGCATTTACTCATTGATACCTTTCCATTCACATCTCTTATACTATGAAAGCATGTGTTTTAAAAGAAATTATATGAAATTCCAGTAACGCAGTGGTGTTACATTAAGTGATTTGTTTTTAAATTTCTCTGCAATTATTTTGTTTTGCATATTAAAGTATATGTGCACATTGAAATATTGCTTTTAATTTTCAAATACGCTGTCAAATATATCACTTTCATTAAGCTTATATTATGTACTGAAATATATTTATTTCAATGAATTATTCTATCTTTTGCGTCACGCCATCCAAAACTGAAAAAAATTTCACAGTTTTTTTCTTTGCATCACGATATCTATTTGCATGCATTTTCAATTTATTTGGATGAAATGACACAAAGTAAACATTTCCATATATTTTACTTACAGTTTTGGATGGCGTGACGCAAAAGATAGAATAATTCATTGAAATAAATATATTTCAGTACATAATATAAGCTTAATGAAAGTGATATATTTGACAGCGTATTTGAAAATTAAAAGCAATATTTCAATGTGCACATATACTTTAATATGCAAAACAAAATAATTGCAGAGAAATTTAAAAACAAATCACTTAATGTAACACCACTGCGTTACTGGAATTTCATATAATTTCTTTTAAAACACATGCTTTCATAGTATAAGAGATGTGAATGGAAAGGTATCAATGAGTAAATGCTATATATTATTTTATGTTGAAAATAACGTTTACACTGTAAATATAAATAAAAGGAAAAAGCAAATTCAAATAAGAAAATCTATGTATAATGTAATTAATATCAAAGCGTCACTGAAAATTTGATATCATTATTTTTAAGACCCGTATTTCTAATTCTTATAGCCATAAAGTACAATGCTGCGCACAAACTTTTAACCCGTTAAGGGTTTTTTGTATTGATAATAATAACAATAAATGAAAAAAAAAAAATTCTCCCATAAAACGCTCCTGATTTCGGGAATTTAGCTGTATTTTTACCGATATATTTATGGAGCTTTACTGGTAAATATTGGAAATATCAGCTGTTTAAAATTTCTCATGAAAGAAACGGATTTTTTTATAGTGTAACAAACTAACAGACACCCTGCAGACGGAAACCATATCATTTCTATTATTTTCGGATTTCTTCCTGCTCAAAACACATAAAAAATATCTCGAAAAACCAAGGTCTAAAATTTCTACAAATATATAAGTTCCCCATACCTATAGTATAATGGTAAACAAAAAATAGTTTTTTTATAAATTTTTTAACATATTAGCGAGCTGTATAATATGTGAAATACGTATACATTAAAAAAAATGTCTAATATAGTCTAATATACATTTTTATTAAAATCACACAATCAACTGTGGAAGAAAATCATATTTATTGAAATTTTTATTTTTCCGACTGAGTGAAAATAATGCCTGGACCGGGGTTCGACTCCCGGTCCAGGCATTATTTTCACTCAGTCGGAAAAATAAAAATTTCAATAAATAGTCTAATATAGTCTAAAAAACTTCAAAAAAGCATTCATACCGTCTTAGACCAAAAATCTTATTTTAAGTCAAAAATAAATAAATAAATAAATAAATTAGAAATTAAAATAAACAAGTAAAAAATAAAAAGTCAGAAAATTATCTGATATTATTCGAAGAATCATCCCCTCTTTGTATAATTTAATAAATATCCATAAAAAAATCGATAAATATTAAAATGTTTCTACATTTTTTTTTCTAATATTGAATAACGAAGAACAGACATTATTTTCAAATATATGGCCTGAGTTATTAATAAAACTTTCATAAAAAAAAAAAAAAAAAAAATACTCAGAAAGTGAGAGGGCATAGTCTTTATTAATTAAAACTGGATTTATCTTCAAATTTTCTTCTGAATTTTGTATTATTTCACACTGATATTCTTGCTTTGCAAAATATGGAACTAGTCTGCGATCTCTTAATTTCTGAATGTTTCTTTTGTGAAATTTTAGGTAATTTTTAGGCCATACACATAGAAGTAAAGGCTGCTGTTTGTTATGCAATATCATAAATAAATTGTAGAAATACTTAATTTACAGGTTTGATCATATATATATATATATATTTTTTTTTTTTTCATGATTATGACTCCTTATTCAGAAAAAAAAGAAAAAATCATTTAATGCAGGTGTGGCCAACCAGCGGCCTTCGAGCGTTATGCGGACCGCCATGTAGTTATATGCGGCCCGTGAAGAGACTAACGATATTTAAAGTTTGACAACTTTCGCTAAATATTGAAAATTAATAAATCCATTCTGACTTTTAGAAGTGAAAACATCTTTCAACGATTATAGAATCTCACTGTTGTAATGAAATATTATTTGATCCATTATTCATTTATTTTTACTATAGTTATTACGATTTTACTGTTAACTTATAAATGAAAATAATTTGAATTAATGTATTCTGCTCCGAGTCTTCACCCTGCGCTCCTCCGACAAAAAAGTATATACATTTATGATTCATAGACTCACAAATATATGTACACATGTGCATACATATGGTGCGGCCCGCCTGAATAAAACAGATTTCCATTGTAGCTCAACAGGTGTTTTGCATTGGACAGGACTGATTTAAAGAAGAGCTCATTTTTTGTATTCGAGTAAAAGCTCAAGTCAACAATATCTTTTACTGACATTATATCCATACTAGCAACATTTACGTTATAATCCTCCAATTTCGTGATATTATGTTATTACCGCGGCTTAAACTTCTAAAGAACATATAAAAAAAAACATTCGCCTCTTATATTTTCAATTAATAAATAGAACAATTACGTGAACATAGAGGAAACAGACACATTTTAAAAGAACAACGACGATTTAAATATCATAGGCGCCAAGTCTCCCGTTTTTCAAGGGAGACTTCAAACCGGAAAATTTTTATTGCTGCTTTCGCTAATATAAATCGTCGAAAATATATATGACATATTCCATTTAAAAATTCTGGTGTCAATTTTGATTTAAAAATTTAAAATGTTGGCAGCTCTGAAATATGAAAATTAGAGCAATAATATATAATTTAGCACTAGCAAGTCTTCCCGGTGCTTCTCGGGTTGAAGTAGAGCTTATAAAAAAATTTAATTAAATAAAAAATTGAGTAAAGAAAGTAAGATGAAATAAATAAATATATATATATATATATATATATATGACATTGCGAACGATAGTTGTTTATATGATCGTTGTGGTTTAGTATCAAAATTATTTAAACGTTAAAATTGAGAGAAAATTTTAATGGAATGAAAAGAAACCAGTAAAATAAATCACTATATTCCCCGTCTCAATAAAATCTTAATTAAAACAATTTGAACAGATTGCAAGAATTTAAACGAATGAACTACAAATAAATAATTAATTTAAATAAAAAAAAAATATATATTTACTTATTTATTTATTTTTAGCATACATATATTTTTTTTAATCTGAAGTTAATATATTTCGATTCATTAATTCGATTGAACTGAAAAAATGCATCGTTAACTAGATTTTGTCCTGATTAAAAAGTGTACCAATTTTTACAACCATTTGTTGAACGGTGTAGCGAACTAAAAATACAATGACAAACATTCACGTTTTCACGTTTATATATTTTGATTTTTTTTTTTTCACGTTATTTCTTTTATTTATTTATGTATTTATTTATTATTGTCATTTTGGTATAAAAGAAAATATATTTACTTATTTATTTATTCATTTTTAGTATTATTTATTTTTCTTTTTAATAAGTTTGAAGTTAAAATGGGTTTTTATTTAATATATTTTGATTCAGTTATCCGATTGAACTAAAAATGCAGCAGATTTTGCAAATTTTTGTAACCATCGGTTGCATGGTGCAGCTTGTAACACGAACTAAAATCCGGACAGATACACTGACAACCTTTCTGGAATTTTTCCTTCACCTTTAGTAAATAAATTACTCATAAATTTTATTTGCTAAAATATTCGTGTGTATTCACTCGTGGAAAGTCGGCCATATTTTGATAAAATCGCGGTTTTTTCCCAAGTGAAAAGGAATCACTTTTTCTCCCCAAAGATCAACCTGTATGTTATTACTATATCTATAAATTCATATTGCTGATAAATTTACAAATGGCATTATTTTTACATAGATAATTTCACAATGTCTAATGTGAATTTTTACGTTGTGAATGTTGTAAAATTGTTGTAAAATTAAGTTTAAAAAGAGTTTTAAAAATTAAATTAAGTTGTATAGTTGTGAATGCGTATTTTTAAGATATGAACCTTAAAAATGTACAATCTAAGAAGATCACCAAATTAAAACCTTTTAGAAGATCATTATTAAATCTTGTATTGATTTCAGAATATATCTTCTTCCTATTTCCTCCGTCAGTCTGAGAAGGTAACATCTAAAACCTGCCTGTTATTATCTAATTATCATTTTACATCTATGAATTCTTAAATCTTTATATCAGGCTTTTCAAATACAAAGTGTGTTGTGTAAATTTCTCATATATATTTTACAAAATTGACTTTAATTATAAGTTAAGGAAGATAGTATTAGCTAGTCTCAAGTGTCATGTCAACACAAATTAGTTTAGTTTATATGGTGGGATATATTATTTTGATTCTCAAATGCAAGAATTCATCTCGGAATCTTTGAATAGGACTTTACTTTTTTTTTTTCGTATAATTGTGTTCGTGAAGTCTGGTGACTTTCGATATTAGATGTGCGTAGTTAAATTATACATGAATGGGAGAAAACATATTTTGAATTTTGTATTATCTATCTATCTATCTATCTATCTATCTATCTATATATATATATATATATATATATATATATATAATAAAATGTGTAAGTGTGTGTGTCTGTCAGTATGTATATATATATATATATATATATATATATACGGAGCTTTTTTAAGAAAACGGTTGGTCATAGAGCTACACAAATCTGGTGATGGTTCGTTATGACCTGTTCTGATGCACCCCAAAGCTTGGTTTTCAATTATTAATTAGGTTTTTTAAAATCAGTTAAAGTATGAAAATAATAATCTGGCAATATTTTAAAATAAGCCATTTAAATTTCTAATTTTTGCAAAAGATTTTTACAAGTTAAATACTTTTTCAACATAAAACGAAATATATTTTAACGCGAAAAAATATCAGAATTAAATTTGATACACCTCGAAGGCTGATTTTCGATTTTTTTACTAGATTTTTAAAAGTAATTAAAATATGAAAATAATAACCTGGTAATAGTTTTAAAATTAGCCATAAAATTTACGGGTTATTTATTTATTTATATTTTTTTAACATAAAATGAAATATACTTTCATGCGAATAATGAAAAAATATCAAAATTAAATTTGCTTATGACAAAATGGCGTCTTTAAAAACATTTCTGTGTCTTCTCTGTATCCTTTCTTTTTTTTTTTTTTTAGGATTGAGGACTATTAGTTTTAATCTGACAATTTTTTCGATACCAGTGTTGGACATTTATCGAAATCTAAAATTTATCGAAAATATAATTGAATAATTTGAAAGCAATGTTATAATTTTAAAAAGGTTAAAAAAAAAAAAAAAAAAAAAAAAAAAATAGAAAGAAAGAAAAAAGAAAAAAAGAAAAAAAAAACTAATAGTTCTCCGTCCTAAACTAAATTCTGCTTTTGCCAGAATTTCATGAAAATACTTTTTTTTTTTTTTTTTTTTGAATGGAAAAGAAAAGAAAATTAATAATAATCAGTATCGAAACAAACACTATCGAAAAAGTTCTTTTTAATAATTTTGTATTAGGAAATAAAAGGCGCGCGTGTAAAATGATTTTTTTTTTCAATTGTGATAGCATATAGCAAATGAAAACACAAATCTAGCATTAGATTTGTGTTTTCATTTGATTAGATGTGGTAATCCAAGATAGTTTTCTTTTTTCTATTTTTTATAAATGCTAATTCATAATATATAATATTGATTTTTTAGGCGATGGATTTTAATTAGATTTTTTTGCATTTGTGATACCAAATAAAATTATAAATCTAATATTCGTTTTTTTTTTTTTTTTTTTTTTTTTTTTTTGTCGTTGTTGTTGTTGTTTGCTTAGAGGTGTAAATCTGAGGTAGTTTTATTTTACTTTTTTATTTTATTTTATTTATTTATTTTTAAGTAATCAATATTAAGTTAACGTTTTAGATTCTATCTTGGGAATTATGTTTGCGGCTGCAGAGTTATTCGAATTATATTCTAAAAAAATATATGTATATATCATTTGCATTTGTAAAAATATTATTATTGCTTATTATTCATTGTTGGTAACGAGAATTATGTTACTGTGGTAAGAAAAATGTTAAACTTTTTTTTTTTTTTTTTAGAACGTTTTTTAATGTTTGATGTGTGTTTTGTTATTTCGCGATGTGCTAATTTGTTTTATATATAAAAATTATAGCAATTAATATGACATCCGGCAGGTTTCTAGGTATTGAAAATGGCAGCACTAGGTTATTTTAAAGTTTAATAGTTGTAGAAAATAGTTGAGTTAATTTAGAAGCTGGTAGTAGTATGTTTATGTATTATAGTAAAATATTAGCTGTTTTCTGAATTATTTTAAAAACAGGTAAGTGAGTAAACTTATTTTTCTATTTAATATATCGTTATGTTTTATTAGATTTTCATCGCTCATTAAACACTAGACTAACCCCCCCCCCCCTTTGTTTTAATATAATCAATTATCGCCTTCAAAATGACTCGATTCTTGAATTAACAATTCAGTTGAATATGATGGGAAAGTGGTGCAAGTAAATTACATTAAAAAATATATATATATATGCTTTAATTTTCTACATATTATAAAATATATTAAAAAATATTTACAAAAAAAAAAAAAAAAAAGAAAGAAAGAAAGAAAGAAAGAAAAGAAAGGAAAGAGAAGAGAAGGAAAGAAAGAAATAGAAACAATAATTGCATAAATTAGGTATTTTTTGTTTAGAATGGCGACAAAAATTCAAAAGCCGCAATGGTGAGCTATATTAAGTCTGTACACTGTTAAAAATTTCTGTAAATTTAATGCAAATATTTATCCAGTCTCTGCGAATTTACCGTAATTCTTAGGTAAAAGCGACTAATCGAGATTCTCAATATTTACTCTGTATTTTTAACTAATTTTATTATTTTATTTTTTAATTAAAATTAAAAATGACTGTTTTTACTTTAGAAAAAGCATTGCAAGTCCGAAATATATACTCACTAATAATAAATTAAATTAATATTAGTCATTGACATGAATGTATAAAATAAGTTTTTTAACATCTCTGTTTATTTTTCCCGGTAATTTTACGTAAGACTTAAGATAATAGATTACACATAGTTTTCTGTCGAAATTTTTAACAGTGTACCATGATCAGGTTTACACATTTATTCATTTATTTTTCTACATACCAAATACTATTAACTAACCATGAAGTATATATAACAACAAAAAAAATTTCTCATGCGATAGACATAGCAGACAGTAGCACATTGTAATATTATATTTGGCATGAAATTGCTGTCGTGTTATTTTTGATCCGGCAGCGGAAACCCAAAGCGAGCTTTTAAGCAATTTCGAAGGGGATTTGCCACTGAAATTATGTGTTACATATCTTATATTTTTTTAATCTGTTATTAATGTTATTTTTTAAACGTTATATTTTTTTGTTTTTTGGTGTTAAATTAATTACTTTTCATTCTTCAAATCAAATTCTTGGTCATAAAATTATCGAACAGGGATAAAAATAGTGAGAGGGGTAGTGTTTCTAGAAAACGATGGGTGACTGGACAAAATGAGAGTCATATTCGGATTCAGGAGGTCATTTTACATAAGAATCAGCAAAAATGGTATCAGACCTCGAAGAATTTTTTTTTTTTTTTTTTTTTTTTCTGCAGAGCAGTGTTATTAAATAAAAGACTACACAATATCTCTTAACAAAATAAGAGAGTTTGCGCTTTTGCTATTTAGGAGTGATTGCACATTGATTTTTTTTAAACTCTATACAAAGAGAGGTTTCGCAGCTTATTGATAATGACAAGACAATGAGGATGTGTTTGTTGAATGTCTGGAACTGCAACAGGAAATAACTTCAACAAGTGACTGGACTAGTTCAACCCACTCGAGACGGCGCACCTAATAGATTGTCCCCAAAATCTGGAATTGAACATTGTTCAAGAGTCACACGATCGACAAAAGCCACATCTCTGGTGGGATTTACCTATCGAATGCTAATGTTAGCCTATGGGAAATTTATCGCAAAGTGCTTAAATGTTATTGTATACCTATTTAGTTTTGAAATATTTTCAAGCATGATGCTCAAGTTTTGTGCAGCTGTCGGCTGCTTAAATAGAAGGAATAAAACAAAATGCAAACAAAAAGTATCAGCCTACTCAAACTTCTTTTTAAGGAATGCGATCGTCTAAATTTCAATAAAATAAAATAAATTAAATAAACGTAAAGGATTTTAAAGTTAAAAATTGAAGATTTCAAACCAAATGAAATTTAGGTTTTGTGTTTTGAACATTTCTAGGAAGAAGATTATGAAGGAAAAAAAAAAAAAAAAAACTTTAATAAATAGTAAACGGTTGGGGAATTCTTCGATTAACGCACACGCGGTGTACTAACCTTTTTTCCCCTTCTTTTTCGAAAAGGCGTTGCGCACACGGTGTGCAATACGTCTCGAACAGGTTCATATGTGGCACGTGGTTGCACAGTAATTTCACTATTTACAATCGGATGAAAAAAAAGAAAAACGCAACACTCGCTGTAATTTTGTTACTAATTCACGCAGAAAAATCTAATAGACACATTTCAACAGGAAATTAAGTGTGCTTTTTGAAAACAATGTCAGATTTTGAAATAGGGGTCATCTACTTATTGAAATGAGCGTCATGAGCGTTTTTTTTTTTTTTTTTTTTTCCTTTTTTTTTTATTTTCAATAGCAACACCCAATTTGGACTTCATAATTGAATTCCTGAGAGTCTGGCAGTGTGGAAAAGTATGTATAGTTTGTATACTTTACTTAAATATTCATAGAGTTATAATCAAAAATGTTTCAGGGGTTTATCTGTAAATCTTGAAAAATAAAATTCAGATCCTACAAATATTTGACAAAATTTTACTTTTTCACTCCGGAAATTATTGAAGACAAAAAGTATTAGAAAAATTAATAATGATAAAATTATATCATTTTTACAGCATCTTGACTATCCCTGATTTTGGTTTTTTAAATACGCATATATTTAAATAGTTCATTAGAGAATACATTTCAGATTGGTCATGCAGCGTTCTTTAAAAAATGCGTGACATTTTTCAATTTAAAAGTGTCATCGTGGCTACAGTAATCACCGACAAAACTTAAATTTCCCTTCACATTATTTTGTGGGCGTGACGTAATATACGAACTGAAATAACATTTATTTTATAAATTATATCTATACACATAACGATGCATGAACTAAATCTTTTCCGATAAATTATTGTAAGGTATCATGAAGTAAGCATTAAACAATTTTAATAGAACTTACCAGTTTTGGTCAGTTTAACTGTTTGAAACGGTACATTTTTTTTTTTTTTTTATATACATATAATTTCTATGAAAGTATATTTTCTTAATTAAAATATATTTCTAAAAGTAATTTTAAAAGCTGAAGTATACTTGAAATAAAAATCATCCCCCCCCCCCCCAATACCAAAAAAATAAATAAATATATGAAGTAAATGATTAATCTTTTGAGTAAGACAGTAGTGAAGAAGCTATTTAACAAGTCTGCATTACATTTCAATACCATTTATTTTTTTAACTCACAATTTTTACGTTTCACCTATTTCTCTATTTAAAACAGTACTGTAGCCTCGCCTATTTAGTTGATTTTTTTTCCTTCTAGTGTTGGTTTAAAGGGTTCAAAATTTATCACCAGTAATCGATGAGGCAAATGCTACTTGTACATAATTTTGCCAACGTACAGTCGGTAACAAAAGTATCCGACCACTAGCAAAAATTCCTACATAAAAATAGTAGAGTTAATACGGTTTTGTTAAATAAATCTTAGTCGGACAAAGATTTATTTAACGAAACAGTATTAACTTTACTTTTTTATATAGAAATTTTTGCTAGTGTTCGGATACTTTTGTTACGCCTGTAAAAAAAGGGGTTTAATACAAATACATATAGTCCCCCCCCCTTATTTTTAAAATTTTCTTTATTATTTTGCTTTAGAAGAACAATGAAAGGCGGGGGTGGGGCTTATTTTCTTTAGAAAACAAGAATTTGTTTGTTAATATTAATGTCTAAAAATATTTTTTTTTTTGTTTTGTTTTGTTACTTCGCGTTTGGCGTTGTTGTTAATTAAAAATATTTTGTTTAATTTTCTGTGTTATTCTTTAAGGTTTTCTTCGTTATCTCATGCAAAACTTAACTCATGTGCCCCCTAAGCCACTCCAAAAGAAAGATTGATTTATATATCGAAACCTAATAACTGCAATGAGCTACAAATTTGCACACCCATATTTTTACTTTCTTCTATATGTAATATAGAGAAAGTATTGGATTCGCGAAAATTTTCGACCTCCGTTTTTTGACGGATCTACACGTTTTGGGATGTCCTGAACACGAATTGATAGTTTTTAAAAAATGTCTGTCTGTGTGTCTGTCTGTGTGTCTGTCTGTCTGTCTGTGGTTTAGTGTTTTCACCGTATCTCACGAACCAATGAATGAAATTCAACCAAACTTGGTATATAGTTGGACCCTGGCGGATCATTGTGCTGATTAGATTTGGGGATCAATAGCCCTTCAGGTGGCGCTGTGATCGCATATTATGTAAATTTTTAACATGGCAGTATAGGACAAATTTTCGTATTTTTCACCGTATCTCACGAACCAATGAATGAAATTCAACCAAACTTGGTATATAGTTGGAACCTGACGGGGCATGGTGCTGATTAGATTTGGGGATCAATCGTCCAGCAGGTGGCGCTGTGATCGCAAAATTTCGTATGTTACACCGTATCTCACGAACCGATGAATGAAATAGAACCAAACTTGGTGTATAGTTGGACCCTGACATGGAAAGAGTCTGATTAGATTTTGGGATCAATCGCCCAGCAGATGGCGCTGTGATCGCATTTTATGTAAACTTTTAACATGGCAGCATAGGACAAAATTTCGTATAAATGTACAAAATGAGCGTTATTTTAAACTTGTTATTATAAAATTAATATGAATTATTGATAATAGTAGTAGTTAACTACGAAAAAAATTTTGTGCATGTGGGGGCACCGGTTCCCCCCCTGGGGGGGAAGTACCCCCCCGAGGGGGGTAAATTTTCAAGATGCGTATCTTCCGAAAGATCTTATCAATACCTTTAAAACGAATGGTTGAACTATAAATCTGTGACAATTTGAAACAAAGTTATCGATTTTTTTACTTTTAACAAAATTTTTTTTTTTTTTTTTAACCGAAACTTAACCAAACTTGGTATTTAGTTGGTCCCCGACATAAACTGGTGCTGATTACATTTAGGGATCAGTAGCTCAACAGGTGGCGCTGTGATCGCATTTTTTCTAAATTTTTAATATGGCAATATAGGACAAAATTTCGTATAAATGTACATAATGAGCGTTATTTTAAACTTGTGATTGTAAAATTAATATGAATTATTGATAATAGCAGTAGTTAACTACGAAAACAATTTTGTGCATGTGGGGGCACCGGTTTCCCCCCCTGGGGTAAATTTTCAAGATGGGTATCTTTCGAAAGATCTCGTCAATACCTTTTAAACGAATGGTTGAACTATAAATCTGTGATAATTTAAAACAAAGTTATCGATTTTTTTTACTTTTAACAAAAAAAAAAAAAAAAAAAAAAAAAAAACCTTAGAAAAAAATCGCATTTTTTTTTTTTTTTTTTTTTTTTAAATATTGTTACTGTTTGAGTATGTATTACTTTTACCAAAAATAGAAAAAAAATCGCATTTTTTTTTTTTAATATTGTTATTGATTGAATATGTATATTGGAAAATATAGAAGAAAGTCTTGTGGTGGCCACAACATACTAGTTTAGCATTAGTATTCATTTTACGTAGAAATTAATATAGGTCATAATTCATAATTTTTTTAACTATGAATTTATTAATATTTTTCAGAATCAAAAGTGATAATGGATTATGTTTGGGTTTCTTCACTGTATCTCATAAAAAAAAAAATTAAATCGATCAATTTTTTTTAATGAAAATATTAATAAAAGTTTGAAATATGAATTTAATATTAGCACCTTCAAACTTTGAACGCTTATAACGCCATAAAAAAAGAAGTAAAATATACAACCAATATAATTTTTCGCATCGTCTTGATCCCAGAAATTTAAATATAAATTAAAAATAGGATATTACTATTGAAAAAAAAAAATCAAAGTTGGTGCGCGTTTTAATATCTAGACGACCCCCAATTCAAAATTCCACCTCATTTTCTAAAGGTACTAACAATTCCCATTCGAATGATACCTATTATATTTTTGTTCATCGATTAGCAACAAAATTACATCGAATGTTGCTTTTATTTATTTATTTTTTTTATTTTTTTTTTCGACTGGTACAACAATAAGTGCAATGATTGTGGACAACGAGAGATTCGGTCAGCAAACAAGAAACCATCGTAGCTAGAAAGAAAATGTAGTAATTTTAAGTTAAGCGTGTTATCTAGTGACTTAAAGCTATTTTCTGGTCTCGTTCTTTTTTTTCTGTTTTTTTTTTTTTTTTTTTTTTTTTTTTTTTCTTTAAATAAATTTTTGCGGTTCCTTTTAATTTTTTTTTCTGATTTTTTAATCATTGAATTAAAATATCTACTCTCAATACAAAAATATTTGTTTACAAATACCTCACAACAATGTCATTCAAGTGCAATTATTATTATTTCTAATGTAATTCGAGTTACAACTAGCTCAATGTCTCCTACCCATGTGCGTAATCACTCCTACCCTATAAGTAGAGATTGGTCAAAATAGCTCTCTTGGTCTTATTACAGCATTTGTTTTAAATTATAACAGAGCAACAAAATAGCAGTGGAAATGTAATATGTAGAAGAAATATCAATTAAAAATTATGCACCAATAGTTTAGCAAAAAACTAATAATTGGATTTTTTATATCGTTCTGTTGAATTGTGTGCAGACTTTCCTAGTTTTACCTATATATATTCGAATGAAAAAATTATCATGTTATAAATCCTTATACAATACAATATAATAAATGTTTAATTATATTAAAAGAAAACTAGATTTTACAAATGGAAAAAATTCACAATCTTTTCTAAATACTTAAAGCTTATTAAAATTAAACGTTTCAGTTTATAATTGAGGGGGATGACGATTGGGATAAAGATCTTTTCTAATTAATTTCTTGAAATAATATATATACACACACACGCACACACACACATACATATATATATATATATATATATATATATATATATATATATATCCGTCAGGCTTAATAAATATTACAATATTATATATAGTATTTTTTCTTTCTTTCTTTTTTTCTTTTTTTTTTTTTTTCAAATCAGTTTATAAAAATCTTTTAAATGACTCCACTCTTGATATTTAAATTTTTTTTCTTATACTTCATATTGCTATTTTTCAAATACATATTCTAAACCAATTTGAGTATTACTTTGCGAGTACACCGATATATTAATTAATAAAAGTATATTTACATACGAACTTTGAAATTTCTTGCATATTTCATGTTACTCAAAACTTAAAATTGTGTTTAAAAGTCTGAATTAGGACTGACGCTAAAATGGATATATAGATATATTTAAATATATATATATTATACCTAGACTGAATATAAATTAATCTAAAATTAGCGAGGTCAAAACATTTAAAAAATAATTAAAAAAAAAAAAAAAAAAAAAAGGAAAGAAAGAAATATAGAAATATAGAAAGAAGGAAAGAAATCAATTAATAAAAAAAAATAAAATTTTTACTTTTACTTTTTGAATTTAAATAGTTTTGAATAAATTTTAATTTATTTCGTATTATAATATTTTAATACAAAAAAAACTTTGCAGTCTTTATCGTAGCTTTGAAAAATCATATGTATATTAATGATCAATTTTGAGCCTTGGCTGCAAGGAAACCTCGAAATTTTGTATTTCTCAATTTAACCAATTTATCTTCAAGTGTCACAAATTCTTCACAAATAACATGATGTTTTTAGGTTAAACTAATTTTGTATAATGCAGTTTTCTTTCATCGAGTCTATTGAATTGCATTAAGTCAATCTAATGCATTAAGTCATTAAGTAAACTTAAAATGTAATCAAGTGCGGTTTTATTATACTGGTGATTGAAGACTTTACGCTTTTTAAATTTATAATTTAAAAATATTATATAAATATTATCGATCAGTTTTGAGTCTTGGTTGCAAGAGAACCTTGACGATTTGTATTTCTCAATGTATCCATTTCATTTTCGTGAGTCAGAAATTCTTTAAAATTAACATGAAAGTTATAGGTTAAACTAATTTTCTATATATTTTATAAGTTTTTTTTTTTTTTTTTTTTTTTTTTTTTTTTTAATAAAGTCTATTGAATTAGAAATTTATGCATCAACTGAACCTAATATGTAATTAATTGCGGTTTTACTATACAGGCGATAGCTGACTTCAAACTAATCAGTTAAAAAATAATAACCACCAGTCGAGTTATTTAAAATACTTTCTGTCTGAGGCCTTACTTAAAATGCCTAATTAGGACCTCATACGAACATCGCATAAAAATGAATGTGAAAAAAAACGCCTTGGGATCAATAAAGAAAAGGCTTTTTAGAAGTGACATGTATCAGAATTTTCGTAATTAAAGTGGAACAGTTCAACTTCCCACCACAGCAGCGTTAGTATTGGGCTTGGCATATTAAAAAAAAAAAATCAATAAGTAAAGCTTTCAGATTGGAATTTGGAGTAGAAGTTTTAATACTTTCCACCGGAACATATAGCCTAAAAGAAGTGAAGACTTTTTTTTTTTTTTCATAATTTATTTTGATTGATTACCGAAACAAGTGTTATCAGTAAAATGAAATATTTATCCGCGATACGGATTAATAAGTCAAAAATTTTTCCCAATTGATATCGCAAGTTTGTCACTCGACTTCTTTTTTTTTTTTTTTTTGAATTCTCGTGTCAACTTTGATATTTTGATAAAGTGTTCGTAATTTATATTTCTTGCAACACAATGTTAAGCGTGAAATGATAAGAAAAAATTATTCAAACATTTTGAAAGATGTTAATTAATCGAATACACAATTTTTACATTTATAAAATAAATACATTATAATGCTTATAATGCAAGACGATGAGTTTAAATTAAAAATACGATAAAAAATATTTAAGCACTTGAATATGTTTAAATCTGTTTTGATCTACATATATAGATAATTTGCAAATATTAAATCAAAACTCACATTTTTCTCCGTGATATAATTTATACATTCCATAAATAAATATATTATTTGAGGAATTTTCTTTATATTTCATAGCTGTCAAACTTCCAGATATTTCCATGAGGCAATATTCAACTTTTTTTGTGTAATTACAAACTTACTTAAATATATAAATTGGTAAATATAATATAGGGAAAAATAGAGATAATGAAATCTATTTAGAAAATGATAATTTTAACTTTCGATTGAATAATTTTGATTGATAAAAAGTTTAACACATTGAGTTAAATGAATTTTTAAGAATAAAAAATATTTATTTATATATTTATTTATTTACTAAAAAATAAGCAAATAAGGCTAACAAATATGAAATTGTTTTTCGAGTACTTATCGATTCATTGTGATCTAAAATCATATTATTTTTATCAAAAGTAAATAAATTGATTTTAAAAAATGTTGACAAATTTTCAATACATTTTAACAGATCATGTGTTCTGTGATAACTTTTCAAAATTTAACATTATATATATTTACTTTTTCATTTTTGTGTATAATTATATTTTATAATTAAAATAAAATGATAAAAATAATAAGAAAACTTGAATTAATTGTTTATTAATTCTAGAATTAATGGAAGTATTTATTAAAATTTAATTTGAAAAAAAAAATTAAAATATTTGTCTAAACAACGTGTTCATGTGCTACATAGAATTGTAGTTCGTCTACAGGGACACAGCAAAGTACTTCTAATCATTAAGGCCTGTGGACAGAATTTGTATGTACCACGATAGAAGCCGAAAAGTCACCCAATTGACATGCAAATTAGTACACATGTTTAAGCGTAGAAATAGTTGTATAAATTTTTTAGTGTTTGTATAGTTTATGGTTTGGGAACACTGACACGTAAAACAATTTTTTATCAGTACAGTCTATGGATAGAATTTCATTTAAACTTAATTTAATGTAGTTCCATTACGTTGAATATAATGAAACAAACATATATTATTAAGATGCTTAAAATAACGTTTTCTGTAATTAAAAAGGTATGTATAGACTTAATAATTATCTACACTACCGAACACAAAATTCCGTTAACGTTATACAATCACACAAATAAAATTAAGTTTAGTACAAATATATATCGGTTAAATGGAATTATACGTATAGTTTTACGTAAGGAAACACATAATAATATTTTAATAGGGCACACAGAAAAAAAAAAAAAAATGTCTCATTACGGTCTATAGACGGAACTTTTTTTTGAGTGCATTTTAACATACTTATACTTCATCCAGAGTAATGTAATTAACATATGGTATTTGAATCTTTACAAACATATTTTCTAAAAAAAATGCTAGACACAGATTTTGTAATTAGTTTACAGAGTTACACAAAAGAATTCTGATATGTTATGCGATCATTTGGCTTCAAATTTTGTATAAATATTTATGAGTTCTTCCAAGGAGTATAAAGAGTATATGACTATAGTACTTTATGGACAGGAGAAGATTTATAAGCCATAACTAGGATATGACGAGGCGTTTCATTTTAAACACATAAAATTTAATAGATGACTATGACAATTACATATGAAAAATACAAGTAACATGAACGACTACATTTTTAAGACTGCGATCTGTTCTAGCAGAGATAAACGTAAAAAGGAATGAACAGATCATTGATTGGACGTGACGTCAGTTACCAACAGTCCAATAGATTAAATCAGGAATACAATGACGAAATACACCACAACTCTCCTCCCCTTAATTCCGTATACCATACCTGATGGGAGGTTTTCTTACTCTAGATGATCTTCTTACAACCTGTTCAGAAAAAGACAAATTAGCATTTTTAAGTTTTGAATGTTCAGATTTTAGTTCATTATTTACAGTACTGTTGATATTTTTATCACAGTCAATTTCTCCAGGCTTTGTAGACACAGATCTACTGTCGGTTGGCACTGGATCTGGTTTAAAGGAAGGATCGGTTGGCACTGGATCTGGTGTTATTGCAGGCCTCCTACCAGACTTAGATTCTCCATTGCTTTGCAGGTGTGGACTCTTGCTATCGGAAACCATGGGAATATTTCCATCAAGAGTGTTCTTTTCAATTTCACCAGGATTTGTAGTTTCCTCCAGTTGTACTCTGGAACCTACACTTTTTAGTTGATCAACGTGTCTTTTCCATACACATGAACCTACTTGAATTTTATAATGTAGTTTACCTAGTCTGGCAATTACTTTACCTATTTTCCATTTATCTCCTGATGTGTAATTGCGTACTGCAACTTTTTCATTTATTTCGAATTCTCTTATCTTTTTCTTGTTAAAAACATTTTTATGTTGTTTGTTTTCAACATAATTTTTAACATTTGGTACAAGCAAATCTAATTTTGATCTGATATTTCTTTTCAGAAATAATGATGCGGGACTCTCCCCTGTTGTAATATGAGGCATTATTCGGTATTGGAATAAAAATTCGTTTAACTTAAATTGGAGATTTCCGGGTTCTGAACTTAAGGATTTCAATCCTTTTTTAATTATTTGGACATATCTTTCGGCTTGACCATTTGTAGAGGGATGATATGGTGCAGTTAAACTATGTTTTATGCCTTTACTTTGTAGAAAATGTTCGAATTTTTTTGAAATGAATTGTGGCCCATTATCAGACACAAGGGACACAGGATAGCCATATCTGGCAAAAAGCGAAGAAAGACAGTTTATAGTGTTCTCAGCCGTAGTATTAGGAACAATGAACACTTCTGTCCATTTACTGTGGGCATCTACTACGATTAAAAACATTTTCCCCATCATTGGACCAAAAAAGTCTACATGTATTCTGTTCCAAGGTGTTGTAGGCCATTCCCAGTGATGATTTTCCATTTTAGGAGGATTATGTTTTAATTTAATACAAACAGAACAGTTATTTGCTAAATTCTCAATGTCTTTATCAATACCTGGCCACCATACAAAACTACGTGCCAGTGCTTTCATCTTTACTATGCCAAAATGGCCAAAATGCAAATCTTCCAACACTTTTTGTCTATGAACAGTAGGAATTACAACACGATTCCCTTGTAGTATGCAATTATTTAGTATAGAAAAATCCTGTTGTTTATGTCCAAAAAGTAAGCATCTGTGTGCCTGATATTAAATGTCGGTACATTTCTTTCAATGTTGGATCTCGCTTAGAACTTGCACATAATATCTTTGTATTTAACGGTAACGATGTGATTTGATGAATAAATAAACAATCGGATTCATTAAGGTTGCCAAATAAATTTGGTGACAAAGTTGGTGACACTTTTTCTGGTTGTAGCGAATCGGACGACGGCAGCAGTAAGTCTTCACTACGTAATGGAAGACGTGATAGAGCATCGGCATTTCCGTGCTCTGCAGATTTTTTATATTTAATATCATAATTAAATGTCTGTAAGTATAATGCGTATCTTTGCATTCTAGCTGCCGAAAGTACCGGAATACTTTTTACGGGTGAAAATATGGAAACTAGGGGTTTACTATCTGTATACAGTGTAAATCTCCTACCATATAAAAATTGAAAAAATTTCTTTACACCAAAAATTATTGATAACGCTTCTTTATCTACCTGACTATACCGCTTTTCTGCAGAAGATAAAGTTCTAGAAGCAAAAGCTATGGGTTTTTCGGAGTTATCTGGCATTGTATGCGAAAGTACTGCCGAAATTCCATAAGGAGAAGCATCAGTGGCTAAAATTAAGGGTAATTTAGGATTAAAGTGGGTGAGAATCCTTTCGGAAGTAATTTCCTGTTTAATTGCATTAAATGAATTTTCACATTTTTTAGTCCACTGAAAATTTACATTTTTACGTAATAATTCATTTAGAGGATAAGCAATCGTAGATAATTTAGGAACAAATCTAGAATAGTAAGATACTAAGCCTAGGAACTCTTTTACTTGAGTTACGTTTTGAGGTATTGGAGCATTTAAAATAGCAGAAATTTTTTCTTGCGTTTTGTGTATGCAATTTTTATCAATTTTGTAACCGCAGTATGTAATTTCATCATTCATGAAAAAAGATTTTTCTTTATTTATTTTAAGATTATATTCACGTAACCTTTCTAGCACTTGTTTTAATCGCTCTAAATGTATTTCATCAGTTTCCCCTGAGATACATATATCGTCAATAAAAACTTAAATACCCTCTATACCTTTTAAAATTTGTTCTATAGTTCTCTGCCATATTGCTGGCGAACTGGCAATTCCGTATGGTAATCGCGTAAATTTAAATAAGCCTTTAGGAGTGTTAATAGTAAGTAATTCTTGTGAATTTTCCTCTACCGGTAAATGCAAGTATGCTTGGTTTAAATCAATTTTTGTAAAATGTAATCCACCCCCTAAAGTTGCTAATATATCCTCAATTTTTGGTAGCGGGTATTTGTCAACCTTTAAAAATTTATTTACCGTGACTTTAAAATCGCCGCATAAACGAATTTTCCCATTAGGTTTTACCACCGGAACAATAGGTGTTGCCCATTTACTAGTACTAACAGCTTTTATTATCCCTTCATTTTCTAATTTTTCCAATTCTTCATTTACCGCATTCCTTAATGCATACGTAACTGTTCGCGATTTACAAAATATTGGTGATGAGTCTTTCTCTAAATGTAATTCAGCTTTAACATTTTTAATTTCACCTACGTTATTTGTAAATAAATCCGTAAATTCATTTAGTAAATTATTTAAATTATCCGAGATTTGTACTTTGTTTACCGGAACAGTTTGTAAATTGTTTGGGAATATATTAAATGTAGTTATCCAATCCCTACCTAGCAATAAAGGAAAATTGTCTTTTTTAACTAAATATAACTTAACATTCCTAGTTTTGTTTTCGTAAGTTACATTTACTCTAACAAATCCCTCGGGCTGGAAAATTTCTCCCGTGGCTGTCTTTAATTGTACATCAGCAGGAAACATTTTATGTTCTGGAAATAATCTCCGAAAACGATTTATCGGTACGGCGGAAATTGCCGATCCTGTATCAAGTTCCATTTCTGCTTTAGCACTATTTTCTATCAAAACCCAAATTTTTATAGGTTTAGTGCCTTCAGATTGTAATGACAAAATGTCTACAGTATCAAGAACATTTACATTTTTCTTTTGAGTAACATTGTTTTGTGCGTTCCGACACACCTTACTCAAATGACCACGTTTTTTACAAAAATTGCAAACTGCATTAATAAATTTACAAACATTTGCCAAATGAGAGCTATTTCCACAACGATAACAATAAGTTTTACTTTTATTTGCACTCGCAGTTTTGTTCACGTTTTGTTTACTTAAGTTATTTTGAGAATAATTTTGTTTTGGTTTCCTAACACTAACAGAAACTTTATTCAAATTCAAATTTTTATTTTGTAATTCTATCATGTCATTTTCAGTACTTTGCATAGTTACGGCTTGTTCTACTGCTTTTTCAAATGTTAAATCTTCAACCTGAGACATTAATTTGCTTTGGATTGTTTCATTTTTTTAATCCGCGTAAAAATTGTTCTAACAAATTTTCTGACAGCGAATCGCCTGTAAACGCGCAATTTGTTGTAAGTTTCTTTAAACGAACACTAAAATCCTGCACAGATTCGTTATCTCCTTGACAACATTTTCTAAATTTAATGCGTTCACTGATTTTGTTTGGAATTTTACATAGATGTTTTGTTAAGACAGCTACTAATTCAGTGTAAGTTTTTGATTCAGGGAGATCTGGGAACAGTAAATTTGTAAGTAAATTATATAATTTCGGTCCGATAAAAGTTATTAAGGCACTAACTTTTTTTTCATCCTTAATATCAAACAATATAAAGTTCTGTTCCAGTCTCCTTACATAAATCTCAAACGATTCAACCGAATCATTGAATTCTTTAAAATTTTGAAACATTTTTTAATGAAAATATACTAGTTCTAACAATAAAAACATGCAATCTAATAAAAGAACAGAAAGAAAAAAAAATAAAATAAATGTGTAAATACCTTTTTTTTCTCTCTTTCCCGAAAAAATAAAAAATCGTAGACAACTAATTATCTGTGGCGCCTATGCATTTCCGGCCTGACAGTAGACAAAAACTCACCAACTGCCCGTCTCCGATTGCTTTTCGTTACTTTCGAAATATCTATTTTCTTTATGAAATAAGTAGATTTTGAATAAACACATGTGTAGAAGATATTCCGTTCTTTTTTTATGAACTGCAGATTTCATTTTTAATCATCTTGAAGTAGATATTATTAAAATGTTGAAGAGCCAAACTTCTTTTTGCTTTTTTCTTTTTCATTTCGTCGCCAATATAGTATTTTATGGACAGGAGAAGATTTATAAGCCATAACTAGGATATGACGAGGCGTTTCATTTTAAACACATAAAATTTAATAGATGACTATGACAATTACATATGAAAAATACAAGTAACATGAACGACTACATTTTTAAGACTGCGATCTGTTCTAGCAGAGATAAACGTAAAAAGGAATGAACAGATCATTGATTGGACGTGACGTCAGTTACCAACAGTCCAATAGATTAAATCAGGAATACAATGACGAAATACACCACAATGACAAAGAAATACATGTACAAATATCCAGATAGACAAATAAAGAAATTAGAGGACTAAAGGTGGTGGGGGTGGTAACACCCTCAGAAACATCAGATTATGTAGCGATAGATATAATTCTTTTAGATATTATTGATTAAAAAAAAAAAAAAAAAAAAAAAAAAACTGCTCAGTAATGAGTAACGAATAATGAGTAATGCAAATGTGTGTTGAGGACCCTGGCCTGCAGATACACTAGCCTTAAATATTTATATACTAGCCGTCTTCAGCGACCAGCTGGTTCGCGATGCTTGAAAAATCTACTTTACGGTGGTACCTTTTTACTGTTTCAGTCCCTACAACAGCTTATTGACATATAGTGCAAATAGCTTTATTGAAAAATCTAACCGTAGTAAATTTCCGCTCGGTAGCGTATGCTGCGCACTCTTGTCGTTTCAATATCTGAAACAGCCTATTTACTCACCGTGTTATGATCTTAGAAAATTCTGACTTTAGCAAAGTCACGCTCGGTGGCGACTGCGGCGCCTTATTCCCGTTTTAGAACTTTATGTTTAGTTAATAGCGATTGGTTTATATAAATAATATTAATAATAAATCTGTAAATAACTTCATGGTACCTTTATTATAGCTCCCCTTCCCGACTGTTTAATTTTTAATAAAATGAAAGGGATCTCGCCAACATGGCGACGAAAATTTAAAAGTCGCTATTGGGGTCCTTTATTAAAGCTATCTTACCAGGGAAATATGAAAACTAAGTCGTTAAAAATGAAATTCATTTTGAATCTTTCCTTTGAATGATTTAGTTTAAGTATCATTAGCATTTCATCTCACAAAAATTAATAATAATTTGGCTCTGATGAATTAAAGTTTTAATTGCATAGTGGTATTGGTATAAGACTTAGAATTTTCAAATTTTAAAAGTAAATAAAAAAAAAAAGAAAGAAAGAAAGAAACTGTGAACATTTCGCATGGGTTTGCTAGTCCAAAGGTATATAAATTATTATTATTCAAATTTTAACGTCATATATAATAACATCATTTTTTTATGTGATTAAGCAAATCTAATTTTCATAATATTTTTATTGATCACGTGAAAATTATATCAATAAAAAAAAAAAAGAACCTTAAACTTTTTTGGCAACAATTACATTTGAAACAAATATTTAAATTGCTAATCAATGGTTGAAATTTTAATTAATATCTCCGCAACTAATTAAACTTTTTAAATTCTGTTTTCAGGAGCCCCTCGGGAAGGCTCTTGAGCATCTGTATGTCAATTTTTGTACTTGTGCATTGAATAGGGGCTGAAAGTATAGAAGAACACACAGACAGACGTACATACAGACAAATCTTTTCTTTTATTATTATAGATAAACAAAATTAACCCGTTTCATTATGTGTTGTAAATATTATTATATTATTATATTATTATATTAAAAAAAATACATATATATATACATATATATGTATTTTTTTTTTTTTTTTTTTTTTTTTTAACTAATTTTATTATTCTGATAATTTATTCTCACCATATTTTCCATTATTTATATTTTATTATTATTCTTATTCCTACCATCGCCATCGTCATCATCTTCATTATCATCATTATTGTTAATTTTGCTACTTTAAATTTCATTTCATAGATAAATTGTTGAATTATATTTTGTATTCCAATTGAATGAAATATTTCTGATGAAATCTACTTAAGTTTCTATTATTGATTCAACTCTTGTTAGATACAGTCGGGAGCAAAATCATTGAAGCACTGGCAATAATTCCTTCTTAAAAGATGGGTCTAATATTGTTTTGTTAAGTAAATATTTGTCGAATCATGATTTTAGTCTTACACTGTTTATAAAAAATGTAAACTGGTAACAAAAATTAGCAATCAAACTAAAAGAAGATACATGAAAATTTGAGATGTGTGCTTCAATAATTTTGCTGCCGACAGTATCGTGATACTTGTAAGAAAATAAACCATTTTATGCATATCTAGAAAAAGAAAAATTCAAAGTTTTTTTTTTTTAAATTTTTTTTCAATTTGTGTGATTTTTTAGGACTGTTGTTTTTTAGGACGATAATTAGAATTAATTATTCAAAACATCATATATATTTTAATACATATATATCTATATCTATCTATATATATATATATAAGTTAAATTTTGATTTGGGTTTGTGGTAGAGAGGCGACAGTATGAAATACGTGATTCCTAATTTAATTGGGCAGCTGCATTTAATCACACTTAATCACTCATGACATATCTTTTAAGTAAATAAAATATTTTTAAGATCATATACACATAATTATATATTTGTATAAAAAGAAAGAAAAATTCAAAAATTGATTTTTTTTTTATTTGTGTGATTTTTTTTAAAGACTGTTAATGATAATTAAATTATTTAATCCATCATATATAAACAGGGTGATTATAAAAAACTACCCCGATATATGAGACCATAGCTACCATACCGTTCCAAGAAACTAAATAAAAATTTGGTCGAAGGTATTTTGAGGTATGTGCTCAAGAATTATATAAAAAACAACAGTTAAACTCTAACAGTTCCGGTTACAGTGACAAAATTTCGAAAATTTCAAATGGCAACAACAATTATTATTATTATTATTATTATTATTATTATTATTATTATTGGAATGGGATCTCCATAGCAAAAAACAATAAATAGCGTTGAAACGGTACATCTAGCATGAAAATCACCAACGCTAGGCATAATAAGAAGAAAAGAGAAAACAGCTGTAATGTGCCTACCAGAGCACGACTTTCATTTTCTTAATGACGTCACATTTCACACTGAGTCTTCAGCTCTCACTAAAGTCTACCAATTCTGCTTGGAAACGAGAAGAAGAGACCATGGTATCCTTAATTTCATGTAGGTCTACTGAATAAAGGTTTTAATTTCGTTGTTACTCGTAAGACACCATCATGACTGACGTCATCACACTAAGTGAAAAATAAGGCAATGTGAAATGTGTGATGTGTATCTTGCTTTCTTGCTCTGTGAACAATATGTCGCTTACTGGGAAACATCATTATCATCATCAAAATCAATTTTGATTGCCATTTCACAATGCCTTGTTTTTCACGTAGTGCGATGACGTCAGTCTGATGGCGTCTTCCGACTAACAACGAAATTAAAGCCTTTATTCAGTAGCCTTAAACGAAATTAAGGATACCTTGATCTCTTCCTTTCGTTTCGAAGCAGAATCAGTAGACTTTAGTCTGAACTAAGACTACTATAATACGAACTGACTCACAGGTGATCATTGTTGCCCAGCTTGAAATATAGCTTGGCGACTTTAAGTTGCAGACGTATTACTCAGCGTCTTTATCGCCTAAAGTGGTGAGTTTGCCTAAACAGATGAGCGAATTATTGTTTGCACTTGATAAGTTTGACGGTAATATTTGGGGAAAGTTTCTTATAACCCCTGTAAAAGTATCCATCACTGTTGCTGTTAAATTAGTTATTTTTAAATATTTATATACTTTGAAAAATAGTGTAGGTTGTAAAATACAACATTTAGATAATCAAACAGCAATAAAAACAAATGATTGATACAAAAAATGCAAGAAAACATATTATAATTACACTTCATGTTTATGATTGAAAGCTAAGCGTACAGTTTACTTTTGGACAATTAATAGCCCATTTCTTTCGCCTTTCTTCATCTGTTGGGAATCTAAACGTTCTAAAAGCAGTTCTCGTATGATTTGAGCAATTTTCGGCTGCAAAACCTCCATTTTATGTGATTTGATAACACATTAAATTCGGACCGCGTGGGCAACAATCGCTGAGTGGGAAACAAAATGCCTGATGAGCCAGCCTGTAATGGAGGAGCTCTAGTCTGAACCAAAGACTCAGTGTAAAATGCGACGTCATTAAAAAAATAAAAGTCGTGCTCTGGTAAGCACATAACAGTAGTTTTTTTTTTTTTTTTTTTTTCGTTTTTTCTTAGCCTGCTAGCGCTGACGATTTTCGTGCTACAGGTACCACTCTAACGCTATTTATGGTTTTTTGCTATGGAGATTCGATTTCAATAAAAAATAAGTAGGTGTCATTTGAAATTTTTGAAATTTCGTCACTGTAACCGCAACTGTTAGAGTTTAACTGTTGTTTTTTATATAATATAATTCTTGAGCGCATACCTCAAAATACCTACCACCAAAATTTTATTCAGTGAACGGTATGACAGCTATGGTCTCATATATCGGGGTAGTTTTTTTATAATCACCCTGTATACATACACATATATATATATATATATATATATAAAGTTAAATTTTTATTTGGGCTCATGGGGTAGACAGTCGAAAGTATGAGATACATGCATTCTATTTTAATAGTGTAGATACGTTCAAACACATTTAATCATTGGTAACATATGTTGTAAGAAAATAAAACCTTTTTCAGATCATATATACATAATTATATATTTATATGCAAGGGAATTAAAATTCGAAAACTGAAGTTTTATTATTATTATTATTATTTGTATGATTTTTAAAGAATGTTAATAATAATTAATTAGTCAGACCACCATATATATTTTAAATTTATATGTACAGTCGGTAACAAAAGTGTCCGAACACTAGCAAAAATTCCTATGTAAAAAAAGTACACTTCATACGGTTTTGTTAAGTAAATCCTTGTGAAATCCTGTTCTCAGTCAGTCTAAGAACAGGATTCGATAAGGATTTATTTAACAAAACTGCATAAAGTGTTCTTTTTTTTAAGTAGGAATTTTTGCTAGTGCTCGGACACTTTTGTTACCGACTGTACATATAAAAAAAGTTAAATTTTGATTTGCGTTTTTGGTAGAGAGGAGATAGTATGATATACATGCATACTATTTTAATAATGTAGATACATTTAAACACATTTAATCATCGATAACATATCTTGTAAGGAAAAAAAAAATGAGATCATATATACATAATTATTTTTTTACATGCAAAGAAAAAATAAAATTCGAGATTTCCAGATTTTTTGTTTTTAAATTTTTAAATTTGTATGATTTTTAAAGACTGTTAATTGCATGAGATGCATGCAACATTGTTTTAATAGCATAGATACATTTAATCACATGCAAATTAATTAAGCAGCATCTTCTGCTTTCGACATAAGTTCAAATAACTTATCATAATAATTTATTATTGTAGACAAAAAAAAAAAAAAAAAAGAGAAAAAAATCTTACTAAAGGTAACTAACTATAAATAAATGATATTACTGATATTTTAAATTTCCTTTTTTAGTCAATATTACGTTAATATATATTAAAAACAAATTCCTATAAGGAAATATTTGATAGCTTGTTGATACTTTGATTAGTGTACTCAATACACTCGACACAATTTCCTCGAAACATTCCTTTGACTTCTTAACTTAATTCTACTTTTTATTCAGAAAAAAAATTACTTAATAAAAGAGAAAGATAAAATATCTATTTTCTTTTATTTTTTTAATTTCTTTTCCTGGATTTTTCTACAATGAACAGTAATCTCTGTTTATGCCGAAGTCTAATTTTCTGGTATTCATCTTCATACTGGTTTTAAAGTGAATGTGACTAGGAATCATTGTATCATATTTACATATTATCCTGGGAAAAATATCTAGCAGGATAAAATAATGTTAAAGTTTATAAATTGTTTTAGAAATAAAAAAAGAAAAGAAAAAAGGAAAGAAAAAGAAAATCGAAATTTCGCAAATAATCTTAAGCTTCTATCGCAAAATAACCTTGACCATTTTCATTATGTAACAAATATATAAATTAAATAAAATAGTAATAATAAGTAATCTTTTAATATTGTCTTTTAATATTTGTTAAAAAATAATTTTTTACAACAAACAAATCAAAGATATTGATATAAATTTCCGTGAGTTTTAAAAATTAGTTTAACAGCATGCCTTACGTACTATATGCCAACTATACTATACTACATACAGTCGGTAACAAAATTGTCCGAACACTAGCAAAAATTCCTATGTAAAAAATGTACATTTAATACAGTTTTGTTAAATAAATCCTTGTCGAATCCTGTTCTTAGTCCGTCTAAGAACAGTATTCGACAAGGATTTATTTACAAAAACAGTATTAAGTGTACTTTTTTATATAGGAATTTTTGTTAGTGCTCGGATACTTTTGCTGACGACTGTAGATATCTACCAAATTTAAAACATCACTCTGCTCTTGTTTTATGCTTAAAAACAAAGATTAGGTTATGTACGCTCGTTAAAAGTCCCTACAGGAAACAGAAATGCAACGTACATATTGTTAAACATTCATACACCTACCTCGTCAAAAATATTCAACGACTACATTAAATAAATATTAAAATTTCACTTACTTTTTTATAATCGAAAAACAGAGCTGCACATCGCAATGAATTAACTCATTGAACTATTTCCTACGAACAAATTTTATGTTACCATCAATGACCAAGTTTAAGAAATATTTAGACTGCCATCTATCCTAGAGTTACACTAAATATATATATATATGTATATGAGTGAGTGCATATATGTAATTTACGTATATTATTTTTTACGTATTATATTATTTTTTTCATTAATGATACTAACTTCTTCACTATTAATTATCCTACTAGTCTAACGTTAACTAAAAATGGTATGATAAACAATGAAATAAACTTCCACGATTTAAAAAAAAAAATTCAGATGCAAGTAAACATATAACATTTATCTATCTTCTGGCTAAAATATATGGTTATCCTAAAGATCTAGTAAATTGTAAGTTTAAATCATATTTTTAATGCTTTCTTGTTCTTGTTGATTTGTTCTGTGGTTGGTGGAAGGGCCATTGGTTTTGGTTGGTCGGAAGGTCGGTGCTTTGACTTAAATAGTATAAAAAAATTGTTATTGCAATGTTTGCATTTTAAATATACTTTTTTTTTTTTTTTTAAATCTTATTCTTATAAATCTTTTTTCCTTTGTATTGTCTTCATTAAAATTTGCATGATTTAATAATATAAAATATAACTTTTTTTTTTTTTTTTTTTTTTTTTTTTTTTTTTAAGATAAAATTAAATAATACTTACTTTAGCCTTAATCTATGAAAAAATACATTAATGTTATATGTAATATAAAAAATTTTAAAATTAATCTTCATATTTAGAAGAATTAAAAATAACCTGTTTATACATATACAGTCGGTAACAAAAGTGTCCGACACTAGCAAAAATTCCTATCTAAAAAAAGTACAATTAATAGAGTTCTGTTAAATAAATCCTTGTCGAATCCTGTTCTTAGTCAGTCTAAGAACATGATTCGATAAGGATTTATTTAACAAAACTGTATTAAGCGTATTTTTTTTACATAGGAATTTTTGCTAGTGTTCGGAGACTTTTGTTACCGACTGTATATACATACATAAGCGTATTGTTTTCAATTCTTCTATATATGCCTTTTTCTATTTTAATGTAATGTTTAATTATTATGCTATTAAAACTATTTGGACTAATTTTGGTCTTATAGTTAACGACGTAATTTAATTCACTATTCAATTTCAAATTAGCGCTTGTAGCTCGCCGTCAAATTAAGGTATCCTGATGTAAATGGTGTCACCCGATAGGATTTTGTCTGTTCTTTCCAAATATGTGCTTATTTTGCGTGTAAGTCTTTCAGAAATCTCACAAATTTGGGTTATTGCAGACGGGATGAAAAAAAAAAAAAAAAAAAAAAAAAAAAAAAAAAAAAAACAGATAGTTCTTCTATCTACCATAACTCGGAAACGATTAGATATAGGGCACGGTTTCTATGGTGTTTTATGCTCCCCATGGGCTGTTCTATCACCTCCTTTCGTTTAGCAGATTATGTCAAACTCACCCTGTATATATATATATATATATACATACATATGTGTGTGTGTGTATGTACAGATATTGTTGCCAATACTTTTATTTATTCTGGAGAATTTTTAGCTCCGCCTTTTTATCGCACCAATTTTTTTATAGAATAACTTTATTCAAACTACGATAAAAAAAGAAAAAAATTACTTTTAAAATAAATGTAATATGAAATATTGTCGGAGCTAAAAAGACTCCGGAATAAATTGAAATGTTAGCAATTCTGTATATGTAATAGCTTAGATTAATAAGGATGTAGAAATTAGATTAAAACAAAAAGAAAATTAACATTTGATTGTACTATATTACAAATAAACAACAGTGATACAAATAACAGAAAATACAAAAATTTACTGACAAACCGATGTCGAATGGCTGCAATACGTTACTGTATTAACGCTATTGTTTTGCCTATTTATTCTCTCAATGTCTTGTTTAATTATATTTATCCAAACTGTATCTACGTTTCAAGCACTTTTATCGTATTTGCTTTAAAACTTCCATTTTCCTATTTCATGCATGTTATACACTTTTGTAAATGCATAGAGAAATAAGTTATGCTTCACTGCCTCTCTAAAATGTAGAAAGTGTGTACTCAAGTATGTACTTGTTTTAATTTATGCATGTGTTGAAAAATATTACAGAAAATTCAAGAAAAATTATGAATCCTGTATAATATATGATGATGTTATATGCTGATGGAAAAAAATGTTTTCATAAATGCTGCCAGAAATTCTCTGTAATTTGAGAAAACAGTCGTGAATTACGGAAAAATTACGTTGACAAATCGTATTTTTCTGCAATTACAGGGAATATTTGGCAGCAAAGTTGCATTTTTTTAACAGTGTAGGCCATTTTATTTTTTCTTCGAAATATATGGCAATAACATGACAAATTATCGACTATAAAAAGACAAAATATACGAAGTATGTTATATACATATCACTTACAGGAGTAGGTTTTTTACTTCTGATTCAAAAGATAAAAATTCTTCGCGATTTATTTTTATTTATGGGTTACGCAAATGGGTTAATCACTCACGCAATGAAATCACCTATTATTTTGATCTTGAACTGAATACATTTTTTCAGACGAATGTTAGAAATATCAATTTTGCATTTAATCAAACAATATAAAAAGGTTAATGAAGGCTACAACATTTCGTTTGAGAAACGTACTTGAAAAATCAATCAATCATATTAAAACAATGCCTCAGAATGGTTCTAATATTTTGCTGTTATTGTCAAAGCAAGATATCATGCAAATTCTATACAAGCACAGCCGTTATTTTATATAGTATACCGTTAATTAAGGATATTTACGAACTTTTTATGTGGTATTGTGAAAGCATTTCTATTATTTAAATTAATTAACTTTTTTTCAAATAAAATTTGAAATGTTTGAATAATTTTTTTGAAAATTATTTTAAACATTTGAAACACAGTTTTTATCGATATCAACTTCTACTTCCCCTAAATATTTTCCAAATAATATATAATAATCTGATGCTACACTAAGCAAGATTTATTTATTTTTTACAAACCAGCCAATTTGGAATAGCCTATATTGGAATACTATGATATACTGAATACAACTAATTTAGGGTCTAAGCAATTTTTGACAATGAATAATTTCTAAAAATGCATGGTACTTACATTATATTCTACAAAAGAAACTCATTTATAAATCATCAGCAGAAGAATAAATGCAGATTTCGAAGCAGGATAAAAGATTTGTTTCTTTGTCTTTTCCTTTTCTTCCAAATATAATATTTTTAAACCATGTTTTTTATAAATAAATATATCATATTCGCTCCTTGATTATTAAGATATTTTAATATTAAAAATTCTCGCATACATATTTTTCAAATTCACAATTATTTCATTATCATGTATTCGTATATTAAATTATTAACCTAAAACTTTTCAAAGTTTTGAAAAAAAAAAGTATTGTGATATATTTCTTCAACAATGGATTCACTTAAAAACTAGTATGTTCTGGCCGCCACAAGAATTTCTTCTATATTTTCCTATACAAATTCACTAAGTGCGAATAATTTATTAAAACTATTATCTATTAAAATTATCTAACATGATGAATGTAAATGATTTTCATCTTAGAGAAAACTAATACTAAATATCGAAATAAAGACAGTTTTATTGTCTATAAATAATATCTTAAAAAATTCGTTTTCATAATGGTTATCTGACATATTAAGTTTCGTACAATTAGTTATATTCCCAACAAGTTGAGATATAGCCTTCCCGTTATCGAGTAAATTTCCAGTACAACAGCGCCATCTATTGGCCTATAAGCAACTAACTTGAATAGAGCATAATGCCTCATAATGGCTTTCTCACATATCAAGTTTTGTTTGATTATACGCAATAGAACTTGAGATATAGCCTTTCTTTACATTTCAGAAATCACTGTGTAGCAGCGCCACACGTTAAGCAATTGACACAAAAAGTTGACAGTAACTAATTTCTGTGCAGTAGTTCATGAATATAGCTTTCCCTTAAATTGCAGAAATCGCTGTATAGCTGCGACACCTAATGGCCAACAAACATTCAAATTGAATCAGTATAATATCTCATAATGACCTTCTTACATATCAAGTTTTGTTTGATTATACGCAATAGAACCTGAGATATAGCCTCCCCTTAAATTGCAGATATCACTGTATAGCAGCGCCACCTGTTGAGCGGTTTACACGAAATGGTGAAAAACACTAATTTAGATCACGGTGCATCTACATATAAATTTATATGCAATTCTGAGCAGTAGTTCCGGAGATACAGTTGCCACAAAATTTTTGTCACACAAGCAGACAGACATTTTCTAAAAATGATCAAGTCGTGTTCTAGACCTCTCTAAACGTGTAAATACTTCGAAAACCGGAAGTCGAAAATTTTTACTAATCAAGTACTTTCTTCTATTGAATACAGAAGAAAGTGAAAACAGGTGAAAACTAAAGATGAAAGATAAAAATATTTAAATTATGATACTTTTAGCAGAACTTATTGTATAGTAAAAGAAAGTAAAATGTTGCTTGACGCAAAGTTTGTTTTCCTCATTATAAATACAATAAAAATGAGCGTGTGAGGAAATGCTATATAGAGAGTGATTCAACAAAAGGTACCAAAACGACACGTGTGGGTGTGTGAGGTCATGAAAAGTAAGAATTTCATCGGAACTGGGCTCGGAAACGCGACTATAACGCACTAGAGAGCGGTAAGCTATATATACCTTCAATGCACGCAAAAAAAACAAGTTACGATGTGGAGAATGTATCGCGGCTAATGAGGGATATTTTGAGCACTTCTTGAGAGTTCTAATATTTTCATTTTCATTTTGTACTTCGATTACATTTTTGTAAAGTAAACGTCGTTTTGCATCGTTTGTTATATTTTCTTTACGTGATGGTCACGATGCAATTGCATTGTCAGAATCGCGTTTCCGACCCCCCCCCCCCCAGTTCCTACCTAATTCTTACTCTTCATGCCTTTACACACCTACATGTGCCGTTTGGGCATGACCTTTAGAACTACCATGTAGATATATATATATAAATGAAATATTAAGCAACAATGGAGTAATGTTCCTACCGTTCTGATCGAAAGGATAGTTTGTTATAAATACACATGCTTTCAAAAAATTCATTTATAATAAGAATTTTACAAAATTAAGTGTAAGCCAAGTTTCTATCACATTTTAAACTTTAATGCAGAAACAAGTAACGGACGCAGAAAAGTGTTTTTTGCAATAGAATGTGTCTTAGAGTGAAAATATTTGTTTAAGTATATAAAATTGTTTATTCCGTGATTCGCAGACACATGTCGTAAAACATTATTTAAAAGATGTTTATAGATTACTTTAAACAACAAAAAGAGTCAAACAAGCAATTAAAGAACATTTATTTGACTGAGTTAGACTTTAGTCTAAATGTGATTCGAGCTATAAAGAGCGTCGTTATACTGAAGTTAAAGATTTTCACAAAATAAATGCTTTTTAATTAATTGCCTTGCGTTTCTGATTTTTTTTTCTGTGCTTAAGATACAAGGTCATCTATAAGAAAAATTTGGAATCAAATATTTGAATTTTCTAAACAAAAATATTCATCGTATGAAGCACTATAGTATAGAAAGCTGTTTGGGATCCAGCCCGACAATTGAACAGGCTTCGGGCCAGTTTTTCCAATTTGGACCGGGCCGGACTCGGGCCTAACATTTTTTTCCATCCTCCGGCCAGGATGCAAAAAAACTACTAGGTAAACTACTGGGGCCGATGTAAACTACTAGGGCCATTCTATTATTAATTTTCCATTTTCCTTATTAATAACCATAAAGAAGGTAAATTATGAAATATTTCTTTAGTTATTTATTCAACATAATTTTATAGGATAATATATCACACAGATTTTTGCTTTGTTAAAAGTATTTAAATCTTGATTGTTTGGCTGCCTGGTGTTTTGCGCTCCGATTTCCACAAGTAATGTTAGTATGTCTCGAAACTGATCTATGTTATTTAAATACATAATAGCAGATTTTCTGTTCAAAATGTTATCCGTGTCATTATTATTTTGAACTCGTGCATAAACAAACAAATTAGATATCTTGCGGTATATGAGGCTTTATGTCCTACGATCTATAGAGTATGGGTACCGTGTAGCATATTTTTAAACACTTTTCCACTCCTTTTCAAGGCAGGAAATGCAATAAAATTAGCAATATTTTTCCCAATGCTCAAAACCATCTTTTCTATTGAAAATTTTTGGATTAGCATTATTTTTTTTTCTTTGCAAGATCACTCATAAGGAGTAGGATATATTACGGATATAAGTGAAAAAGCATTAAAGTTGATTTTTAGTAGTAGTAAAAATTTTTTGTACTTCCTTACGGTGTTTCATGAATATTAATATTTTGGGTCGGATATTCTGTCTGCCTGTGTGCCTTCTGTTCGCACGCAATAATGAAATTCAGTTAACATGTAATTGTCCTCTAAAATATCAATACTTTTGGTAATGGGTATTGTATCGTTTGGTTATATAAAACATCTAAAAATTAGATACAAATAAATTTTTGCATAGACATGACTTTCTTTATTTCTTGATCGGATTGGGTGGGTGGGCAAAGTTTTCGTATGTTCCAGAACGAAGTGTTGAGTCCTATGCTTGGCCCGGAACATATAAATACGGCCAAGTGTAGGACTCAAAACTTCAGCCGTGCCAAGGATGTTAACCCATCTTTTATATTCCGCATAGAAAAATATTTGCATATATTAAGACTTTTTATCAAATATATAAAGGAGTACTTAATGGATTCTCTTAGAATGTCAGTGGTGTAAAGACCATGTTATACATCATATATTTCAGAAAAAGTTTAATCCCGTAAACAGAAAAGGAAACAAGGGAAACTGTTAAGAAGGAAAATGTGTTTGGGATGGTCTGTTACTATTGCTCGTGGAATTTTTTCTTAAACTATCTTAAATTAAAGAAACGTGTGACAATTGAAATGTAACATGATTTGAATCTATTTTTTTAATGTGATAATAATAATAATTTGTAAGTGATTCTTTTTTTATTGTGCATGTGCAAGTGAGTGATTGATGTTGAAAGTTTTCTCCTAGATATCTTAGTAGTTTTGACCATTATAGTCATTTCTTGCTATACAAATATTTGAAAGTGTCTTCATAATTTATGAATAATACGTGATTTTTTTTATATCTTAATACACAGTTGTTTTATACAAGTCTATCCTTAAATAAAGTTTCATTTTCACTTTCCATGAATTCTAACTATATTCCTGCTCAGTACTATGAAAAATCGTATGATCAAACTGATGTTCTGTTTAGCCTACTGAATTAAGACGACACTTCTGTCACAGACTGAAAACAGCATACATTTTGTGGACTCATAAAAATTGAAGAAAAAAAATCTAAATTAGCTCTTTAGTAAAAGTTTAAATAATAATAAATAAATTAAACAAATAAATAAAAATTAAGTCATATCACAGGGCATTTATTGATCTATGCAAAAATTTGTACACTAAATATATTTAAAATTTCCTACACTAAAAACATATGTAAAATTTCATACATTTAATATATGTAAAATTTCATACATCTAATATACGTAAAATTCCCTATACCTAACTGAATTTTCCTTAAAACTATTTATTAAAATTTAGCGCTCCAGTCATATTAAATGGAATTTAACAAAGAAATTTAAATCTCTTTTTGTTGTCAATCCTCTTCTTTATCTGTGACACGAAGCAAAGGAAAAAAAAAAAAGTTATCTAATCATTTATTGTTAAGATACAGATTTCTTGAAAGGATTGTTTTCAACTTCTGGTGTATTTAAGTAATCTGATTACATTTGAAACTAAGCCATAAAAACCTGATTATTCAAAGCGTGTTGATACAAAACGGAAGTAACACTCAGATAGTTTTTCCCGTTTTCCGGAAGTAAAAGCACATCACAGGTGTCAAAATTCCGTTATTGGTTTTTTATTCAGCATATCATTTTCATACGAAGAGGTTTTTTTTCTTTATATTTGCCCAGAAAGTTTTGAATAACATACCACTTTTTTTTTGCAGAGAAAACTTGAATATTTAGTTCATTATATTGAATTTTCCACGAGAGAATTTGTATGAATACTTATACATGTCGATAATTGTTTCAGTACGCACTTCTTGTATAAACCTTATGTGACTTTGAATTCAAGCGTTATAGTCGGGTTATATAGTTGCCTTGAATAAGCCCAACTCTTATTATACAAACTTATGTGGCTCATGGCATAGAACCTAAAGTTTCAAACACTTTTATGACTCATAAAACATCAGGGATAGAAATTTTCAAAAATTTAAATTCCAGTTGTAAAATCTATTTCTCAATTTGTAAATTTAGAGGTTTTTCAGAAATTTAAAATCATGTATTTTAAATTAAGAATAGGTACGCATATCAATATTTCATTTAATAACAAAAACAACAAAAAAGTGAAATTTGTAATTATGATGAAATAAAAAACTAGTATGTTGTGGCTATCGCAAAAATTTTTTCTACATTTTCCTTTAGAAATTCACTCAATAAAATTATTTTATTATAAGTATTATTTATTCAAATTATTTAACATAATTAATGGAGATGATTTTCATCTTAGAAAAAACTAACATTAAATATGAGAAAAGAAAGAATGTTTTATTCTCTATAAATAAAGTCTTAAAAAATGTGTTTTCATAATCGTTATCTCATATATCAAGTTTCGTACAGTTATATGCCATAGAAAATGAGACATAGCCTTCCTGTTTTCGGGGGGGGGGGGGGAGGGGAGATTGCTGTATAGCAGCGCAACTTATCGGCTGATATGCATCAAATTGAATCCACATAATATCATATAACGATCTTCTTATATATCAAGTTTTGTCTGATTATACGCAATAGTACCTGAGATATAGCCTTCCCAGAAATTACGGAACTCGACATATAACAGCGCCACCTGTAGAGAGAGTGGCACCAAAGTTGTTAGACACCGATTTATGTCGAGGTGCATCTACATAAATGTCTATATGCAATTCTGTGCAGTATTTCCTGAGACATAGCCATCCCTTAAACTGGGGAAATCGCTGTATGGCAGTACCACCTGTTGAATAATTGACACCAAAAGTTGGTAGACATAAGTTATGTTAAAGTGCAACTGAATTTACATTTATATACAAATTCGTGCAGTTATTCCTGAGACAGAGCCTTCCCTGAAATTATAGAAATCACGGTCCAGCAGCGCCACCTTTTGAGCAATTGACACCAAATTTGATAGGCACTAATTTGTAGCACATCTGCATATAAATTTATATATAATTCTGTGAAGTGGTTCCTGAGATACAGTCGCAAAAAATTTTTGTCACACACACACAGACACACAGAGACAGACATTTTCTAAAAATGGTTAAATCGTGTTCTGGATCTCCCAGAACGTGTAAATCCATCGTAATCCGGAAGTCGAAATTTTTTATGAATCCAATATTTCCTTATATTAAATATAGAAGAATGTAAAAATATATGTATATTCAATATTGGACCACAAATTTATAATTGTAAACAAAGTATACAAATGCAAGTGTGTTATTTTTATTACTATTTTGTTTTGAATATGCATTTCTTTTTTCGCCATTTTATCATATATTTTTTTTCTTCTTCTTTAGTGTTATTTTTATGATAGAATTGAATTTGATTGAATGCAGTCAAAATTTCACATTAAATGAATAGTAAATATTAAAATTTTAAAGTTGGAAATTCTTTTATTTTCTAAAATGTAAATTTAGAAATCTATTTAAGTTCAAGAAAAAAAAAAATGTGTGTTTTCCTTATCTCTCTATATATAAATGGCTAAGGGATTTCCTTGGACTCTGTGTTTGGACACTGTGGACGCACCAAGTATAAAAAAAAATGGTTAAATGAATTTAATGTTTTCATTTTTATGTAAAAATATGATCATGTGCTATCTTTAAAAGAGTGTAAAAATTCAGATTTGAGAATGTTTAAAGAGAAGCAACTATGTTGGTTACATTTTGTTTTGCAGCTTGAGTTTTTGAATTATAAGTATTATCTACCGTAGGAATAATCAAATTTTTATGCAAGCGCAGATTGATGCTACTTTATTGATTTTTAAAGTGTGGATCTCTTTTGTTTGCTCTCTCTCATTCTCTATCTTGGATCAGATGGATCCTAGCGGCAAAGACGAAGATCAAAAGAGACTCGGCAGAAACAATGAACGTAGACGTTTAAAGCGACCAATAGAAACTGCTGAAGAACAAGCAGTTCGTTTAAAGAAACGGATGGAGACCGGGGATCAGGAGCTAAGGAAGTCTGAAAATAGGTCCAGTATGACTCTCCACCACTTAAATGACACTCCTGAACTTGGTAATGGTAATTTGAAAAATGACTTTGGTCTTCCGGATGTAATCACTGAAATTCCAGCAGAATATTTGTGCCGCGGAAATTTAGTTCACGAAATCTTTGGGGAAATTTATTTCATTCACAGGATTGAATCATTGGCAGGAAAAGCAATTCTATGCCCAAAGAGTATTGATGTGAATATAATCAACGAGGAGGTCATCAACATTTTAGAAGAAGAACCAGTGACGTATCTAAGTGAAGATGTGGTTGATATGGAAGACGATAGTGAGCGCCTAAACTTCCCGACAGAATTTCTCAATAGTATCCATCCTTCAGGAATACCTCAACATAAGTTTATTTTAAAAGTTGGAACCGTGGTGATGCTACGGAGGAATTTAAATACGAAGAAAGGGCTTTGTAACGGCATACGCTGGTCATCAACAGTATGAGAAGTAATGTCGAAGAAGCCAAAGTCATTAGTTAGTCTGCAACTGGGTAGATGGTTCTCATTCCCCGCACTGACCCAGACAGCACATCGCCTCCCCAGGATATCTTGAAGATGTCTTCTGGATGAAAAGACATCCCAGAAACGTCCTTAAGATGTACTGTGGATACGTTTACCCTAACTGTGCTGTTAGGGGACTTACTCAGTTCCGATACAAAACTCGCTTTTTAGATGAGACTTAGGCAATTTCCTATCAAAGCAGCGTTTGCCATGACTATGAACGAGTCACAAGATCAAACCTTAGAAAAAGTGGGCATTTATTTATCTGAACCTGTCTTTGGTTATTGTCAACTGTAAGTCGCATTTTCGAGAGTCAAGCGTTCTTCAGATGTTAAGATGAAAGTTCTCGATACGCCCCAACAAGGATGCCTAATTATGAAACGCGAAAATGTTTTTACCGAAAACGCTCATATAAGGAAATTTTCGGCTTAACGTTTGTTTGGATAAATTTCGATAAAATCTTTATTAGTTCTTTGTACTATAAAAAGTTGGTCTGAAATCTCCATTTATTTCTGTTCGGAGATCTTTTTAGTGATAAGATTTACACTACCTTCATTGATTTCATGAATTTAAAAATGGTTTTGTTAACAAACTTTGATTTATTGGCACGCAAACAGCATCAGGCCGAGTTTTGTACATTTCGAGTTTGATTTTTAAATTATTCACGCGTTCGAAATTTGGTTCGTTCACGAACCGGGGCTTTCCTAGTTGGGAATATTAGTCCATTTATACATTTTAAAATTAAATATATAAAATTGCGTAATAAGCATATGAGAAGGCAGCTATACAAAGAGTACGAAAGGGAAAAAAATTGAAATGAGAAAGAGAGAAAAAGCACTATAATTATTCTTACGCGCATCGATTGTGATATAAGTAATTATTATTTTTTTTTTCATTTCTCATATAAATTGAGTAATAATTCTAATAATTACGATGTCAAAAAGTGTATCAAAGATGTAAAAATAATATTGTTGCACTATTTTTTTTTTTTAACTTAAGGTAATAGAAGACTGCAATATTGACAAGCAAATTATTAACTTTTACTTGTTAACAAAAGTTATAAACTTAGCAAAAAATCTAAAAGAAAACCTTATATCATGTACAAATTTACTAAGCTTGGGTTATTCTCGATTTGAACTTCAAATATGGTTCCGAGGGAAAATATTTTATGTTTTTCACGTAAAATAAACTTTAATATGTAAACAGTAGTTTTATTAAATGATAATAATAATTTGCATTCATTTTAGGTACCTTAAATTATAGAGATTAGATATTCATGCATATGGATGCATTAAATGTAAAGTGGAAGAACAGAATATTTCTATGATTATTAAGAAATTTACTATTTATTAAGATAGTTACTATTTGGCTTTCGGCCGCCTAGCTGTCGTGATTATTTTAAATTTGACTGTGTTTTTTTTTTATTAAAATAACGCAATTAGAGTAATAAAATGTAATTAAAATTTAATTATTTATAAAAATAAACTTCAGCGCAAATTGGTTATTATCGTTGTTAGTTTATCTGCCGACAAGATAATATCACCTAAATACAGAAAATTTATTACTTTTTTCTTAATGCCAATTTAAATTGTTTATCATCGATACATACGATATCGAAGAGAAAGATAGAGAAACTAAAAGAAAATCTGCAGAATTATTACAAAAAGTAAATGAATAAAATATTGTCTTAATTAGTCTATATCATTCAGAACGCAATCCAAATGCGATGGAATATCTGACGAGAGAGAAAATTTTTTTTGAAATATAAATTTTTGAAATTAATATATATTTATATTATTTGCATATGGAGAAATACTATATAATTTATTTCAACCATATGTAGAGGATAAGGCAAATCTTTTCCTTGAGGTAAAATGAAGACGTGACAACGTAGTCCAGGACGTTCAGTGATGTACCAGGTGATCCAAAAGTCACTAGACTTTTTAAAACCTTATAATTATTGAGCTATTTACAATAAAAGGATGCGATTTGCGCAGAAATAGTCAGAAACACGGGGGATTTTTGTTTTTAATGAGAAAACAGTATATTGCATATTAGTTATATTTTAGACCAAAAGGTGGCGCTGGAGTTTAATAAACAGCCTTATAAAATTATAATACAGTTCATTGTTTCAAGACATACAGCTATTTAGTTTGATTCCCATCACTGATAGTTACAGCCGTCAGGCGATTGAAGACACCCTGCACAGCGTTAAAAAGCATGTCAGAGGGTATACCTGACACGTGGTGTCGTATAACTTTTTTCAACTGCGCCAAAGACGTAGGACGATCTCTATAAACACATTGTTTCAAATACCCCATAACCAGAAGTCACAAGGTGTAAGATCTGGAGACTTAGGGGGCCATTTGTGTGGAAAACATCGACTAAGGACACGGTTGTCTCCAAATGTCCGTGACAGGAGTAGCTATCTGCAGAGGCGCTCCATCCTGCAAATATGTTATTGAATAGAATGCTTGCCTCACTTGCAAGTAAGGAATGACTTCATTTTTTAATAGCGCTTCATATCGTTCACCTGTGACAGAAACTGTTTGAAATGTTATGCGATAATGCGCAATTAACTCATGTGCTTATTTAACGCATGATAAGATTGTATTCTACATGAAACACTAGCGCCACCTATTGACGAAAGTTATAACTAATATGCAATACAGTTTTTTTTCATTAAAAACAAAAGTCCTTCATATTTCTGAACATTTCTGTGCAAAACGCATCCTTTTATTGCAAATAGTTTAATAATTATAAGGTTTTAAAAAATAAAGTGACTTTTGGATCACCCGGTATATATTCTTTCACGTATACAAATAGATGAATTTGTTTTCCATGCCTTGAACAAATATGTTTAAAATGGAACATGATTTGATAGGGGAAAAAAAAAAGATTATGTTTCCTAATCTATAATTGTGTGCTATATTTTAAATCAATTTATGCGCATAACGACCTTGGCTCGATGTGTCTCATAAATTTTGCCCGTCTTTTAAGTAGTTTTGTTGAAATTCATATTTTAGATGAGAAGAATTAAGAAAAAAGAAATTTAGTGCCTATGTCTTGAGCCACTTCTTTGGCCAGTTGTTCAGCAATTCCCTTCCCTGCACACCCCTATAACCTCTTACCCCAGCTAAAGTAGATACTTTTCTGAATTTGATAAATTTGGAGAAGAATTTCAAGTACAGATATATTTTGTTCTTCTGCATTAATTAGTGCTTGAATAACAAACTGACTAATTGAAAGTATGTGGGCTCAGTAAAACATTTTTCTAATTAATCATTTAATTGCGTGATATTTTGCTAAGAGTTCAGGAAAAAAGACGGAGTTTGACTAAATAAACGATCCCTCCAAGTGTAAATTAATTTATTGTTTTAAAATGCTCTTACGTTTTCTTATATTTTTCAACCGTCAAAAGGAACTAATTATGCACTTTGATTAGTATTTGTTCTATTAGTTTTATCATGAAGGATCAGATATGCATCTGTCCTTCACAAAAGATTGAAGTCTTGAGACCAGCAATTCTTAGTCTACTCTCTAGACTACTTGGTTTTTAAACTACAAATGCAATGTTTCTTAAAGTCTATAAAGCAACACTTGTTGCTGTTTTGTATACGGAGGATATCAACAACTCGATAGAAGGATGAGCAGATAATGATTTTTCGACCATATTAATGATCCCATTATAATGGAAACCAAATCGCACATTGGTATACTAATTTACATATTATACGAAATTTTGAAAAAAAAAAAAAAAAAAAAAATGTATAATAATAATAATCCAATTCACTTGAAATTGACGATAATTCATAGAGATTTTCAATAATGTTTTGGATTTCTTTCTGTGAAGAAAAAATAATTCTTGGTCTACTGTTATGTTTTAGGACAACGTAATACGAGTTTTAACTCATTTTATGTTGGCATTTTTAATTAAAAAATAAGAGAATGCTCTAAAAGTTCGAGGTTCCCAAAATTAATCGAATTTCTTTCATTTATTGTGATTTCTAAAAAATTATCTGACATGAGTTCATAAAATTATTTATTGCGCGGTTTGAGAGGTGGCCTGGCAAGACAATTCCTAAAGATATTTCGTTGCTGGGTGCAGTATATGATGTCCTTATCCGGGGTACACATCCTCAAATTCCGACGTTCTTGGACATTCCGAAAATGTACTAATGCTTCAAAATGATTCTGAGGAGTTCTTATTTTCCGGATAAAAATAAATAATTAAATAAAGAAACACAATTTAGTGCGTCTTTATCGTTAATATCCAAGTTTCATTTTGAATGTTCCCATATTATTAGCATAAAATCATCTATGTATGCAATTGTTTTGAAGTTGTGACCTCTATACTTTATTAGCAGTTCTTGGAGAAATACCAGCTAAAAAAAAAAAAAAAAAAAAAAAAAAAGACACGAACCATGTGAGCAACCTCTGAAGAGACAGTGAAGTTCATGTGGAGTCGTTCAGTCGTACATAGTCTGGTTCATGAGGAAGGATTTTATGCACTGTTGTATTATGGTCAAATCTTGTAGTGTTTTAAGTGAAATCTTCTATGGTAAATTGTGCCAAAAGTACCTTAAAAATATATTTATTTTAAAGCTGCATACTTTTTTTTTTTCTATTTTTTCACTTTTGTATGGATTATTGGTGTTTATAGAGCTGTCTGTCTTGATTTCCTGTCTGTATAACCATTTTGTAGATTTGTTAGCTGCTTTTTATGAAGCAGATGAAGGCAGAGGAGTCTTTTTAATATGGATTTTTGTAAGATTTTTCCGAAAATGGGAAGTTTTGTGATGGGACTATATGAATTAACTAAATTTAAAGAATTTCTTTCTTTATTGAAACACTCTACTTCGCCAACGTGAAACTCCTACTTCGCATTTTGGAAAGTAATTTAGTTTCAGGAATGAATAAAACATATCTAATATGACATTTTGCTAGTATTAAACAAATTTCGTAGTATGCCATTTTCCAGATTCTCTTGACCAAAATCTTTCTCCCTATTGAAATTAAAAATATATCCCAATCTTTTTTACTGTAAATAATTTTTGATAAGTGTTGAAGAATTGATATAGAGTATTTAATGTTGGGGATATGGAAGGACCTTAGATTTGTGACATGATGTCTTTCAGAGAATTGTGAGTTTTATACGATGATTTATTTAAATAGTATTAATGCTGAAAATGGCGAGTAATATGTGATTAGCGAAGCTATTAAAAGTTTTTTTTCTTTTAATTATTATTTATTATTTATTTATTTACTTATTTTTTGTTAAAAGGGTCAGACTCTGATCTAGAAAGGTGTGTATACGCCTCTCTCTTGGTTCTCTGGATCTTGCGTTTGTATACTGCTCTCTAGCTTTATTGTAATTTATTTTATACCTGATACCGTTTTCATTTTGATTTTTTGTAAAGAGGTCGGACTTTGTTCCTATCGGACGTAAGACGTGAAGACCACCAAGTTAACTATATAACAGCTTTTTCTTATTTTTAAGAATTTTTGAATACTAATGATTATCATATTGTAAAAGGCTGATAAATTTCCTCAAATTGTGAGCCTCTTATAATATTTTAAAAGTTTAAATTTAATTTAAATAAATCTTTAAATTGATGTTAGAAATTTATTCATAGAGGTATTCATTGTTTGACATCTTCTAAATGAATATTATTTTATTTTTTTTCTATTTCTATTTTAAGTCAACTGTTTTCTCCAAACAAGAGATCTCTCAGAACTTCCCATGAAAATCTAAAGATGCTAAGGATCTGTCTTGCCAATCCTGCTTATTTTCATCCTGAATCGTTGATGATGTTGGTACTTCGTTTGGAATGTCTAGAATTAAATTTATGATCTGGACATTGAAAATATAATTCTGTTGCCGTTCATCGTGTCTGGGATATCTCCATATATAGCTATAAGCATTGAGATCATCTAATAGTAAAACTTTTTTTATAAAATAAATTTGTATTTTTTCGTTTCCTGTATAGAGGTTTCCTTTTAAGTCACCCACGTAATAGAGTGTATTATGATCTTTTATTTTTCAATTTCTTATTTAATTCGCAAAAACAAAGGTGATTGATGAGGAACAGTGTAAAATTATCTGATTAAGAATAATTATGTGATTATTATGTGATAATTATGTGAATTCGAATAGTAGAAAGTAAAGTTTCTGTTCAAGTCTATACGTGTTTTGTTAAAAAGGATACAAGCAATATCTATTTACTCCTCGATGAGATACGGAAGCAAAGCTGATATAAGTTGTTTGACACTATTTACATTTAATTGAATAAGTTAAAATTTTAATAATATTTTTGTGATCAGCATTTATTTTTTTATATTTATAATTATCACAACTCGTCGAAAAGGCTATATGATTTGTAACAGTTTCGTGTCTATCTTTTAATGGGGTAGTATTTCAACAATTAATGTATAGTGTAACCACGTTTCCTAAAGCTATCAGTGAGAATGAGTCCAAAAGCTTGGAGGAGTGCCATATAAACTGACAGGTTGAGATTTGGAAAATATCCAGTAATTCGGCGCTCTCTTAGCTTTTATTATCTCCCCTATTTCAATACGTGACTCGTTGAGTCCGCACGTGAGCAGAGGCTTCCATGGTCTTAAGAAATGTGGTCGAAGAATATTTTAGATTTCTTGTGCAAAATATAAACAACTGATCAGGAAGTAAAACAGAGCTCGCATCCAAACATTAACAAATGACTTTAAAAGAAAAGGGGTACTTGGAGGTAATTAGCGAGAAAGAATGTAGAGATAGCAAAAACTAAGAAGTTTAGCTCTTTAAACTGATTTAGATAAAATAAATTCTGCTTGAAAATTTTATTATTATCATGTGTATAGTGGAATGTTGGTAAGATAGCAAAAGCTCAGCTTTTCAAACTGATTGTTTTATGCATAACTTCTAATAATGAATAAGATTAGAATAAGACATATCGTATTTTTTGTTACTACATATTATTAATATTTTTAATAAGTTTTAACACAAAACACTAGAGTGATCGGCATATGGCACTATTATATTGAAAATATATGCTCTTTGAAAACACGTGAACACATAATAAGAGTGATGAAATTAACCCTCGTCGTTGTTATTGTATAATATGTATTCCCTGGATTCTCTTAAAAAATAAAATAAAATAAAGTTACTGATTTGTGGAAAGGAGTTCAAACAAGTCCTTCCGGCTTATTCGGAAGGGTAGGTTGATTTCTTTTTCCTTATCAAGCACGGCTACAAATTACTAACGAATTAGTAGAAATATTGATGTAGGTTATCTACATAAGGAGTTTTAAGCAAATCGGTTCATAAATAACTTTTTTATGTGACTTTAAAATTTTCAAGTGGCCGTCGCTTGGAAACAAGATGGTGGGCCAACTAGACAAATGTATCAAATGCATTTGTGAGATAAGACTACTGTACAAATATAGTTGGAATTAATTCAGAATATCAAAAGTCATCGTGTTGAAAAATTGAGTGGCTGCCACTTGGATCAAAATGGCAGAGAAAGTTGCTCAGTGAACTAATTAATCTAAGATATTGTTGCAAATTTGATTTTTTTTTTTCTTTTTTGTAGAAATTCTTTCAAAGAGGCTTAGTAAGTTGATTAAACATTGCTTTTCTGCATTTCCAGTTTGTTTTAACGTTAGAATTGCGTAATTTTCCCTTAAAAACGCATTAAAAAGCTCCAATATGGCAGGTAATGGATTTGGCGACAAATTTGGCGACTTTTTCACTTGGCGACCCTTTTGGCGACTTTTGGCGAGAAAATCCATAGTTCATTAATAAACTTCGTTGAGACACTTATATAATCTATGTATACATCAAAATACAAACAAATTCGGAATACGCTTTTTACAATTTGAATTTGAAATTTTCAAGTGGTCTCCACTTGAAAACAAAATGGTGGAGCAACTTGGTTAAGAAACTCATCCAAGATATCCATAACACAAGTTAAGGCGCTGTCCAAATTAGGTTCGATTTGGAGTGTTATTTCGGAAGTTATCGTGATTTAAAATTTTCAAGTGGTAGCCTGATTTCAAGTGGCCCCACTTAAGATATCTGCCAATTTATTAAAAATGGCAGATAAATTTCATTAATAAAGTTCATTTAGACTCTTATGTAGTCTAGATTTACATAAAATTCAAGCAAATCTTGCTTTAAATGAGCTTTTTACAACGTGGGTTAGAAATATTCAAGTGGCTGCCACTTGAAAACAAAGAGTCGGGGCAACTTGGTTAACGAACTCATCCAAGATATTTATACGATAAGTTAAGACACTTTTCAAATTTGGTTCCATTTGGAGTATTATTTCGGAAGTTATTATGGTTTTAAATTTTCAAGTGGTAGCCTGATTTCAAGTGGTCCCGCTTAACTTAAGATATCCGCCACTTTATTAAAAATGGGGGGATATAGTTCTTTAATAAAGTTCTTTGAAACACTTGTATAAACTATGTATGCATCAAATTTCAAACAAATTTGGAATACGTTTTTTACAATTTGAATTTGTAAATTCCAAGTGGTCTCCACTTGAAAACAAAATGGTGGAGCAACTTGGTTAAGAAACTCATCCAAGATATCCATAACACAAGTTAAGGCGCTGTCCAAATTAGGTTCGATTTGGAGTGTTATTTCGGAAGTTATCGTGATTTAAAATTTTCAAGTGGTAGCCTGGTTTCAAGTGGCCCCACTTAACTTAAGATATACGCCACTTTATTAAAAATGGAAGATAAATTTCATTAATAAAGTTCATTTAGACCCTTATGTAGTCTATGTATGCATCAAAATTCAAACAATTTCGGAATACGCTTTTTACAATTTGAATTTGAAATTTCCAAGTGGTCTCCACTTGAAAACAAAATGTCGGAGCAACTTGGTTAATAAACTCATCTAAGATATTATAAGTTAAGACACTATCTGAATTTGGTTCGATTTGGAGTATTATTTCGGAGGTTATAGTGATTTTAAATTTCCAAGTGGTAGCCTGATTTCAAGGGGTCCCGCTTAACTTAAAATATCTGCCACTTTATTAAAAATGGCGGATAAACTTCATTAATAAACTTCATTGAGACCCTTATGTGGCCTGTATTTACATCAAAATTCAAGCAAATCTTGCTTTAAATATGCTTTTTACAATGTCGGTTTGAAATTTTCAAGTGGCTGCCACTTGAAAACTAAAAGTCGGAGCAACTTGGTTAACGAACTCATCCAAGATATTTATAAGATTAGTTCACTGTCCAAATTTGGTTCGATTTCGAGTATTATTTCGGGAGTTATTGTGGTGACAAAATTTTCATTATAGATAGATAGATGTATATATATATAGATAAACGAAGTGATTGCAATAGGTCGATTTCTAAAGAAATCAACCTAAAAGAAATCAACCTAAAAACTACTTAAATGTGGAGGAAATTTGTCCCAAGTGGAAGGGAGTCAAACTTGCAAGAATTTGATAGAGTTTAAGATGGTTATTAAAACTAAGAAAAGAAAAAAAAAGTAGCATTATTTTGTAAGGTGTTCTTCCGAAAAATTTTAAAAGACATATTCCATCGGTAAATATATGAAAGAGTATGAGCAAGGAACAAGAAGAGAAAGTGAAATCACCGATATTTTGCAACAAGCTGTGGGATTAAAGTTAATAAAGATCTTTAAAAAAAAAAGATTGCGGCCAATAAAAATGTTGGAACATAGCTAGGAATTTCAAAAATTGTGTGGTGGTGTTAAATAAAAATTACGGTGAAACGTTTGGGATATTTTTCAAAGCACTGAGAAAAACTGAGGAAAAATGCTTAAAAGCATTTTTATCTAAATCGTCTTTAAAAAACAATTTTTTGGCAGATTCGAAAATTTCTTGAGGACGCTCATTAATTAAATTAGCATACAACTAATTAAACAGTTTCCCTCATTAACCCTTTAATGTTCATTGGTTTCGCAGCGAAACCAAACATTTGACATAATTTAAGAATTTTTTTGCAGCAGTTGTTTTAACATTTCCCCCCTTGTTTTAATCAAGTTTTGAACTTTTGTTCCTTTCCTGTCTGTAGATATCAGCACTATTCCAAAATTTAACAAATAATGCTTCAAAGGAAGCTAAATATCACTTGATGTTTCTTTGTGTGCGCGAGTGGGAATTGCTGGTTTGATGATGTATTCATGTCTAGTTTTTTTTTTTTTTTTTCATTTAATAAAGAGCTGAACTATTATTTTCACCTGAAACAACTTTTACGAGTTTTTGTAGTCGATAATGTTTACTTACAAAGTGTTTTATTTATTAAATTAAATTTCATTTGAATTTAATAAGGTTAACTTATAGATGTTTCAAACCAAAAATTTCTCAAAAAAGAAAAATTCTAATATTTTATTTTTTAAATATTTATGATCAGCTATGCATTTAAAAGACATTTTTAAAATTAGTTTAGTAATTTTTAAAATAAATTGTGCAGTGAACGTTAAAGGGTTAAAAGAGATGACATTTTCTTTTGAAAATAAAATTAAATAAGCTTATTTAAAATGCTATTAATTTGATTAGTACTATTTAAAACAACTCTTTGTATCTGAAAATTCATATTTCAATTTTCGCGAACAAGTACATTGAGTAACGATCGTTTAAGCTCCACTTTGTCCGTATTAATCTAGTTCCACTATTTACCAACTTTTATTAATTTATTGAGCTGTATTATTATTATTATTATTATTTTAGATTCCATGAATGGAAACAACCTTAATATATATTTTGAGATTGTAAGCTACCGAATAAAAATAATTCATTAAAAAGTACTTAAAAAAAAAATATATATATATATAAAGCATGTTTTGTTTTAAAACTTGCTTTGAGATAAATTAAAATAATGATAACTCTGCTGTTAAAGTACAGCAGAAAAGAAACAAAGAAAAGAAGACTCAACGGTAAAATGATACAAAGTTGCCTTGTTAGTTATAGGCGACGGTCTTGGAATAACTCTTAAAATCGGTCCGGATACATGCCATTACAATTCGAATCCTTCGCGGAGAGGATGACTTCCCAGCTTCGGTAACCAGCAGGGATAACTGTGCAACTTTGATTTTACAGAAGTCACCTTTTAATGAACATGTAAGCTTTGGTCGTATCGGGTATCGGACCCGCATACTCTTATTTCGAAAAGTGATAGTGAAATGTGTTCATGGCTCATACAGTAATTGACAATTATTCATGGGTTACCGCGGTAGCCTAATCGGCAGAGAGCCGAGCCCGTAATTGAAAGATTGCAGACGACACGAACTGGCAGAATACAAAGTGTACACTAAGGCATTACGAGCTGACTCGCACCGCCATGTAATTGCCCACACAGCGGCCCGATTGGCAAGGTGGCGCCTGTCGCTTCTAACGACGAGTGATTTTTTTTATGCAAGAGTTAAGATAATTTAACTTCTTTTTAAATTTTATTGGAGTTGTTTTAAAAATTAATGAAAAAAATACTCATATTTTTTTTATTGAGAAAATACTTCTTAAGTATAATAAAATAATTCAAACGTTTTAAATTTCCTTAGCATACAATTTTAAAACATAAAGAATAATTATTTTTCTAATAACTATTCACGAATGACCATTAAATTATCCTATAAATATTTAAAGATAGAGCATATTAAAATAAAATTTCTATTCACCCTTATTCTCTCATAAGTGTGAGTGTGTTAAAAAAAGTATAGGGAAAAAGTGTATTTAATATAATAAAAACAGAATATTGATAGATAAAATAAAACAATAAATATAGCAGAAATTTATAGTGGTACCAATTTAGACATCGTTTACATCCTTCCAGTAATGTAAAAAATAATTAATTTTATTGTAATTATAATTCTATTTTTGATCCATGTTCTTGTATTTCATTTAAATTATTTTCTTTTATGTTATCTTTTCTAATATATGCTTTTACCAAAATTCCTATGTACATATTTTAGGATTACGCAAGTTGATATAGTATAAAAATTTAAACAGAAAATTGTATGTAAAGTTATAGAGATACATATGTAAACTGGACTTCTAAATATTTATTAATTTTAATTTTGAATTTATAACGCACTTAGTTTAAAAACTAAGAAGAATTTAGTAATAGTTTAACAACTATTAAGAATTTTATAAAAACTGACATTTTAGCAAAATAATTTCATAAAATATAAATTTTGTCTTCTCAGTTTAATTGCATACAAAGTAAATTATTGAAAATAATTAACTAATACCTTAATAAAGAAGAATATTTTATTAAATGTATTTTATATTATACCGACATCTAAAATTGTTTCAGTACAAATGGCATCAATACGGTTTGTCGGTATTAGGCACAATTCCACCTGTAGCCACAGTAAAATGTAAATATCTGTCAATAAATAGAGCATTTTAATGTATTTGTAACACGATAATAACTCACAGTATTTCAGCACAATAGGCAACAGTTACAAGGGGGACAACAAAATTACTGATGAACCACCCTATATTAGAAGAGATCTAGTGAGTGTTGCCAGATTTAGATACTTCTTTTATTCAATAATTACCAATCATTTTGAGGAGTGCTATTTGGTATGTATAATAAACGATTAATCTTCGAAACGATTAGGCAACCGTTACAATAAAAATTTAGTGGTATATTTTTAATTAAAAGAAGTCCCTAAATTTGGCAACAATGGATCTAGTGCACACTAAGAGTGGCTGATGCACGTAAACTCTGTCGAGACCGCATTGTTCTTCAGGTTCCGTACATATAATACCGCTGAAAATTACCAAAACGGAGAGCCATCTCCACTGCAGAGGTTTGAATTTGTAATGTTATGTCACCGAAACTCCCTTAGTGGTGAGTCCCAGACACTTTAAAATAGCCTAGTGCGTATTTAGAGTGTGTCGTAAAACAAACTTCTACTCTCATTCTTCCTCATAAAAATTTATTACATATAATATTTAAACAATATTTAATAATAAAAGACATCAAAATCAATGAGATTAAGACAGAAAAATTAAAATTTATTAAAGTTTGAATAAATTTCATGTTACTTAATCGAATTCCAAAATTGTGAACTTATTAACGATAATTAAAGTTAGATTTTTAAAAACCAAAAATAGATGTAAAGAAGCCACAATATGTTGCTATTGTTGTTCTTCCAAAGACTAGTAGGGCTAAATCAGATCCATGAAATTGTGCATCCTACAGAAATCGAAAACCAATGGGAGATTATCTGTGAGATCCTGCCTAGAAAGCCCCAGGCATGCTAAAATATGATCATAGGAAGACTCATTAGAACATTTGGAACAGACTTCAAAAAGCTAGGGACTACCTAAAAATGTCAAAGATCTAAGATGACCACTAAGGAAGCGAGTGAAGGGGGTTTTATCTTGTCTTGTTACAATCAAGTGCCAGAGAGTTAGCCGTTTACTCAGATACCAGTGGTGCACTGGTAGAATACACCAAGAGGATTTATTCTTGCACTTGTCCATTGAAAAAATCTCCATATAGGTGAGAGGCAAAGAAGACATGAAGGTACCCACAGCACCGGCCTTGGCTAGGGTGTAATAAATGTCGTTGTCTATGATATCAGCATGGGGGAGAATCCACTGTAAATAAATCTGATGAGACAAGGAAAGGTGCTTAAATTTTTTATGATTAGTAACTCCAATATCATCTCTCCCACTATGCTAATTGGCCAAGTATTGGATAGAGATTTTGCTTTCTGAGAGAATGCAGTTTTCCTTACCATCAGTGAGTAGTCCAAGGGAATCAAGGCCTTCAGCTATGGCTATTAATTCGATACGAAAGACAGAGCAGTAGTCTAAATTCCTTATCTGAATCCTAACTTTATGATTTGCGACTTTATGTAAATTCATCTGTCTGTACTATCACTATCATTCTTACTTTTCTGAGTACACCTGAACAGCATCCTTTGGAATATTATTAATTCTTTCAAGAGCCAGTTGTCTTAGGTAATTAGGAAGTTCTTTTTTTTTATTTACATGTGCAGACAGATCAGTATGGTAAAAGACATTAGAAAGACCCTCTTAAGGATCGATACATTGAGTCAAGTGATGCTGTTCCACAGAACTAAAGATTAGATTACAAGAGTATGCTTGACTAAATGGACTGTTTCTCCTAAGTCGTTGACTGTAGTGCCAAATTTAAAGGTATTAATATGTCCGATTTTGAAACCCAAGACTACACAATTTGTTAAAGTATCTGCCTAGATGTGCACTTTTTCTAAAGCTCAGTAGCTGCAGATCTGCTTTATAAAGTACAATGTCATTTGAACAAAATTTCCGAAGATCTGTAATTGTCCGAGCAGCATTAAGGTAGACTCGTCGAAGTTTCTACAGGTTAGTGTTAGAAGCACAAAAATATATTGAATAGCCATACTCCAAAATATACTGAAGAAGAGAAATTTGGGTGTTTCTAAGAGTACCAGCCTCAGCTTACATCACGCCCCGAGATATACTTTAGTATGTTAAGTCGTCTATTTGCCTCCAACACAAGATGATCTATATGTTTATTTCCCAATATCTCAGAATCCAAAACAAAACCCAAATATTTTGGATGTTTTTCCACTGTGAGAGGCTATTCATTCAATAGGATTTTAGGCAAGCTGTTATCTGTACAGTTTTCTATTGATGGTAAAACATCCAACCGTACATTTAATAGGATTAAATCTCAATCTCCAGTTTTCAGCAAATCTCCATAATTCGTCAAGGCCGTCATTAATATCACTCTCTAATTCCTTCAAATCAGTGCCAGATTTCCAAAGAACAATATCACTTGCAAATAAGCTTACTTCACAATTTCCAGGGATAACATGCTGAACACCTGTCAAGAACATAGAGACAGAGTACGACTCAAGAGAGATCCCTGTGTGACGTTTTGATGCGGTGTAAATCTTCTAGAAAAAGTGTTGTTAAATTTCACCCGTATGCATCTGTTTCTCAGAAAATCTTATATCCAGTTCAGGACCTTACCACAAATTTCAAACACTTCGAATAATTTAATGATTAGCTCTTGATTCCATACTCTGTAAAAATCGTTAGATAAATCAAGAAGGGCAGCTATTGTATGATTAATCCGCAATGTTTTCACTGCAGAAGAGACTGGATTCAAGAGACAAAACCGCCAACGGTATAGTTTTTGTAAAAATTAAAAAAGAACTCAGAACATAACATCAAAAATAACATTTCAATTTAAAAACAATTAAGTTCTAAATTTTATATACCTGAGAAAATAACTAATTTTAGCGAGGAAGGAGGAGTTGTAAGAATTTTTCCACAAGAAGTTGAACAGAAATTGATATTAGAAACAATGGAAAACAATCATAAAAATTAACAAATTGTTGCCATCTACTATACAGGGTGATTCGTTACGGATGCGACAAACTTACAGGATATATAGAAGACATAAAGAAGATTCGCAATTACATAGCAGTACAAAGTCGGTAATGCAATCCTAACGAGATAGGGGATATTAAGCACGTTTATAATTGTTTAAAGGTACACCCAAATCGTTTCAATTTCTACTGAATTCAAGACACTTACGTTAAAATAAGCATATGAATGATAGGCATTTCCATTCACTGGATACTTTTTAATGCATTTTTAAATAGTAACGTGTTGATTGATGCTTTCTAGTTTTCTAAAATATCAAGAAACTAGTATGATGTGGCCATCACATGACTTTCTTCTATATAATTTTACACAAAATTTATTCAACATAAATTATTTATTAAATTATCAAATTATTTTCCATTATAAATGCAGATGATTTTTATTGACAGAATTAGATTATCACTAAATGCCGAAATATGTCAATTTTTTTGCAAATCAGAATTTTTTTTTTTTTTTTTTCGTTAAAAGATAAAAAAAAATCGCTAACTTTGTTTTAAATTATCACAGATCTATAGTTCAACCATTCCTTTTAAAGTTATTGAAGAGATCTTTCGAAATATACAAATATTGAAAATTTTCTGCCCCCGGGGAGGGTACTGCTCCCAGAGGAGAAAGTCATGCTCGCACATGCACAAAATTGTTTTCCTAGTTAACTACTACTATTATCAATAATTCATATGAATTTTACAATCACACGATTAAAATAACTCTCATTATTTAAATTTACACGAAATTTTGTCCTGTATTGCCATATTAATAATTTAGAAAAAATGTGATAACAGCGCCACCTGTTGAGAAATACTTCCACAAAGCTCCAGTTTATGTCAGGTTCCAACTAAGTACCAAGTTTGGTTAAATTTCGTTCACTAGTTCGTGAGATACAGCGTCCACAAAATTTGTGTTACATACACACAGACAGACTGACAGACAGACATTTTCTAAAAACAGTCAAATCGTGTTCAGGACATCCCAAAGCTTGTGTATGTGTAAATCCATCGAAAAGTGGAGTTCGAAAATTTTTACGAATCCAATTATTTCTCTATATATACATATAGAAGAAAGTAAAAAGGAAACAGGGGGCGTGGTCAAATACTGGCATTATTTTGTGAAATTTCCTATTATAGACTACTTATTAACTCTGCATAAGGCAGTAAGTGGCGATAAAATGTCTCTATTGCGATTACTGGAGTTTCACGATCATCAAGAAAATTCAGATTTATTTGAACATTGAAGAAAAATTAACACTTTTAGGCACGAGGTAAATGAGCTCGTTTAAATTAGACTTTGAAAAGGTATAAATGACTTTTTCTGTTAAGTTATAAAAGTAAAATCTTGCATAAATAAAATTACAGTACGTGGTTTTTCGTTAAGACTTGGTAGTTGCAACTTCGCAGCTAGGACACTGCACTTGAAAGGGTTATGGCCAAACATTTAATGAGATACATTGATGTCGACTAAATAACGTTCTTTCTCCTCGATCCATGTCGTATAGTTGAAATTCATAGACACCTTCCTCCTTTAATTAAATTTTTTATCCATCACTGAGTGTTACTGCGAGCTAATTTGATTCATTTGTCAACTACTTGTAAGACCCTTACATCTTTTAGAATGTCTGCTTTGGTTTTAGCTTCGGTTTTCATTTTAACTTAAAATAACTTATTGCTTTCGTTTTGAGAATATGTCAAAGAATGTTTTCAAAAGTTAAATTGCAACAACTAAAGTGAAATTTCAATAACATTGAAGAATGCGTGTAGCGATGTGAAAATAACAGGATCTTTACATATCAGAGATTTATGCAATCAGTTAAATGCGCGTCGCATCTGTTCACATGATACACAATCTCTGGACATAAAATTTAATAGCTAGCTCTCTCTTGAACTATATAACGTATCCTAGAACTGCGTGAGATCAGTTTGTTGAATTTCCAGTCGCAATTTCCAGTCGTGTTGGACTGGACGTCAGTACAATTCAGCGATGTGTGGCATGATGGACGCACGATCATCTGAGAACACGACAAAGAGGTAGTGGATCACCCAAGTGCACGTCAGATCACATTAATAAATAAATTTGGAGAATGTGTTATGAGGAGCCCTTCAAGTTATATTAAAACCCACCTACCACTATCAGGAGGGGCATCTGTCTCCTGCCAAAATTTTTGTAACATATTGTATGAGGCAGGGATGCGCGCACGGCTGCCAGCCATTGGGTTACCTTTGACCACTTTATACAAGGCTACTCGTCTGGTTTGATGTCGACGTTATCCTCCCTAGAAGAACGAATGGCAACGTGTATTGTTTTCAGACGAATCCTGATTTTGTTTATGAAGTAATTATGCATGTGCACATGTATGGCGGCTTTCCGCAGAAAGTCACCCATCAGCCTATATCGTCGAACGTCACTCTGACCATACTTCGGGCTTCATAGTTTGAATTATAATCATGTTCGAACAGTGGACAGCCCTTGTGCACATTTCTTGCAATCTAACATCGGCTCGGTACGTAACACAAGTTGTTATGCCTGTGGTTTCAGCACTTATACAGGCGGCTCCTAGAACGTTATTCTAGCAAGGCAGTGCCGGCCTCTCATACCGCACGTCACTTTCTGAGCAGCCTCAGTGTAATTGACATCCATCCTGGACCACCAGCTTCACTCGATCTCTTTCCCATCGAGTATGTGCGGATGCCTTCGGACATGTGATGCACAGGGCACCACAGTCGCATTATGTTGTGGAAGTGAGAACTGCAGCGGACTCGGCTGGGCACGAAATATCTCAGGAGACCGTTAATAGCCTCATAGTTAATATGCTTTGCCGTTTAGAGACTTGTATAGTTGCACGTGGGGGCCACATTATATACTGAATAAACAGTTAAATTTTTCATACCTTTATTTCAATAATCATTAACATATGTGTCTTACCTCTACTGATCATGTTATTTTCACATCTCTACGCGCATTCCTTCATGGTGTTACAAATTCACTTTAGACGAATGCATTAAATCTGGCAGTACTTTGATATTTTTATTTTCAGAAACATTCTATGATCACACATGTTGGTGACTTGTGATTTTTCTGGTCTATTTTTTTTTTTTTTACTTGACCTTCAGATACCACATTATAATACACTTCATAAACCTACTCAAAGTTACTGCAATTTTACAAACTCTATTACCTTTCAATTTCATCAGCTGCTTTTCGCATACCTTCTCCGATTATTATTATTAATTTTTGTTTGTTTGTTTGTTTATTCGCGAAATTCAAAATAACTGTTGTTATCGCATATCCAGTTAAAATATCTTTACCCGTGACCAGTATTGCCAGATCTGGCAGATTTTTTTATTCACTGTAAAAAAAATTGTGTAACTTTACTCAACAATGTTGAGGCAGCTTACATGCCACAATTATCTTGAGAAACATTACCAACTGTAGTTGCGTAATCTTTACAGACAGGGAAGAAAATTTACACACTCGTAAAGGATAACTTTAGGAAATATTTTGTGTAATATATTCATAATATTTGATAAGGTTTCACTCTCGCAAACGGTAACTTTACAAAACATTGTAGTGTAACGTATGCACATTAAAAAGCAAGGTTCCACTCTCGCAAACGGTAATTTTACGCAATATAGTTGTGTAACATATGCACATCAAAAGATAAGGTTCCACTCTGACAAACGGTAACTTTGCACAACATTATTGTGTAAACTATGCAGATAATTAGGTTAAGCTTCCACTCTGGCAAACGTAACTTTACACAAAATTGTTGTGTAACGTATACAGATTAGTAGGTAAGATTCCAATTTGACAAAGGGAAACTTTAACTAGCACTGTTGTGTAACGTATGCAGATCAGTAGGTAAGATTCCTCTCTCGCAAACGGAAACTTTACACAACATTTTTGCTTAACATACGGAGATCAGTAGGTAAGGCTCCTCTCTCGCAAATGGTAACTTTACACAACATTGTTGTGTAACGTATGCAGATCAGAAGGTAAGATTCCTCTCTAGCAAACGGTAACTTTACACAACATGGTTGTGTAACGTGTGGAGATCAGTAGGTAAGGTTCCACTCTGGCAAACGGTCCTTTTATACAACAGTGTTATGTAATGCATGCAGATCAGTAGGCAAGATTCCACTTTGGCAAATGGTAACATTAAACAGCATTATTGTTTAACGTATGCAGATCAATAGGTAAGGTTCCTCTCTCGCAAACATAAACTTTACACAACACTGTAGTATAACATAGGAAGATCAATTGGTAAGATATTGCTTTCAAAAAGCGGTAACTTGATTTAACGATGTTGTGAGACCCATGCAGACTAATATTGTATAATATATACCGATCATTAATTAGAGTTCCACACTTATATTCGTTAATTTTACACAACTTTTTTTATTTAAATTATGCAGGCGAGTAGGAAAAATTTCAGTCTAGGGATCTATTAATATACATGTTTTCGCTGTTACACATATCAGCGGGTAAAGTCCCACTTTTCATTCAGTGAGTTTATGTAATTTTATTCTGTTTTCTAGGTAGACCAGTAAGTAAAATATCACTTTGAAAATTGTAAACAAAGTTTACAAAAAGTTTTAATAATTATTTTGAGATGATGGTGGACGTCATAATTGTTTAGTAAATTATCGTGTTAGAGTTATGAATACTGGCATACACTTGAATTAAATATATCAATATATTAAAATTTCTCAAAAATTATTCAAAATTATTTTTTTTTTTTTTGCAAAATTAGTATTAATTTTTCACTACAATTTTACATTATTATAGTCTAATTGCGTGTTTCAAACATGTTTGTGTTATGTATTATGTTGTTAATTCACTGATAAATTAGTTTTATATATATATATATATATATATATATATATGTTTCAATACAGAAATTTTATACAAATTTTGGCATTAAAACAAAACATTTAAAAATCTTATCAATCTATCGACAGTGTAATACTCCAATCTGTTTAAATATTCTGTTTAACTATAATAATGTAAAATCTAGGGGGGGGGATTTAAATCTAGTTTGCACGCAACATTATTTATTTATTTATTTATTTGAATTTTTTTATCTATTTTTGATGAGTGCATATGAATATGTAATTTCTTATTTGTAAAAACGAGTAAAATATATAATGTGCATCATCTTGTAAAAAACGGAGATATTGCCAAATCTATTCATATTTTTATGGTCATTTTGAAACATACATAGTAATTGGTAAAAGTTCTGAAAAACTGCAATTTTTTAAGCAATAACTTAATAATGTTTAATTATAAACTGGTGTTCAAAATTTAAACAACAATCTGTTTTCCCGTTTTCTTCTTTTGCGCATAATTAAAAAAAAAAAAAAAAATAAACATATGAACCTAAAACTTGGATGGCAAGTTCGTTATCATATCATTGGCCGAATTTTCATATAACTTTACATAAGTAATAATTTTTAAACTAATAAATATTCATTTTTTTCTCAAAAATAAGCTTTGGAAAAATGAAAAATTTCAACAATTTTAGAGAAGAAAACTTAATGAAAAACTGTCATAAGGATACACTATAGATAGGTGAAGATGCACGTGCATCCACGTATTAGATTAAAACCAGATCGTTTTACCTGTATTCACTTTTCTGTTACTTCTTTTTACTTTCTCTTACCCATAAGGTACAGAAAGTATTGTTTTTGGGTCAAATTTTCGAACGCGAGATTTTGTTATATTTACACGTTTTGAGGTCCCCTGAATACGAAAATCATGTTTTTAGCAAATGGTCTGTGTGTATGTCTGTGTGTCTGTCTGTCTGTCTGTGTGTGTGTCTGTCTGTGTGTCTGTCTGTTATCAGCATATCTCAAAAACAAATTATGGCAGAAAGTTCAAACTTGGAATTCTAAATGTGTATCATATAGGGATGCTACAGTAAGCTTTTCGTTAAGATTAAGCTAATGGTTTGTGTACAGGGACAATCAAGAGAATTGTAATACATTACGTCTGTGGGGGAAATTGCAGGAAAGTAAAGTTTAACGTCTATAGACTGCACTAAACCGAATGAAACGAATATATATATTTTGTAGTAGAGATAATGAACTGGGAAAATTTTTTTGTGTATGTAGGAGCCTCACCTCCCCCTCGAAGTCACCCCTCGAGGGAAGTAAATTTTCATGATGGGTATCTTTCAAAAGAGCTCGCCAATACCTTTAAAACGAATGGTTGAACCATCGATCTGCGATAATTTAAAACACAGTTATCGATTTTTTTTTACTTTTAACCAAAAAAAAAAAAAAAAAAAACAGAAAAAAAAAATCGTACTTTTTTTTTTTTTTTTTTTTTTTTTTTTAATTTTGAGAATAAAATGGGACTTTTTTTGGATATTTTATGTTACACTGCTTCTCTAATATGGAAATCGTCTGCATTATCATGAAAGATAATTTTTTTAAATAATAATTTTAATAAATTATTTTTTTAAAACAGACTTATTTTTTAATAACCGAATTAAAATGTAGGTGCATTAATGAAACGGGGGGTTAAGGGGGGCGGTAGCCCCCCTCACACAGAACTAATTATCGTATAAAACTCTTCAGAAGCCTAATATGAATTGTTTAACATAGGTTTACATAACAGTACTCGTTATCTTACCTATTAATCTGCAACCTGTATTTATTGTATTAAATTTCAGGGTAAGAGAAAGTCGTGTGAGTGACACACCAGATTATTTACTTTCTCTTACCCATAAGGTAGAGAAAGTATTGTTTTGGGGTCAAATTTTCGAATCCGAGATTTTGTTATATTTACACGTTTTGAGGTCTCCTGAATACGAAAATCATGTGTTTAGCAAATGGTCTGTTTGTATGTCTGTGTGTGTGTCTGTGTGTGTGTCTGTGTTTGTGTGTGTGTGTCTGTGTGTGTGTTATCAGCATATCTCAAAAACAAATTATCGCAGAAAGTTCAAACTTGGTATTCTAAATGTGTATCCTATAGGGATGCTACAGTAAGCTTTTCGTTAAGATCAAGCAAATGGTTCGTATACAGGGACAATCAAGAGAATTCTAATACATTACGTCTATGGGGGAAATTGCAGGTAAGTAGAGTTTAACGTCTATAGACTGCACCAAACCAAATGAAACGAATATATATTTTTTGCAATAGAGATAGTTAACAGTGGAAAATATTTTGTGTATGTAGGAGCCTCGCCTTACCCCCTGGGGGGAAGTCCCCCTTCGAGGGGAGTAAATTTTCATGATGGGTATCTTTCAAAAGAGCTCGCCAATACCTTTAAAACGAATGGTTGAACCATCGATATGCGATAATTTAAAATAAAGTTATCGATTTTTTTTTTTTTTTTTTTTTTTTTTTTTTTTTACTTTTAACGAAAAAAAAAACTTATACTACTTCTCTAATATGGAAATAGTCTGCATTATCATAATATATATATATATATATTTTTTTTTATAATATTAATAAATTATTTTTTAAAAACAGAATTATTTTTTAATAACCGAATTAAATTCTGTATTGTTTTGGGGTTATTGTTCGAGGTTGGGGTTATTGTTGGGGTTATTGTTTGGGGTTATTGTTTGAGGTTATTGTTCGACAAATGTAGGTGCATTAATGAACTCACACAGAACTAATTATCATATAAAACTCTTCAGAAGCCAAATCTGAATTGTTTAACGCAGGTTCACATAACAGTACTCGTTATCTTACCTTTTAATCTGCAACCTGTATTTATAGTATTAAATTTCAGGGTAAGAGAAAGTCGTGTGGGTGACACACCAGATTCTTCTTTTTTTTCGCATGTGAATAACTTTTTTAAAAAATATGCATACAAACATGAAAATTGGATAAAATGTTCATTACAAAGCTATTTATCGTCATTTTTATTATTCTGTTGATGCTCATAGCTTACAAATTATTAATTATAAATATATATATTAAAATTCTATAACAAAAGTAAAAGAAAAAATACAGAAATGAAATTTGATATATAGAGTAACATTGCAAGGCATGAAAGTTGTTGAAATTTTTTCTTTTTTCCAAAATATACTTTCGAAAAAGAACAATGAATAATTTTTAGTTCAAAAATTATTACTCATGCGAAAATTATATAAAATTCAATTAATGGTATGATAACGGACATACCATCTAAATTTTATGTTCATATGATTATTTGTTTAAAAATTATGCGCAAAAGAAGAAAACAGGTTATTGCTTAAATTTTGATCTCTAGTGTAATCTCCTGCCGGCATGGTGACAAAGCAACAGTCGTTACCCAGTTGCTAACAAATGTCGCCTATATGAATCATATGGACGACAAATTTGTCCGCTAAAATATTTTTATTAATCTATTTCGATATCAATCAACATTTAACAGTGATTTTCGATGTTTGTCTTGTATGAATCATTAATTTCTTTATGGTCGATTTGAAGATTTTCTCTGCATTTACATTTTTTTACTAGATATGATAGATTGCTGATAAATTAAATTTTTAGGATGCTATTGAATAATAGGTTCATTGTATCACAATGTTTATATAATTTCTATAAATTTCTTTTAAATTATAATTTCATGTTACCATCAAAAGTCCTTTTAGCTTTGTTTTTTAGAGAGAGAAGAGACTATACATTTTACAGGGTTATGCAATTCGTGTTGACGATGAGTTCACTTTATTATGTTTTCTTTCATATTGCTTATAGTGACTACATTTTACTCTCATGAAGGGTCATGTTTAATTATTTCGATGCGAAACAACTGCTGTCAACAACAGTTTATATGCATCGCCATCTTTATGTACACTTTATAGCAAGTTGTAAAAAATTTGTATTGCATAATTTACATAGTTAAATAAATTTTTAAAATGAAAATTTTTAATTTTAAAAATTTAAAAGAATTAGTATTATTAAAATAGAAACACATAAAAAGCTTT